>CM070820.1:48176232-48591232 GCA_036326025.1 Chrosomus eos | reverse complement strand
TCTGCAGTGGCGTGTAACGCAGTCACTCCTACTAGCCACTTTGGCGGGTTGAATTTATATACATTTTTCAATTGTAATCTTTTAAAAAGATGTATTGTACAATGTAGTGTTGTCAAAAATATTGATATTTCAATACATATCGATAATGAAATATCTGAATCGCTTCTAATACTCATTTTGATATTAAAAAATATCTCTCTGACAGCGAGTGACACACAAACCCGCCTCCACTCACTCACTCGTTTCATTTGCTCTGGATGAATATTGTTGCTGTCACAGGGCTTGAATTTCGCTGTGGGATTGTGTGTATTGCGCATCGTTTTACTCACTCCCGCAGATTTTGTGCTCAAACACCCAAAGTGCAGAACATAAAGCCTCTCAGTACTAAATTGAGTTTTTTTTTTTTTTTTCTCAGCTTATTGAGCTTAAATAGTCAAATACACACAAAATAATGGCAAAATACCGGTCTTGGCGCATATGCACGTAAACACAGTCAGTTGTGTTTTAAGAAAATATATGTGTAACTGATATAATGGGTCCATCTACCAGGTCATAAAGTGACAGCAGGCTAATCTGAAGAAATAATATTTAAAAAAATATATCTAGACATAATTTGAGGAATTATTCATGTCATGAATTTCAATACTGAAGTTCAAGTTTGATTTTCTTACCACTCTGATCTCTAAAAGAGCTTTCTACTGGAAAATATACACTTAAAAAATATATTTAGGCCTAAATTTTAAATTGATTTGAATTTACATATACAATTTCCATCCGTTTAGATCACAAAGTCTTACTATAAACAAACTAATAAACTTAATGTGATGCATATTTGTCAGTCATACATAAATGAAACGGGTACGATTTCTGCAATAGTCCTAATAAACTGAATTTGTTTAAAATTCAAAATAAATAACCAGGTTTGTATATTTAGCTAATTGAATATTGCTTGTTCCACAGCTAGCCATAATGCTCATACTTTTTAACTGATTAAATTCAATTGATTTCACAATGAACAGTATGCAATTTCAATAAATGCATTTTGAAAATATGAAAAACGAATAGATGCAAATAGTTGACAAGCCATGATTTTTGAGTGCATAAATCTTATGTTTAATTTATGTATGACTGACAAATATTGCTCTATACTATTTCTGGATGTTATTGACTCATTTGTGTCTTTTTTTTCCTCAAATGCTTTTTTTTTAGAGAAAGCTGATACTTGAAGAAGCATTAGATGAGTTATGAAATAGAAATAATTCTCTCTTCTGGGAAACATTCAGTGCAATGCCATTGTTCTGCAGTTTTAGGTGATTTTGAAGATGCTCTTTCAAAAAACCTGAGGACAAGATTGTAAACACGCCACAGCTGCTAAGAATGACTAGAATAAGATACAGCATCCACACACACACACACTGCCCTCTGGACACACACACACACACACACACACACACACACACGCACACACACACACACACACACACACACACACACACACGCACACACACACACGCACGCACGCACACACGCACGCACACGCACACGCACGCACACACACACACACACACACGCACACACGCACGCGCACGCACGCACGCACACACACACACACACAAACACACACACACACACACACACACACCACACACACACACACACACACTATTCATGAGGTCAATGCAAGATGACATTTAAAGCACAGCAGACAAAGGCAAACAAACACAAGATGGAAGGACTGAATAAGAGAGAAAGCATGAATCAGAAGCATCTGACAGGACTGCATGTTTCCTCCACAGCAAATGAACGTTTGCTCTGCTCCTAATCTTATTTTAATTTCATCTGTGTCCTTTTCCTTGTGTCGCTTTCATTTTTAATGGCAACAAAATGGTAAAGGTAGCACTAGCCACATTCCCTATTCAGACCTCAGGCAAAGAAATGCTAATTCAGCACAGCACATCGCATCAAATGCATCTCTCAGACAGCGGCTCTGTTTAAGCAGACGTCGAATTAGTTAACTGTGACTGAAAGAAAACAGGATCGACATAGAGGTGCATATATACATAGACAAATGTATTCATAACTATAGTGATGTCTGAAGTATTCCAAATATGTCCATAACGAATTACTGTGGCGGTATCATGGGATATAAATACTACACACACACACACACACACACACACACACACACACACACACACACACACACACACACACACATGTTGGTGCAACAGCATTATGAGGACTCTCCATAGGCGTAATGGTTTTTATACTGTACAAACTATATATTCTATCCCCCTACACTGCCCCTGTCCCTAAACCTACCCATCACAGGAGACATTCTGCATTTTTACATTTTTAAAAAACATTGTTTTTTATGTTTTTTAAAGCCATTTGATTTATGAGGACTTTTGAAAAGTCTTCATAAATCACCTATAAGTTGTAATACCAGTGTCCATAACAAATTACTGTGGCGTGGCGGTATCATGGGATATAAATACTACACACACACACACACACACACACACACACACACACACACACACACACACACACACACACACACACACACACACACACACAATGTCATGGTCAAAAGTTTACATACACCTTGCAGAATCTGAAAACTGTTACAAAATAACAGGGATCATAAAAATGCATGTGTGTGTGTGTATATATATATATATATGTACTTTATAATAGACTCAGACCCCTTAAAAACGAACCGAACCGAGATCATCTCGGGTCTGAGTACGGTTAAAAAAAAAATATATATATATATATATATATATATATATATATATATATATATATATATATATATATATATATATATTATATATATATATATATATTCAATTTACTATTCTACATCCTGTCGAATTTGATTTATATTCACACAAAAAAGGAAATTTCAAGGCAGTCTTAGGTAAATTTTAAGGGCACAACCCTGCTTTAAATACTGGGTTACCAAATGTTTACAGTTAAAAAAGATGGAGGTCTTTCTATTGGCCCCGTCCTCATGGTGTGTTTGCCAGTGAAAGTAGATGCTGATGACAGACTGAGGCCTGAGAGTGAGTAAACAGCTGTGTGCTGAAGCGTCGGCTCTCTGGGTAACGGCAATTTCACTTCTCCACCTGACACCTCACACTCAAACATCTGTGCCTGATCCTATGTGTTTGGGATGAAACATGGTGGACTTTTGTGCATACAACTGTGTAGTGTTCCTGTAGCTCAAACAGTAGAGCGTTGGCGCTTGCAACGTCTAGGTAATGGGTTTGATTCCCAGAGAAAGCAAGAACTGATAAGAATGTAAATGTGTACCTTGAAACGCAATGTAAGTCGCTTTGGATAAAAGCTTCTGCCAAATGCATACATGTAAATGTAGTCTGAAATTATGCACATGTATTTTAGAAGTTTACTTTATTCTGGTGTCTTTATTAAGGGTAATTTGACCTATGGTCCCCTGACATGTTTTTATTTTTTATTTTATAATGTTTACTGGGTTGCCCTTATAATGTTAGTATGTTTTTTAGATCAAAAATAGTCATAATTTAGAAATAAAAGGCATTTTTCCTAGCCTGATTTTAGCCTCTGATTTTAACACTCTGTTTGAAGGGGCTATAGTATATCAGGCATTTCGAAAAAGGAATATTTCGCAAAACTGCAATGGAAACCATTTTTATTGCATTTACAGTACACCTGGCGTATGTAAACGTCGATCATTCTCTAAAGATGATACATAAACCTACCAACATCTGTTGCCATGATTTTTTGAATGACTCATTGCGAAATGAAAAAATTAAGTTTTAGTCGCATAACATTGGTTAACGAAAACGCCATCATTTTTTTATCGACATTAAGAAAATCTCGCAAAAGTTTTGAGCAAAGCTGTAATGGAAAAGGGACTAGTGAAGGTGAACATCTCCCATGGCCTGCACAGTCACCAGATCTAAATATTTTTGAGCCAAGTCAGAAAATGTTTTCCTCCACCAGCATCATAGTTACGGAAGCGTATTGCATTCACTAGAGGAAAAAATCTACTCTGTTTTTCTGAATTAACGAGTTAATTATCTCAGAATTACGAGATCATTTTTCATGGAAAAAGCTTTTGCTCTGTTTTTCTGAATTAATGACTTAATTATCTCAAAATTATGAGTAACTCATTAATTCATAAAAACAGAGTGAAAAAAAAATCAAGAAAAATGTATTTGATAATTCTGAGATAATTGACTGGTTAATTCAGAAAAACAGAGTAGATGTTTTTTCCTCAAGTGAATGCAATACGCTTCTGTACATAGTGACCTGGACGTTGTTCTGGAGGATTAAAGGCTCAAAATTGAAGATGAATGGATGAATTGGCTGCAAAAAGAGGGACCTACATCATAATAAATTATTAATTTTTATTGTTCAACCCCTGTACATTTGTGCAAATCAATATTTCATGTCCACATATTAATTTATTTGGTAAATGTTTTATAAGCGCACGTTTCACGTCAGGGTTCAGATCAACATATTGGTTTATTTTGTAAAAAAAAAAAGTCTGACTGTAGATTATCCCTTACATAGACTACGCCATAACAGCTTTGTGCCTGTTTTTATGAAGTTGTAGACAGACATCTATCCTTTATTTTGGACTGTAAAAAACTGTATAAAAAGCTTTTACTTGAATGAGATTAAAATGCTCTATACGAGAAGCAGGTTTGGGCCTGTAGTGTGTTTTTATCATGCTTAGGTCTGGTCTGAGAGATCTTACAGAATAAATCCATGACCTCCGTTCCCTCACTCAACCTCTGCAATGTTCATGTCCTTTTCCAGGATCCCACTGACTGCTGAAGCACTGACAGGTCACATGAGTTCAAGCACAAGTGCATTAATCCGGATTAGTCAAACAAAGACTTCCGATAATCATCTTTAATCACTCGAGGAAGTTGCCTGGGCATGTTAGGAATACATCAGCGTCTGGGATTTGATGTTGTGGTGTATACAAGGTGTTTCTCTGAGCTTTTGTTCAATCAGCTCATGTCAAGAGAGTTTTGACTGTTATTTTATTATTTATTATAGTATTTATTAATATTTTAAGTAGATTTTGTGCTTATATTTAGCTTTATAGCTTTTGTCATTTGTATTAGGTTTTTTATATTCCCATTTACCTTTAATTTCAACCTTCAACTTAAACTCATTTCATTTAATTTCCCAGGCCAATTTCCAATTTCTGTTTAAGTTTTGTGTAATTTAAATCTTCATCTAACATTTTATTTTATTTCAGCTGTATTTTAATTACCGAAAACAATTTTTAAAAAAGTTTTACACAAAAAAAAAAAAAAACGAAGCAGGATTTACTTTGAAACAATTTCACTCAGAAATTGCTAGTAAATTTCACAAATAATTAAAATGAAATTAGTAACACAATTAAAGATGACATTTTAAAGTTGAAGGACTAAAATAGTATTTTTTTGTAAAATGTACTTCTAATAATCTTTGTTTACAACTTCGAAATATCTTTTTTTGTTTGCATTTTCATTTAAAAGTAACAACACTGGTCTTCAGATACAATGCATTTATTGTGTGCTTTTCATGATCAGTGTTTTGTTTTGTCTCATTTTAAAGATTTAAATGAAAGGATAGCAAAATTGATGATCCACATAGGATGATCCACAAGGATAAAAGGTGTAGTTCACCAATAAAATAAAACTTCTGTCATCATTTTCTCTCTTTCATGTCTCTTCAAGCCCATATTATTATTTCACTGGGATGAGCACCAAAAATGACCACCAAAAACACCATAAAATTCAGAACTGCCTGAAATGAGTCATCAGTAATTCCAGTTTTCTAACTAATTTGCATAATGCCTGCTATTGGCTGCCCTCTAGTTACTGTTCTTATCACTGTGTATAAAGTGCTGAGGAAAATCCGGAGCAGAAATCCAGATATGCTAATGAGCATTTGGTGTCCAACATGCGCTGTAAGCAGTAGACCAATCCCAAAAGACTGGGCAATCTGACCAATCAGAGCAGAGTAAGCTCATGAATCTTTAAACAAACCATTTCAGACACTGTGAGAAAAGAGCTGATGCTGCAATGCATATGATGAGAAAATTAAAGTGTTTTTTGACCTCGGATGCATGACTCCAAAACTAAATTAGGGACATTTAAAATAGCATAACGGGACACTTTAAGTGATCTAAAAACTTTTGCCTTTAGCTTTCAAATCTCATTCCCTTAAAATACGGCTTTTCTGACTTTCAGTTTCAGGTTTTATTCAAAATTCCTCCATATAAACTATGACTTTAGAAGGCGTGTATAGAGTCACATTGACTACTCTTAAGGAGTTTTTTGTCATTTTTGGATATTAACATTGTTCTTTTTCACTTTCGCTGCATATGTGAAATAATCCATGAGTCAGGATGTCCTGCTAAACATCTCCTTTTGTGTTCCACAGAAGAAAGAAAGTCATATGAGGTTTGGTACTTGGTACATGACTTTTCATTTTGAGGTGAATTCTTCCTTTAACAAACCCTGGAAATAAATCATAAGAGAACTAACTCCCGTCCACTAGTATAAGCCTTCACGAGTGAGGTCTTGCTCCAAAATAAATATAATCCAGAGCTCTCAAATCTTCACAACCCCACATTTACAAGTCTAATTTAATCTGCTCAGCGAAACGCTCAAAGCCGGTTTCATCGCTGAGCAATGACAGTTTTAAAAGCCGAGTTACTGTACAGCTGCAAGGAGCTGTGGGTGGTTTTGGATTTCTTCACAGAGCAAAACCAATTGCTGAAATGCATATTTGATGCATAAAGACTCTAATAGACGCATTCTCTCTCCCACGACGCCCTGGTTCGCGCTCACAAAATCTTCTCAAAGCCACAGCTTGCTCTTAATTAGCACTGGGATCCAAAATAAGTTGGCTTATACCAACGGCTACAGAAATAAAATGAGTTTTTTTTCATGTTAAACCTTCTTATGTCAGAAAATAGACGCCCGCTGGGTAGTTTCAGGCATTTAATGTGGTTTTCTAGAAGCGGTATGGATGCCTTGTCTTAATTTATTCACACTTTGTTACTAAAACATATTTGTGTGGGTTTAAGCTTCATAATTTGCTAATTAGAATTTGTATTCTAATTAGTCTTTCAGTCATATTGGTTAATTTGGATGAATATAGCTCAGATTAAAGCTTTAATTGCTGCTGCCAAACACCAAATATGAACAGATCCTGCGGCACACAGTGCAAGAAGTCGACAAGCTCAAGCTCTGCCAGGAAACACGTTTGTGTTCACAAGGTTGAGGAGCTTTTCTGAGAGAAACTAGACAATGATCGTTTGCCAAGATGATGGATTCAAATCTTCTAAAAAAATATTTCGTTTTTTTTTTAGGCACTTAGCAGAGGGAAAACTAAATATTCATTACCATAACCGTATATTTTGATGTATTTTGTGAGTTATGTGACATATTTAGAGTGAGTGTCTGGCACTCTTCTTTATTTATTTATTTAGACAAAACTATTTGCTAATGAATTTAAATTCATTAAAATGAATTTCTTAAATAGTATTTGAGCAGATTTCTCTCTCTAAAACTATTGTATGTATTCCTTATAACTTAATTGTGCTTTGGATGTTTTAAAGATATTTATATATTTTTAAAGGATAAAAAGACAAACTTTTGTTTTTACTTTTTAGTTTTCATCCAGGCTAAGATTGATTGATTGATTGATTGATTGATTGATTGATTGATTGATTGATTGATTGATTGATTGATTGATTGATTGATTGATTGATTGATTGAATTAAAGCATTTTTTACCATTAAACCAATTTTTTAACCAAATGGGTAAGAAAAATAACTTTTGTATTCAAGATTTATTCTGTGAAAAAAAGTCAATGTATTTCATATAATTTTGCTTTGAATGTTTTAAAATGTTTTAAATATTTTTAAAGCATAAAAAGAAAAAATATTGATTGTGATTTTTTTTTTTACTTTTCAGTTTTTGCCCAGGCTTCGATTTGATTCGATTCGATTCGATTCGATTCGATTCGATTGATTGATTGATTGATTGATTGATTGATTGATTCATTCATTCATTCATTCATTCATTCATTCATTCATTCATTCATATAAACCATTTTTTACCCTTTTTTATCAAATGGGTAAGAAAAATATTTTTTTTATTGAAGATTTAATCTGTGAAAAAAAGCCAAGGATATTTTAAGGATGTTTCGATATTCTTAAGCGATAAAAAAATATATTATTATCATTTATTTATGTATATATTTATCTATACATTATTTTTTACAATTCTGCTTTGGTGCCACTCAGAGTGCTGCAATCACATACTTGATATTTAATGTAAATTAAATAAAACAAACAGTTTATGATGTCATTGTCTCCGTTTATTAGGCTGGATATTTCTCAAAGTGAACAATGTTCATGTGATTTAATCATTTATATTTCTTATTCCACTGGTATTTCCCACATTTAGGTCAGTTTACACACACACACACCACGCACACGCACACACACACACACACACACACACACACACACACACACACACACACACACACACACACACAACACACACATACACACACATACACACACACACACACACACACACACACACACACACACACACACACACACACACACACACACACACACACACACACACACACACACACACACACACACACACACACACACACACACACACACACACACACACACACACACACACACACACACACACACACAACACACACACACACACACTTTAACCATTTAAAGCGCATCAGTTTCTCTCTTCTCTACAGGATGAGGATCCTACAGCTGCAGCTGTAATCACTGTAATTAAGAGATAATTGGCATTAATTATTCTCACATAAGCTCATCACAAATCAACGGGAAAATGGCTGCTGCTGGCTTCTAAACGCAAACACACCGTGGTTAAGCTCTCAGAGACTCTTCGAAGCGTGTGAATTTACATCACAATGAATGTCTTCTTCTACTGAAGTGTAAAGCATCTGTCAATCAAACACAAGTGTGCTACTGCTATATATTCAGCATGCATTGGTGGGTGAAATTTGAGCTTTATCAATCTTTTTTGTATAAAATTTATTTTGTGTAGGCCTACAGTAAAATTTGCAATAGACATTTTTCTAAAATTTCAAAATTAAGCATAAACTTAAAGGTGCTCAAAGCGATTTCGGGTGTTGTCACTTATTGTTGACATTTAAAGTATTGTCAAACAAAACGGAGGCTAGTTAGACGCTCCCTCCTCCTCATCCGCGCACTAACCCCCCCCAAATCCTTCTTGTCGGTTATTGGCTGGAACTGTTTGTTATGTTTCGTGGTGCGGGTTAGCCCAGTTTGTTTTTGTTGCCGTTTGTGGATCCCGGGGTTTCTGCAGAGACCGCGTCTCTTTACAGTGTGTTCAGGGACAGCAGCTAGCGGATAGTGAGGAGATGTTTGCTGTATGTGACAAAAATGCGTGACATCGCTTAGAGCACCTTTAATCATTGCCATTTAAGTCTAAGTTATAATACTATTGTTCATAGTGTTTGAGGTTTGTTCAAACCACTATCACTACTGGACTTAAAGGGTACCTATTATGGCATTTAAAATGTTCCTAATGTTGTTCTGGGAGTCCCCAACAACAGTTTTACATGCATACAATGACAAAAAACACTTTTGTTGTCTTATAATATGCATTTATTTTTACCTGATTTGCTCACCGACTCCCTAATGATTCGTTTTTCAACTCATTTTTCAAACCCCTCCTTTACGTGACGCTAATCTGCGGTGATTGGTCAGATCATATGACCCAGTCAGTTATTGTTTGTGTTAGCCCAACGCATAAACATATTGATAAAGCAATGCAGTACTACAAGGTATTGCTCTATTCTTTATGATAACAGCGACAAACATTTCACATATTTAAAAAAAAAATTGACATTGGAGACCTAGAAGCTGCGCTTAGCGTAACACACACACACACACACACACACACACACACACACACACACACACACACACACACACACACACACACACACACACACACACACACACACACACACACACACACACACACACACCACACACACACACACACACACACACACACACACACACACACACACACACACACACACACTTACTGCGCCTTCCCTCATCGCGCCCCCGACGCTACAAAACCCATAAAAGCAACAATTAATATTAATAATACTTACAGGTTGTGATTCGGAGAAGGAAGCTGATCCAAATAAACTCGGTACTGAACCTTACTTCAGTATCAGCCGGCTCGCAAATCCATACTTATAGCATTTAGGTTTGTGAAGCAATCATCTTCAAAATGACGCGAACACAGAACAAGGTTCGGCTATACTTGTGTGGTATAGTTGTATATATGAACTGTAGCCACTTAGTCTTCAAATGCTCCTCACTGGGCAGATGAAAAAAGTTTGCTTTTGCGTCGCACTTCAAAACACAGCGTCTCGTCGACATGATGTTAGTTTTCCCTGGCGTCTCCGAACTAATAAGTGGGCGTATCTTATTCAAATAACTTGTCAAGTTGACGTCATCTAGACAAAGGAAAAGCATCGTTCGTCAAACGATTCATGTCAGCGACTCAGAGTCGACTCTTACTTTCGAGAGACAATAACTTTGTATACGGTGAACTTTCATGTTTAAAACTTTGCAGGATGTTTTCGTTCACTTAGATCTATGTTACACACTACATGAAGGGCAATTTTCAAAAATCCATAATAGGTACCCTTTAAATGTGCTATAAACATGAATGAATCGTGCAACTTGTTGAGATGAGGCATGCTACTGTAGGAGTTATTGAAAGTGCAGGACTCTTTTCAAGTAAGACAGTAAGTAAATCACCCAGAACACCCTAGCAATCACACAGCAACTCAGAAAATCCTAGAAACAACAAGAACACCCTTGAAACCGCATAAAGATACCACATAGCAACACCCTAGAAACAACATAGAAATATTATGTTTGCTCTCCTCATCCCAGCATCCCTGTCACTGTCAGCCTTACACGACAGCCAAACTCAACATTGCTTTTAATGCAGCAGCAGTGACACACACACACACACACACACACACACACACACACACACACACACACACACACACACACACACACACACCCTCAGTCCTGATAATAGGGGTAATTGAGGCTTATGTGTTAATTGGAGTGCATGGAGAGACTGTCGGTGTGTCGAGGCTGGTGAACGGGCAGCTCTGGGAGGCAATAACAGCATCATGAGAAGAAACACATGTTTTTATCAGCAGGGTTGGTGGTTCATATTCTTAATGAAAGATTGGTTACAAACAGGAAAGGTGTTTACAATTTGCACAATAGTGCAGAATCTGAAATACATGTTCTTCATTGTACATCTGTTTATTTTATTGTTTAGTATGTTTTTTAAACCTCCCAGGTTTTAAATGAGAAAATCCCAGCTTCTCAATGGCGTCTCAGACATTTGGACCCCGCTGTGGGAAACACCGTGAATAATGACCGGCTCAGTGGAGATGGGGCATGTTGTCGATAGCGACAGATCAATTCGAAAGTCATTTTCGCCTCGAAAATCATTTTGTCTTTGAGGAGTCATTTCATGGATAAACCGTGTGACCGCTTGTTATCACTCCAGCCTGCAGAAATCTTTCCAAAAGGGCTTTGCAGAGATATTATATGTTGTCAAAACACAACCTGACGAGAAAAGCAGCAGGTTTAGCATCGCAACGATTTTGTGTAGCAAAATGCACACTTCACTGGAACAGGACAATCCAAACACTGTTATCACAAATCATATGTTGCATGCAATGATTCAGACACATGCCATTATAAAACTCTTTTCCTGTTTTAAAAAAAATTCACAGATATCTGCTCCTAATATACCTCAATAAACTTGCAATAGCAAACATACCAAATAACAATAAAAGTCTTGTCACACTTGACATTAACACCCGCCAGATGCCGGTGGATTTTAGCATTGGCGTGTAACACAGTCACTCCTGAATTTTATATATAATATATACATTGATCAATTGTAGCCATCTAAAAAGGCATCTGAAATAATAAACTATAGATATAAGTGCAATGTATTGTCAAAAATATTGATTTTTCGATACACATTGATACTGAAATATCTGAAACGCTTCCAATACTAATTTTCCACAGAATATGATCCCAGCTTTTCTCTCTCTCTCTCTCTCTCTCTCTCTCTCTCTCTCTCTCTCTCTCTCTCTCTCTCTCTCTCTCTCTCTCTCCTCTCTCTCTCTCTCTCTCTCTCTCTCTCTCTCTCTCTCTCTCTCTCTCTCTCCGCTCGCTGTCACAGAGCTTGAATTTTAGCCTGGGATTGCGTGTATTGCGCATCATTTTACTCATTGCCGCAGATTTTGTGCTCACACCCAAAGTGCAGAAAGCCTATCACCTAAATTGTGTCCTTTTTCGCTGTTTATTGAGATTAAATACACACAAAATAATGTCAAAATGCCGGTCTTGAGCAGTATTCACGTAAACACAGTCAGTTATGTTTTAAGTGAATGTAAACAGTTGAGAAAGAAAACACATGTGTAACAGTATACTGGATCTGTGCATCAGGTCTTAAAGTGACAGCAGCCTAATATTCCTGCTGACAAATTATGAGATAATATTATAAATATCTACATGCCAGTTTTCCCCATGGTATCGATGTCAAAATTGTGGCCAGTGAAAATGCTAAGTGGGACAACAATCGCGAGTAAACACCTTAGTTTTCATAGTCCACATTACAATGTGTTTTCAAATGTATTCACTTGGGAAAGCGTCTTCAAAAAGTTCAGTTTTCGCAGTGTAGACAGAAGGCCAAACGTAGAGAAAAATATGCATTTCCAAAGTATCCAGGTTAGTGTAGAAGTAGTCTGAATTGTGTTAACATTAGAATGTGTGGGAAAAATAAGGATGCCAGTAAAGATGGGACATTCATACGGTGCATGAATTAGGACTAACCTGTGCACACACACCAGCCAATCAGATCCATGACACAAGCGTACTTGGGCTCATTAACCAGCTATACCTCGTTAACTGTGGCAGACTCTCACTGGAGTGCACGTTAATTATGCTAATCAGGAGACCGCTGCTCAGACTATTGTGTTAATGTCCTGTTTAGGAAGCATAAATCCAAGAAAAACAGTCTCCAATGTCAAGCTAATGAGGAGCGATGTGTCCGTTCAGTGTTACGAGGCTTTCACGACACATTATTGCATTTAAAAACGGCTAGAAAAAGTACAAATATAACAGATGCAGAGATCTGTTTCATTTTTAACTAGAAAAAGCATTAAAGTGTTCAATTAATCTTTAATAGTTTGTTAAATAAGTTTTTAAACCTTGAAGTTTCTTTAATTCTGAATTGTTTCTGAAAACTGAAATGCTCCGGTTTGGCAGCAAGTATATGAAGGTAAATGTCTGAATCCAATGTTTGTGCAAATTTTTTATAAGGGTTTGCTTCCATTGCACATTGTCACATTTTAAATGTACTCAATCCTAAGCAGAAGAAAAGTCAATGTGGAAACATATGGTGGAAGTCAATGTGAACTGTAATTTACATCTGACGCTCATGCTTAGTCATGTAGATTTATTGATTGGAAACTGTAAATGAAGGCCACTGAGAACATCCATCGCCCTTTAGTGTGCGCAGCAATCTTTCTTCAACAGGAACTATCGATCGATATGATTTCCCAAGACTCCATCGAGTCGCTGTAGGAGAAGGACTAACACTGTTTTTTCAATGTTTTCTCAAGGACCGTCTGAATCAACAGTTTACTGAGCTTCTACAGCTTAACACTGTCTGATGCTAGAAAGTTTAACCAGAGGGTCAAAAATAAAGGCAAATTTGTTGACCCTCATGTCATTCCAAGCCTGTATGACTTTCTTCCATATAATATGAATCAATGTCTGAGCTGCTCTTTTCCATATAATGTAAGCATGTGGTTACCAGGAGCCGACAAACACAAAAAAGTAAAAACATTAGCCTATATGACTCATGCACTATTGCAAGTCTTTACAAGTAATACCATACGATAGATTAGTGTGAGGAATAGACTGACATTTAAGTTATTATTTACTGCACATCTTCCAATCTCACCATTCTTGTGCATATGTTATATTATTGTTTATCACTTTTTATGATGCACTACTGGTCAAAAGTTTGGGATCTGTAAGATTTTTTTAGTTTTTGAAAGAACTCTCTACTGCTCATCAAGGCTGCATTTATTTGTAAAAAAAATATTAGAATTTAAAATATCTGTTTTCTATTTGGATATATTTCAAAATTTTAAAAATATTATCACATGATCCTTCAGAAATCATTTTAATATCCTGATTTGCTGCTCTTCCAGATTTTAGAGAATAATGTGTTTTGTCAATGGAGGGAATTCTTGTTTTGTTATAAAATGCAAAAACGGCATTGCAAACAGACTGATCTCATGAAACTGCGTATGTATGACACGCCAATTCGTATTTCCATTTTTGGCGTGCTATCAACACGCATAATCGCTTTTCAGCGTGTTTATGAACGCCATTGACTTAACGTTACTGTATATATATGACCTACCCCAACCCCGTCCCTAAACCTACCCGTCACTGGGGTTAATACCATTTATGAGTCTTCCCCTACCATCCTAGGAAAAAAAATATCGCTCGCCAAATGTAGATCTACATTTTGCTTCGTTTCGCTCAGACATTTAACGACGTAGACATACGCGCATACACGCGGATAGCTCAAAATGCGTATAGATAACACGCCACTTGACTTGAAAGTGGCGTGTATGTTTACGCAAAATGTCATGTTGTTGCAAATGTGTTTTCACGGCATGTTTAATTGATTGATTTCGAATTGGTTAAACTATCCCTTTAATAACAAAAAGTCAATATATTAGTGCCATGCTTTTGTGGTGTATTAAACACATTAAACACTTCCCACTCAATGGGAAGATCCAGTCATGCACCCAGTTTTCTGTCTCCGGTGCAAATGCAACATTTCACGAGAACATTTTAAAAGCACATTGTTATTCAGTCTGTCAAAATCACACAGTTCATACATTTCAGATGAGGGCAGAGGAGTCAGGTGTGGTTCGAGCGCACACATACCCATTATATGGTGTGTTTGGGCTTTTCAAGCTCTTGTGTGCCAAAAGCGTAGTGTACGTCTGATCAAAGCCGTACGCTCCACTGGAGACAAGGCACGCAATACTTCACCTTGGCTCTGGTGCTTTTCTTGGCATCACCTAAAAGCAGTCTTTGTTCCCTTGTTCTAGATGAAAGAATCAATCCCTGACAGCTAGCATACAGGTGAGACAACAAGCTAAGAGAAACCAAGACCGTTCGCTTCAGGGACGAAGGTGTTTATATTTGTGTTTGCTGCAGAAGGGAATGCAGAGAGAGTTTTTGCTGAAGAATTTTGCCGACAAAAGACGCCTCACAATTTTCAAGGAACTAAAGCATAAATATGGTTGCTTACAAGAAATATCAATGAAAATGTTTTCTTTACGACCTGCTGATTTAAAAAATATGTTTTTAATAAAGGCAACATACAGTCATCTATTCCCTTCATTGTGTTGTTTAGTCCCCCTATTATGCTTTTACGAGCATTATCTTTCTGTTTGTGAATGTAAAAGATTCAAAGTTTCAAAGATCAAAGTGCACAACAAATAAAGTCTCCTAAGTGAAAGAATCAATTCTCAACTGCTGAAACGAGTCAACAATTCCATCTCAATTCCTGTTACAAACCTACATAACAATGTAACAAATTTGCATAATGCCCGTCTTTGGTCATCATTGGCTACTCGCCACCGTCTACTTTGCCCCGCCCTCAAACACTGTAGTTGTAGCGGAGACTGGAAGTCAGGAAGACATGTCGAGAAGACGTATTCAAAAGGATGAAGAACCGGAGAAACCGACGCCATCATTACTGTTCATGTCACTGTGTTTAAAGTGCTGAGAAAGCAGAAGCAGCTGAAATTCAAACTCTATAATGGGTGTTTTCTTTAAAAACATCGGACCAATCACAACAGACCATCTGACCAATCAGAGCAGAGTAACCTTTGGAAAGGAGGGGTTTAGAGAGGCCGAATCTTCGAATGAACCGTTTTCAGGCTCTTTGAGAAAAAGTGCAATGTATATATTATGAGAAAATTAAAGTGTTTTTTGACCTTAGATCCATGTAAAACTATTGTAGAAGACTCCAAAACTAAATTAGGAAGCTTTAACATAGCATAATTGGGGCACTTTAAAGTTAAGTCTACCAAATATGATAGTAGACCTTAACATTTGTATATATTGTTTGTTTATATTTATGTTGTTTTAAATACATTGCATCAGATCTGTACATTTTACAAGAAAATTATTTTTCAGTATTTCTACTTCAAAATTTAGTTTAATTCATTGCATTTCTTTGAAATTATTTGGGAAACTTACGAGCAGTTTCTGAGTGAAAATTGTTTAAGTGTAAAACATATCTATTGTCTAAAAGAACTTAAGTTAGATTTACTCAATTTGTTTAATGTTTCACTGCAGTAGATACGAGTGTTCTTTATATCATACCGCTGATTTTAAATAAACCATACTTTTTTTTTAGTGGACACAAACTTTTGGTGTGGTATATTATATTCTTGAATGGGTTAGCATTAGCAATAGCATGGGAACATGTTTTGAATATTTCAACGCTGCCAAGCCAAGCTGTTCCCAGCTGAAATGTCGATATAAAGTCAACATTAAATGGTGTTTGCAACCCATTTAACATCTCTGTAATGATGCAATTTCCAAGTGAAACAAGATATTTAATGATATTATTGATTGGATTGTGCAAAGTAGTCATTAAGTACCAGTTTTATTGAAGGGACATAAGTTTCTTCAGATGCACAATGTAGATATAATCCATTCATTTTAATAAAACAAGAAGCCTTCAAGTGCCTGATGAAAGACACCGATGTTCAATAAAAAGCTTAATTAATTACAATAATCTGATTAAATAAAAATAATAAAATCCAATAATAAAAGTTTACAATTGCCAAAATAAGGAAGTTGGTGCATTAATAGAGATTGTGTTCAAGTTCTTCAGCCAGCGTTTAAAACTATAACAGATAAATCTGACTTGTAGAAAAAGTCTAAAACAATGTTTCAATATGACTTTAGGTTAATATTTATTTTCCCTGCATACATGCATACATCATCTTCCTCCGGTCTTTCTCGCCTCGTTTCCGTGAGATATCATAAATGAAGACAGGTCATTTCTCCAGAGAGTTATTTATCATACAGAAATATGCTGTGTGTGACGTGGACTAATTCATTATGACTGTGTGTGATATATAGCAGCCACTCAAGAGAGTCAAGAGTACAGGAGAGACATTAAACCATCTTAAAACAAACACTATATAAACCAAAGATTTACTGCTACTATTCATCATTACCCAAATCAAGTCATGTGACTCTTTCATGAGCATGGGAACAATCCTAATATATATTCTCATGAGGAGTCTCAACTGTAAGCGCATCAGTAAATCATCCATTGTCAATCACTGTTTACATTCAATGCGACTGAATTTGCATCATTTCACATGAACTGGGCCTTTTTCTGTGTGAGTGTTTTCTCTTATTGTATTTTAAAGTAATGGTTTCGGTTAAAAAATGTCCGACCTTCTTTCACCTGACTGCATCCATATTTTCAATAGTATAAAATTAAGCTAAATCTTAACTTTTATTATGCAAATGTTTCCATTTTTCATTTAGATTTTTTCTTTTTTAAATAGCATTGCATCAGATCTGCAAATATCTATCTATCTATCTATCTATCTATCTATCTATCTATCTATCTATCTATCTATCTATCTATCTATCTATCTATCTATCTATCTATCTATCTATCTATCTATCTATCTATCTATCTATCTATCTGTCTGTCTGTCTGTCTGTCTGTCTGTCTGTCATCTAACCTCCAATGACCTCCAAAATATCTTGAAAATCTAGTCATGTCTAATAGTCTATGTTGAGTAAAATATTAAGTACCACATGACATCAGCTCCTAAGGCTGGATAATAATGTATAACACCTGAATAATGACATTAAAATGTTAATAGCCTTTGAACTATTGCTTTTCGGTTGTTCTGGGTTTTATCCAGTTGAGACAGTTGTGCTTTTAAACAACCAAAATAAGAAACCAAAGCACAAATGTTTACCCTTTACATTGTTGTGCGATCCAAATGTCCTCCGACCATATTTGACAATATTTAATGTGCTGTAGGCTACAATACAATCGCCCTTTGAATGGGTGGCCGAGAGTGAATATACATTGATCACTGTAATCTATCATATTACAGTCCAAGGACATATTAGAGCAAGAATACATTGCCATCTTGTTGGTCTGATGACGGCGTTGGCGACGGCCCACACTTGATCATGTTAAGATGTTTAAGCGTGAGTGTGAGCAGACGGGATGTTTCAGAGGGAGCAGCTGCGGCGTCCGGTCACTGCGAGGCGGTCACTCCGAGTTGTCAGGTCTGATAAACGAGAGCCGAGCTGTTCAATTTCACATTTCGTCCTCGTCATATCCAGAGCTCGGTGATCATGCGCCACTGACCCGCGGAGGGCGGGCAGGAGGATATTGATAAAACAATTATCTGCCCGCCGCTCATTTGATTTTCTATTTCAATTACCGCCAGCGAGGACGGGAACGGGGAGGATTGCACTATTGATTTTTTCCCCTTCCAGTGACAGGAGAGTGCGAGACTCCTTCACAGGCTTTGATGAGTCCGCAGACGTGTATAACATGCTGTCCTTGTGTTGTTTTTAACTCTCACTTGTTGCAATTAGGTTTTTGGGGGAGAAAAGAAAAGAAATTGAAGGAACGGTACACTCCACCGTTTTTTGAAATTGGGGTTATTCACTGTCTTTTATGCATGTACAGCTTAAAATGTCTACTTTTAAACAAAACAATTAAAAACTAAAAGAAATTGGCTACTCTCTCCTTATGTAATTCATATGAAGTGTGCATTTCTCTCTCGGCGCGTTCACTACTGCGAAGATGGCGAGTCTGCATCGTTAACTTTATCTTTGCAGCCACTGACATAGAAAACACTAGTTTATAAATAAACAACTCATATGTTTCATGCATAATCATAACGTTTGCCGGTTCTTTGTGGCAAGCTTTATTTCAGATGTTGTGTGATATCTCTGCGCCCAAGTAGCAGTGCTTTGTCTGTGCATCCCCCCATATAGTCCCAAATCAATCTCTGCCTAGTAGGAAATCACCTACACTTAATCTGCATTCCTATTTGTACTCGTTGTGAATAAGCAGGCCACAAATTCGTTTTTGTTTTTTTGGATCACTTTTACTCACGACATGCTACCTGACAACATAGGATTCCATTCATTATGCTAAGCTAAGCTAGCGGCGGTGCTGCCAGACTAAGACAATGCATGCACTGAGACAAAAAATGCATTTGCCCACCTATCTAAATGTAGGGGAGACAGCGAATAACCCCACTTTCAAAAAACGGTTTCTTTAATATGTTAAGTCAAGACACTACAGGCAAAACCACTGGTCAATTTGGATATTTTGGGCTATTTTGCTTCCATAATATGTCTTCTTTCAGACTAGTGGAAAGAAAACATCCAGAATACATTTATTATTACACTTTATGCATTTGAGTCTGTAGATTTCAATTACAATACATAGTCGAAATATAGTCAATACATGCCACTTCAGCAGCTTTACATACACCAAACTATAGTTTTATTCCTATCTACCTGTATATTGTCTAGATATTTTACATTAGGGTTTGTTAATATATAATTGTGTGACCCGATCTGTCGTGTGATGTGAGTCGTGTAAAGAACAGCGATCTGGCGACAGAGTGTGTATCCGACATTAGTTGTATTTTATCATGTTATAGCAGCACATCTCAGTTAAAACTAAAAGTCCCTTGAACATTCAGCTACTGTACGTCCACCGTGAGATTCCCAGGAGGCTCTATTGACACGACTGATAGACAGTCATAAACCAAACCTGCTAAACAGAGATAGGCTATAAAAGAGATCTGATGATTAAAGACCAGGGAAAAGAGAAGTGCACTGTGGGAAAATCAAGTCCAGTGTAAAGAATGGATGAGCTCTTCCTTTTAACAAAACCTGGGTGATAATCATCAATCATATCCATACACAATATCGACATACTGACCGCATGTGTATAGCGTAAAGTCTTTTATGCATGTACAGCTTTAAATGTCTACAAATGTTTACAAATGCATTGAAGTGAACTGGAATTGAAGGAAAGTAAAACCAGATCTCGAACACAATCCCACATCAAGACTCTTGGTTATCAGTAAATGAAGAGACTTTAAAAGAGAAATACTTTTTTTAAATCACAAATTAATTCATAAATCAAATCCAAATTGTGCATTATTTGTAATTAGCATAAAACTCAACAATCACAACGATTTGTAAGCATTTTTATGTCTTTAAAGTTGTCCATACGTAAATGGGTTTATATGCTGTCACTTTTTTATGATGTTGTGTGAAAATGTACGTGTGCTAAAATATCGTGAATGCTTATGAATGCATATTGCAAACACATATTGCATTACGGAATATATGAAGTTTTAGGCCGTTGTTCTTTGCAGCGAGTTTTAAGCTTTCATTTGTTGTCTTATTTTCACCTCACCTCAGAAAAATGAAGAATACCAACTTCCAAAACGGTTATGAATAAAATATCAGTTTCTTCCCCTCTATAGCAAATGAGGGTTTCTTGCCTTGTTAAGGCAGAGAAAATGCTGATTAAATTTTCATTTCACTGCAGTCTTTCTGCACCACACTTTCTGCTGTGAGATATCTGATGAACGCTGGACGAGGGTCATGTGTATCAGTCCTACAGAGAGGAAACTACATGTCTTTGACTTCTAGACCGATCATATTATAACTTTATTTTAACGGAGTGTCTATTTACACTAAGTACAAACAGCTCGTTTCATTGGCAGAGGCTATTTACACAAACTCCACCCACTGACGTCTGATTGGTCCAGACAAAATGACGTAAGACGCTGGATTGTCACTATTGTAGGGGAAATGCGAGTAGCAAACAATTTTGACGCAAATGTACCCGAGTTCGAATCCGCCTTTTGCCAAACTCGCTTTACTCTCTTTTCCCATCACATAACAGATCGAGAAAATAAGTAAAATAGTGTAAATAAAGTGTCTAATGTGTGTTTAATAATGAAGTGTTTAGGGTTAGGGGTGTAGGGAGGGCTTTATTGTCCCAATAAGGCGGCATCCATTTAATAATTTAGGTTATGATTAATATAACAACACTGAGGTGCAAATAGTATCTGCCACTATTTATAAGTATAAACAGCATCTAACTAGTTAGTATTTACACTTAGTGCCAAATCTGTTTTTTTTCTTATTGGAAGAGCACAAATAAATGTCTCTAATGTAATAAATGACTGATTTCATTAAAATAGTTAATTACCTCTTTCTGTTTGACATTTCTAGACTGTAAACAAACAATCAAAAAAGTCAGGGGAGGGGCCATTGATTTCTTTTTAGCCAATCAGAAAGCATCTCTGGCTGTCAATCATTGCTAACATGTCTTTGGAGGGAGTCACCCAGCTACAGCTGACTGCACATATAAGCTGTATGAAATAAATAAATTTATATATAATAAAATATATATATATATATATATATATATATATATATATATATATATATATATATATATATATATATATATATATATATATATATATATATATATATATATATATATATATATATATATATATTACAAACTTCAATCTATCTCTTATACTGCTGTCATCACATCAAGCATTTTGGAAAACTTTTGCTTTTTTTGCAGAAAACGTAAATTCTGACAATTCTGAACTATTTTTTTTTTTAAATAAAGTGACTGCATGCTAGCTAACTTGTTATTGTTAGAAAATGCCAGGCTTATCCTATTTTCTTCAAAAAAAGTTCAAAAGAAAAGTGAAAAAAATCCACATTGTCACTTTATACTAATTTCCATGCGATCAAGGCACTTATTCATGGATATAAGAAAAAAATTTAATTTTGCAAGATTCAAAGTTGTCAAAAGTGTCCCTAATTTAAAAATCAAAAGTAGCCAAACATAATAGCACTACTTTTTCAATAAGTTTTAGTTTTAAATCACAAAGAATGGCTCATAAAGATGTAATATGAAGGAATTTCTTTAAAGTTTGAATATTATTTCTATCATGCACCTGGAATAAAATGGAGAACACACCTGCGTTGCCATGAATGAAAAAATGCACGCACACAACTTCCCGATGCATGATAAAAAGAGAAACGGCCTTGTGTGAAAGTCTAACACAGTCTCATCCCAAGAAGTCATATATTGACGTCTTGATCAGCCCGACTCGTGTTATATTTTCTCTCTATAGAATATACGACCCTTTCCTCTCAGGCTTTTATCCCATGTGGAAAAATTATGGACGACTGCAGATCAAAAATGGCACTCATATTGCAAGCATGTCACAGGGGAAATGTTAAATATTAAAATAGATGAGGTGGGGGATGGGTGCAGCATTTACTTTGGGGAAATGAAAGATGAATGCAGTGATACTTTAGCTTAGTTAAGTTAACCTGTCGAGGTTGTGCTGACAGACCGAAATCAGTGTCACGTCTGTCAGGTGGTCTCGACAACACACTGTCAAACATCCCTTTACTTCATACATTCTGCTTGATGTCTTTTAATCTGGTGTTTAGGTGATTTTTTGTGGATGTACGAAGTCAGTTCTTATTGCAAAACAGGATTTTCTTCCTCAGTATTTTTGTCTTGTTACATTTCAAATATCTAGACATTATCAAGATATATTTATCATACTTGAGACACAAAATGACTGAAGATATGAAGTCTTGTTTTCTGAAAAAAATATCAAAATTAAGAGAGTTTATGCTTAAATCAAGAAAATATTTCTACAAATGAGGTAAAAAAATATAAACTTAATTTAAATGGAAACCAGGACTATTTTTCTCACCCAATTGGCAGATTTTTTGTCATTTACTTTTGATATTTTTTGGTAACACTTTACAATAAGTTTCATTAGGTACCTTAGTTAACATGAACTAAGAATGGATAATACTTCTACAGCGTTTATTAATCTGAGTTAATATTAATTTCAACATTTACTAATATGTTATTAAAATCAAAGGTTGTATTTTTTAACACTAGTTCATGCACTGTGAACTAACATGAACAAACAATATACAGCTGTATTTGTATTATAACATTAATAAAGATTAACAAATACTGTAACAAATTGATCATTGTTAGTTCATGTTAATACATTAACTAATTTTAGCTAATGAACTTTATTGTAAAGTGATGCAGATTTTTTTAGGCTTGATATCTTAATTTTGCTTCTCAAGTAAATGTATCTTGATTTAATAAGAATGTTTAGATTTTTGCACTGAAAAACAAGACAAAAATACTGAGGAAGAAAGTTCACACAGAGAAAAGCACTGTCACTATCTTTCCAAAAGGTACATTATTTACCGTAAAAGGTATTAGTATATCAGTATAGTACTTAAATTCTACACATTTTGAAAGGGTATGACCCTAATGACAGCTTTTGTGCGTTTTCTCTGAGTGCAGGTAAAGTTCATCATGTTATTAACTATTCCACTAATGCTTCACAAACATTGTTTGTTACTATTTTTCTTCATAAAAGACAATGCTCTGGCTGAATGCTTTCGGCTTCGCAATCACTACACTCACAGAGCACATTTGCTCAAGAAATGTACATTATGCTTTTAGATGCCACATAGAAGTACATAAGCAGGGAAGAAACGCCGGGGATTTAAATCAATTATGCTTCATTCTCGTGTCCATTTTCCAGGCCACTGATCCATGCCGCCCGTCTCTGACAGTCCTCCACTGCCTACAGGGTAAGCAAGCCGAACACAAGCCGCCTGGGCCGAGAGAGTGTAATGATCCACCCACCACAGTCAAGCACATCTTAACCACTGTGAAGCCCAGTTAATTACACTCTATAGTGATGGAGAACGGGAACAGCTGCGAATGCATGTGTGTGCATAAACACAGGTATGACTGACAGATTCAGGTGCACATATTCATAATCATATTTTAAAAAAGCTGGGTTGTTTAAAGTCAAGTCAAGTCATCCTCATTTATATAGCGCTTTTAACAATGTAGATTGTTTCAAAGCAGCTTTACAGAGACAAACAACTCAACCGTTGGGTTAAAATGTACCTTAAATACCTAACCCAACAGTTGGGTTTGTCCATTTTTACCCAAATTTGGGTTAAAACCACCCAGCACCCAGTGTAGGTAACTTTTTAGTCATGCTAATGGTTTTCTCAAATCTTAGTATGACAGTGCACTTCATAATGCCAATATACTAGAAATGTTGAAATGGTGATTGAATGGTGCTGCTACATGATACCTAAAAATTAAAGGATTAGTTCACTTTAATAAAAACTTTTGCTGATAATTTACTCACCCCCATGTCATCCAAGATGTCCATGTCTTTCTTTCTTCAGTCGAAAAAAATTAAGGTTTTTGATGAAAACATTCCAGGATTTTTCTACTGGAAGAACAAATGTTCTTCCAGTAACACTAAAACAACATTCATTCAAAGTTATCTAGTCTTTAATAATGTTCTCAAAACCTTAGCACAATTTTTTTCATGGAATGTTTTTTTTCTGAAATGTTTTAAGGACGTACATCTAACAATTTCTAAATGTAACTTGTTCAGAGAACATTCAAAAGTAACAACAATGTTTGACTGAAGAATGATAAAACAGAATGTTTCCTTATCATTCACATAACCAAGTTTCTACGTGTACAAACAGATACATTACAAGGAAAACTTTAAGAAGCATCCCTTAAAAAAATAGTTTACCTGAATGTAGGACCTGATCTACATCTAGAAATCAGAATATCATAGATATCCGGCCAGCAACCACCCAGAACGCCTTGCAACCTCTTATGCACTAACAACCATATAACATCACCCTGGCTAAGCATGAGCAAAGCTAAGCATGTGCACCACTCACATTTCCTTAAGAAAATGCTCACATCTACTGCTTTATCATTTATAAACCTCTATCAAACCACTTACGCATGACTATTATCTCTATCGCTAACACAACAGCCAGAATGAGATGTATTTAACTTTCATTATATTTTTTATTGCCCAAATAGAGATATAATATTCAGCCTGATTTATTTCCCTCATTAGCTCTGTCGAATTGCGTCAATACTAAAATGCCCCCAGTAGACTTCAGAAGTGCTTACTTAATATAAAGCACAACTGTAAATCAACCTAATGAATCAAATGCAATTTGCTTTGCTTTACTTAAAGCTGACAATTGATTTTGCAGATTGAGAGATGCATATTTATACAAATATGCATGCACTGCAAAACTTGCTTTTATGAAAATATTCAGTGTTAAAAGCCAGTCTCAACACTATGGCAATGTCCGAGTGTTTACTGCGCTGGCACTGAACTGCTGTCATGACTAAGGAATGTTTTGTGCTACTTTTACACAAAAAACTGCCCCACACAGTTCACCAATGCATTTCCATGACTTTCCAAGGTATTTGTGATTACTGAATAATGATTTTTTTTTATTATTTCATACATTATACTTACAAAGAAACATCATATTGTAAAGCTAAGCTTATATATATATTTTTTAAAAATCACTATTTGATGGTTTCATGACTGATTTGACTTATTTCCATTACTGTGCCACGCCGCAGACTCTGATTTCACCAAGTATAACATGTTCCTGGACAGACATCTTTGTTGATCCTGGAACAACATTGCATTCAACCAGTCAGATTTGAGGGACGAGTTTATGTCAAGTTTAGGCACACCAGTGTTATTCACTATCATTTTAGGAATAACTTATGGGTAGGGCATATTATGGCATTTAAAATGTTCCTAATATTGGGAGTCCCCAACAACAGTTTTACATGCATACAATGACAAAAAAATACTTTTGTTGTCTTATAATATGCATTTATTTTTACCTGATTTGCTCACCGACTCCCAAATGATTCGTTCAACGACTAATTTTTCCAAACCCCTCCTTTGCGTGACGCTAATCTGCGGTGATTGGTCAGATGACTTACAGGTTGTGATTCAGAGGAGGAAGCTGATCCCAATAAACTTGGTACTCAACCTTCTTTCAGTATCAACCGGCTCGCAAATCCGCACTTGAAAGCATTTAATAAGTTTGTAAAGCAATTGTCTAATGACGCGAATTACGTAACACAGCACAAGGTTGGGCTATACTTGTATGGTATAGTTGTAAATATAAACTCTAGCCACTGATTCTTCACATGCTCGTCCCTGGGCAGTGAAAAAAAAAGGTCGCTTTTGATTCGCACTTCAGAACAGCGTCTTGTTGTCGACATGTTTTCAAGTTTTCCCCATAGACAGGTTTTCCCTGGTGTCTGCGCGCGCGCAATGAGTGGGCGCGGCCAATTTGACCATTTTTCGTCTTGACGTCACAATGAAAAGGAAAATGACTCATTGGAAAAACGATTCATTAAATTGACTCAGAGTCGACTCATACTTTTGAACTTATGAACTTTCATATATAAAACTTTGCAGGATGTTTTTGTTCACTTAGATCTATGTTACACACTACATGAAACGTAATTTTCAAAATTCCATAATAGGTGCCCTAGGGTTAGGACAAATTTTCAACCAGGAATCCCAGCAAACACTTGGACGTTTAATGACCGCTGAAAAGACGTCCATCCGACAATTTGAATTTTCAAATTCCTAAAACCCTTTAAAATCACAAATTTCAAGTCTAAGACAGTTTAATCCCAACATATATCCCTCAGACATCCATTTTTTTGCTTCAGCCTAAAACATCTATATAAAAGTAGGAAGCATGTGAATCAAAATATAGAAATATGTGAATCAAATTATAAAATCTTAAACCATTTAAAGGTAGTGTGACAGACCTAAAGAAAAACAGTACAGTGATGACTAAACATCATTTGTGACTTTTTTTACAAAATTTTACAAAATTTACAAAATTTACTTTAATATTTATTAATTTGAAATGATTATTAATAAACAAATACATCTAATGAATGATTAAATTACTCAACCACAAAGAGTCTGAATAAATGTTTCTGTAGAAATGATTCTGAACTAATTGGTTGAATGAATGATTCAATGGCCACTTACTGCAATCACTCGTTTCGCTCCCGAATAAATCAATGTTTTTAAACAAGTCGGTTAAATGAATGATTCAATGATTGCAGGGACCCGAATGTAAAGACCTCCGTTACCATAAGACATTATAAAACAAAATCATTAACACAATGATTGGCAGACATTTGTTGGTCCTGGGACTTCCACACAAGATAAAATATATATTTAGACCACTTCTATTATCGATTGCTATCAGAACGCGAGGAGATTTTCAACCAGCATAACAAAAAGTGTTCATGAAAAACATTGCCTACTCTCCCTTTAAATATAAACATATCTCAGCATAATCTGAACCTCTCATAATAACATGTTGGGCTAAAAAATAAGGGGAATTCATTGCACATTCATTATCAAAGCATCTACTGAGATGCACATTTGAAACTTTCATCAATGAGTACAGCTCTAAAACATTAAACACATCTCCTCCAGACCTCTTATTGCATGCAGTGCTCTGTTAACACGCAATCAAACAGTCTTTTTACTGAATAATAAGCCTTCTGAAGATATCAACCAAACCATTACAAAACACATCATCAGAAACGTCACAGACGCAGCTCATTTCCACTTTGGTAAGGAAGCATCTGTCAGTGTAAAAAGCACTATTGTCTGTAATAAACGTGAGCTTCCGCAGGACTGGTGCTGCTGTTGTGAGATGAACAGCGGTCTGTATTGAAGAGCATCATGCATGCAGGTGTATTATGGCAGAGTATTGTGTGGGGCATAAAGGAGCGCTTACCTGTTTTCTCTTTGATTTCACAGAGCACGCTGAAGAGAGCCGGTTTCATTCTGTGACAGTTCAGCCCATGCTTTCTATCAAAGAAAAAACAAGAAGATCTTATCATCCACACATGCAGTTAAAATTGAGCTTGGCATTAAAAATCCTTCTAAATATATTTTCCTGATTGCACCTCACAGCTTCATCTGAGTTCCAGCAATGTTTCTCATTAGGAAACCAACATCAAATATTATTATGTTTCATGCGGCATGCGCATTTATAAAGAGTATACTTTTAATTTATTGTTTAAAGGGCAATACAATATAAAACCAGACTGGTGTGGTTAAACCAACACCTGTGAGGTAAATGTATTATGGTGCATTGATCTCTACAAAAGTGGTAGTCTGCAACAAATGAAGCTATATGTCCTACATTGTTAATATGATTAAACACCAACCAATTTGGTACAGATGACACGACTGATTTAATGCTTTGTCCTTTAGTTTGTTCTGAAAATTGATAATTTTTCATAAATGTCAGGTCGGGGGAAGTTGTCACGTAAGTTTTATCATGTAAATTTTCTGTAAGCCATATATAGGCTGTTTAATGACAGATTTAACGACAGATTGTTTAATGACAGATTGTGACAACTTACCCCATCGTGTGACAACATGCCCCGCTAATGTGTGGCGGACGTGTTAAATTAATTGTATCTTTTTTTTCCCTAGCCAACAGCAATGAATATTTTAGTGCCCAATAGATTTTTGTATTCAGGACTGTGGAAATTGGCACGCTGATAAATATTCACTGCATGGTGTAAAAAGTGTGACATGCGGCTGGTTGCAAGTAGCTACGCGTTATTGTTGTTATTAATAAAGTGTATTAACATGGCCAGCAATGTAAAGTGTCCTTGTAAAACTAACTTTGCTTGAGCCTCGTCCAGGCTCTGGTCGGTGATGGTCATGATCTGATGCAGAATGTCTCCGATGTCCTGCTTGTTTCTCGCGTCTGCTCCGTCATGAGGCACCGGGAGAGCCACCGGGAGTCCGGCGAGGGTCACACCGCCCAGGGTGTGCATCAGATGACTCTGCTCCTCCATCCTCTGGCTCAAATGCCTTTAGTTATTTTTGTTTTATTCCACACGATCGAGATTTTGATGCTGTCCTCCTGGATTATCAGCTACATTAAAATGATAGATGCGTAAAAGTCCCGAGTTCGCGAAAACAAAAAGTGCTTTAATAAAACGATCCTCTGATGTCCAGTATCAGAAACAGTCTAGTGCACTTTGATTCTTTGCTTGTTCATCATTTGCCTCTCTATATAGTTAGGCAGGCTACACACTATTATTCCATACAGTCCAGTGGCACTGGCAGCTTCTGCAAAACTTCAGAAAAATCCACAGTCTCTTATTTGATTTCGGTCCTCGAGCGCATCAAAATAAAATAAAAGAGAAATAAAAATGTGATGAATATAAGTTGCAATAAACCCTTGGCGTTCCAGTGTTTTCTGTCTTCCTCCTGCTGAGCTGTTGAATAATACAGACAGGTTGTTAAATGCACATTCTCTTGTGGATGATCTACAGCAGATGTAATGGGTTGTGAGAATATCCGTGTGGATTGCTGTGTGTGTCTCGTGCACAGCAGCTCCTCCTGATGAAGATGATGAAGATGATGTAGCCAGTGTTGCACAAGAGCGCGCGGACTGTCGGCTCCGCCCACCCGGGGCTCGCTCTCACAACTGCACAATTATACAGTCATAAAATTACAATACTATATATTTCTACAGTATGTGCTTATAACACACACACACACACACACACACCACACACACACACACACACACACACACACACACACACACACACACACACACACTCTGTTACATATATATATATATATATATATATATATATATATATATATATATATATATATATATATATATATATATATATATATATTATAAATAGCTAAGAAAAACAACAACAATAGATAAATTCATAAAAAAATGAAAATCAAGTTACCTCAACATTTGCTTCAATAAATTACCTTTATCAATATGACTGTTTCAATTTACTAAGGTTAAACTAATATTTTTATTGGTCTGTTCAGGTCTGATCAGTAGCCTAACTATTGCACTTTTTAATTTTTTACAATGTGTGTCCGTGAATCAAACAACTTGATTTCCTCCTCATCATCATTATCGTAAAACATCACAATAAAATAAATTATTAAAAAATCTAATATAAATTTATGTACTCAACAAAAATAAATAAAAACAAACAAACGAATAAATAAATAAATAGTTTAAATAGTTTAAAAAAAAAGTAATTTAAAAGCATGCTTCATGCGGTAACATCCAATTTTATTCAAGTCAAAAATATAATTTACTGATTGAATCAAGCTGATTACAACAGACTATGGCAGCAGAAGTATACATTAGTACACATAATCAGTTATAGCACACCAACACAGAATATTGTATATATATACAGTAAACACACTATACACTTCAGATACAAATGGACAGAATATAATTGACCCCCCCACCACCACCACCACCACCACCACTAATTATACAATATAACATACACAATACAACCCCCCCCAACCCCCCCCCCCCCCCCCCCCTTAAACGTACACACAAACATACAAGCACATACACACACCTCTCGCAACGAGTAGCCTACACAAGTGATTATGACCAGTGGGTTGGAGGATCATGTGCAAGTCAGCGGTATTAAGCCAGTGAATTATGATAACTGCAGTATATATATAGAGTCCAGTGTGAGACTGAAGAAGAGCTGAATGGAGATCGGTCAGATGTCTGAGGCTGTGATGAGAACAGCTCATGGCTCGAGTGGATGATGACTCTCTGAGCTCCACTGGTGTTTCATTGCTGGTGCTCTGTGTTCTCGTCTCCTGAAGTCCGAGTCTCTTTGCTCTTGCTTGTGTTCAGGGAGAGGTTATGCTCTTGGCTCCAGCGTGTGAGAGACTGATCCTGGTTTCTCCCAAGTTTTTTTTCCTCCATTTTGTCACCTGATAAAGTTTCGGTTACTGGCCACTGTCGCCTCTGGCTTGCTTATTGGGGAACACAATTTGTAGCAATATTATTGATCTGACTGCTCTGACACTATTGGATGAGAACTGAGCTGGACGATGACATCATTTACATAATTTTGTGCAGAGCTACTTTATATGAAATTAACTAATTTAATAATTTATGATCTTTACAACAGAACTGAATCAACACTGAACTTGAACAACAGCCGAAATGCATATTTTTCCTGTTATCACTGTAAAGCTGCTTTAAAACAATCTGTATAAAGCACTATACAAATAAAAGTGACTTTGACTGTTTCATGTCGTTGTTTATTTATTATGATCTGAGCAGAAATAGCCCACTACAGTAAAACAGCACATTTTCACTTTTTTTTACAGCAAATAAGTTGACTGAAGAATTACTTGTCTCAATTTCTGTGCAGTTACTGTGAATTAATAATGATTTTTATGAAGACTTTTGATAGAATAGGATGTAGCTTTGACACTATTCCTTGCAAAATCACATTGTAGCTACTGAGTGTAATTAATGAAAAAATACAGACTACCTATCATTAAGCATCAGATCATAAAATACAATTCAGTAGCCGAAAGCAATTAAACTCTCTCTCTCTCTCTCTCTCTCTCTCTCTCTCTCTCTCTCTCTCTCTCTCTCTCTCTCTCTCTCTCTCTCTCTCTCTCTCTCTCTCTCTCTCTCTCTCTCTCTCTCTCGATTGGCCTCATGTCTTGTCCATCTTTGGTTCTTGAGGGTGTTTCCCAGAGTGATGTACTTCCGGTATGAGGGGTAACCCCGCAGGAAGTAGCTTACAGGACCACCAACACAGGCACAACAGAGTAAACAACAGACACGTTTATTCTGATTTTGGGACGATATCTCCACAAGTATGAAATGAGACAGTACAGTCTGTCCCTCGCTCAGACGGTGTGGCGTGTCGGTGATGTTTTCAGCCGCTGTTATAGGCATGAATGAAGGTAAATATGAGGTGATGTTTGAGGCTTATCGAGCAGATTAGCACGAGCTTTAGCATGGCCTGACTAGCGCGTTCAGTCAGCTGTTACTTAAGTCTGTTTTATCAACAGTATTATTCAAATATAATCGTATGCTTATCTGACAGCAACGTGAGTATAATTGTGACCAGTTCCCCTTTATAACGAACACAATTGATGCGGTTAGAAATAAGAATTAGTTAGCTTTCTGGCTAGTTAGCATTTTAGCTTCATCAGTTCTAATTTTGTTTACAATGAATGATTTTAAAAGCATGTAGTGTAGTTATTTGGTACGGTTGTCCCTGCTTGTGTCGTAGTCCTGTTCAGAAAGTTTGTTTTTAGGTTTCTGGTGACAGGAGCGATCATGACAGCTTGTGTCTAGTTAGTAACTAACCATCATGTATATTTACAGTGTGTTTAGGTCATAAACATCCTCATAAGAACAAGACTAGAGCCTGGAAGACCGGTTTATCCCTTATACCTGTCTATATTCCTCGTGATTTTTGTTCCAAACTAGTTTGAATGGATTTTACAGTTTATTTATATTTTTTAACATGCAGTTCGGTGCTGATGTTGTTATTTATATGGCCAAAAAGTAGGATGAAGTTCTGACACCTTTTAATGTAAATCAATAACATTATTATAACCATGGTATACTATAGCAGGCTACTCATGTGAAATGCATATAGTTGTCACTCTATATCTCCCAGTTAATAAGAGGATATTTGTGTTTATCTTTAAATATTACTAACAAAACAAAAGTTAATTTTACATGCCTTATAACAATCAGATTTCACAGTATAATGAGCTGACTTGGGAAGTTTTGTAATTATACTAAAGGTGTCTAAAAAAAGTATGAACTATCATCGGTCTCGTAGATTGTGTACCACAGGAAATTCAGGAAAAGTTTTGGTCATTTAGAGGCCTTAGTAATTCATTTATATCAAATATATTACAGTAGGCTTTATAGGTTAAATATAGATAGAAATATGGATAGATGCATCATTTTGTCATCATTTAGCTACTTGTTCCAAACCTGTATGAATTTCTTTCTTCTGCTGTCACAAAACAAGATATTTTGAAGAATGTCGAACAGTTGATGGACCCCATTGACTTAAAGTATCCCCCCTCCCTATACTATGGAAGTCAGTGGGAACCAGCAAATGTTTGGTTAACCATATTCTTCAAAATAATTTCAGTAACACTTTACAATAAGGTTCATTAGTTACCATTAGTGAACTACCTTAACCTTAGTTAACATGATTTAAGAATGTACAATACTACTTCAAGATTTATTAATCTATTCGTTTCAACATTTACTAATAGGTTATTAAAATCAAAGGTTTGTTAACATTAGTTAATGCACTGTGTGAACTAACATGAACAAACTATGAACAGCTGTCTTTTTATTAACTAACATTAACACAACACTTTATAACATTTTTTACCTTAAAATAATGTTTCCAAAATCTTATTAGTGGTTCATCAAGTCGTAACAGGGTGAAAGGCACTTCTGCCATCGCCTGACGTGGTCTGTATCGCTTTTACTGGCACTATGTAACTTCGGGTTTCGGGTAGGAACCCGACCACAAAAAGAACTACAAAATTCGACTGCTTTACGTCAAGCGCTACAATAGTCATTATTTCGTTTTTCTTCGTTTCTGATGTCGCAATACATCATCCTTTCATGAAATCATGTAACATACTCTACCTTGTCTGTTGACATCGTTCATTCTAAAGCCGGTGCTGGGTAAACAGCGAGCGTGCGTGCGACGGTAGGCTAAATTATTTACGACAGCGGCAATGGACAATTTCGTTTAGAAACCAGTAGGGCGACCGAAGAGGAAAAGTTCCATGGTGTTGCTTTAACAAAGATTAATAAATACTGTAACAAATCTATTGCTCCTTTTTAGTTCATGTTAGTTAATACTTCAATGTTAGCTAATGAACCTTACCATAGTTTCATCTTTTATACAGGACGAAATTCGTCTTTTTATACAATTTATACAGGTTTGGAACAACTTGAGGGTGAGTAAATGATGACAGAATTTAAATTTTTGGGTGATTTTTATGATATGTGGGAGTGTTGTGGCCTAATGATTAAACATCTGGGCTGTGTTTCCCTGCAGGCAGGCATCCATGTCCCACCATGGAGAGGAGAAAATAACCCCTAAAAGAAGGAAAAGAAGACGCGGCATCGCTGAGGAAACTTCAGCCTCTAACTCCGACTGAGGGTCGGCACATCCGGACAGAGACCCGGAGAGCGACAGAGGGGCTGGTGCTCAGAATGGCTTTCCTCGACAACCCCGCCATCATCCTGGCGCACATCCGGCAGTCCCACGTGACCAGCGATGACACCGGGATGTGTGAGATGGTCCTGATCGATCACGACGTGGATCTGGAGAAGTGCCATTCGTCGGTGGCGTCCGCTGGCGGAGGCTCGTCCGGGGGTTCGTACGGAGACGCCAGCAGTGGAGGAGAAGGCCAGACCTGTGATCTCTCTCAGTCCGTCGACATCACTTCCAGCTGGGACTTTGGCATCCGACGGCGCTCCAACACAGGCAAGTAGCTGTCTGACTCTCACTTTTCTGCTTTCGGGGCCCTGAATCTCCAGCTTACTGATGTGGTTGGTACAGATAAAGACGTATCGCACAAAACCTTCTCACGCTTGGTTTCAAAGTGCTATTTTAAAGTTTCCTAATGTTGTTTTGGAGTCTCCTACAACAGGTTTACATGCATCAAAGGTCAAAAAAATATTTTCTCATAATATACATTTGCACATCGCCACATTTTCAATGATTCTCAGACGACTCGCAGATGATTTAATCTCTCTAAATCCCTCCTTTCCGCGAGCTACTCTGCTCTGATTGGCCAGATAGCTCAGTCTGTTATTATTGGTCTACCGCGTACATCACACGTGTCGAAAACAAAAACACCCATTGCCATTACAACGTCAGCTCTGCTACACTGTAAAATTAACACAGCAGAGTTTTTCCTGGCTCAAAATGAGGTGGAGGTGGTAAGATCCCGATCATGTATTTTAATAATAAGATAATTAAATTTGTATTTTTTGGGCTTTTGCCTAAGTCAGGCTGTCTCTATGGATGTATTTTAAGTAACTTAGTGGTTTAATTTCACAACAATGCTGTAGCTTAGGGAAAACACCCTTCGGTACCTGGCTGTGGCAAGTGAAGGCACTTCTTGACTTGCGTTGCGTGCGTCTGTGGTGGTTGTGATAACTGACAGGAGATGTTAGGGGCAGAGGCTCATGCGCTTTCACAAAAATTTTCCCTGAGCCTCCTTTCGAGACCAGCAAGTTTTAGTGCTTTTTGCAGTTGAAATGCACGGAACGGTTTAAGAATGGACACAGGCCGTAAACCCGCAACAGAACCGTGTCGGTGGAAAAAGGGGTATCTAATCATGTGATTCCCTGTCTTGAGTTTTGTCGACAAACGGAGGCGGCCGCCTCATAATTCTCTATGCAGGAAAAACCCTGTTATAGGGACAGCAGATCAAACTATATAAAGCTATTATCGGCGGATCACAATCAGTGCTCCCCGGTCAATCAGAGCTAAGGCTGTCACTTTTGAGAAAAATCACATTCGAACGGATATCGAATATCAAGCAATATATTCGAATATCTACGAGTAAAATGTAAAAGTTAATGAACAACCTCGATCCACCAGGAAACGCCACATATGGTCGCTGAATTTAACGGCGCTTCATGGAGAGTTTTTCTTTTGCGTGAAGAAGCCGTTCGCCGGAGATGTGTTAAAAGATAGTGGAGTACATTCATGATTCATGAATACACACATTCATACCAGTATAATAATCCTCCTGGCGCCGGGTCTGGGTGAGTAATTTACTCTCTTACCTTTGGTCTTTGATACTTTAAGACCAGCCGTTGCTGACAGAGACGCGATCTGACCACACAGAAATGGATCTGACATGCGTCCCATTTTCTCGCAAATCTCTACGTTCATTTAAGGCTTTATTTAAATAATTTAAGACTGCTCTTACATTCATTTGACATAATTTGTGTGTTATGGTTTGTTCAAGCCTGAAAGAGAACTCGATACTTAACACGCGTCTTTTTTGTGGGTCGTGTGTGTGTGTGTAATAGGCAGGAATTATAGCGTGGTTTCTTTCGTCTTGTCTTTATCTTCCATTTTCAAAACAAGCTGGCTATATTGGCTATTATTCGCTTGATTTGGTCATGGGCTTACGCTACAATACGTTTAGAGCGGCCGCTACTGGATGAGATGGCAAACAATAAATAAATAGCAAATGATAAACTGTAAAAAATGCGCAAAACATGGCACTTTAAAAACCGGATAGTTTATTTATAGTTCGATTTCGGTTATTTCACGTCATATTCGAATGCATATTCGAATATCGAATAAAAAGTGACAGCCCTAATCAGAGCACCCTTAATTTAGTCAGAAACCGAAAATGTAGCCGAAAATTCAATGCATCACTAGTTTTTACTTTAATTTTCGTCAAATAAATGCAGCTTTTGACAGTATAAGAGACTTTCCACAACATTAAAAAAACTATTCCAAACTTTGTCTGGTACTTTGTAGATACTGTTCCTATTTTATTCTTTTAGTGTTTTTCCATGTGGTGTTGGATAATAGTATCGATTGTCAAATCAAAATGAGAAATTCCGGTATCGCTCAGACCAGTGTGTTCATGCTTAATTTGCTTTCAACATTTTCAATATGTGGCGGCTTTGCATTTTGCTGTGGGATCATATATGAGCTTGACAATTGCTCATCATTGTCGTGAAGCTCATTCGTCACTACCAAGCCCACAAGAGTTTGGTAGCTGATAATATCAAACATGTTGAAAATCTGCTAATGGGATGCAGGCCTAAACTGAGCCTTGCACGCTTCTGCTCCAGTTTGCTCTGCGGTGTCGGCCCATGATGAGTTATTTCTCTTTTTCATTGAAATGCATGAAAACATGAAATCTGTCTGTATTGCTCTGCTTTAAGCAGTCAGGTTGATGATGCTGATAAATGCAACATTTGAAGCCATTTAGGTCTCACATAGGAAGTACAGCCATAGCTTGCTTTTAAAGAAGTTAAACAACAACAACAAAATCTTAAGTTAAATAAGTGTGATGTGTTATCTGTACATCAAGACTAGTGTTTATTTGGTCATCAACTAAACTGCTTATTAGGGTTGGGAATCAAGAACTGGCTCATTTTCCAATAACAGGCCTCCAGAAAGTTATCATTGATCTAAAACATTTATTCATTTAGCAAAATATGGCATCAGAGGAAGTTCTCTGTATTTTCATCTGAAATCATTTGACACTAGGCCTTAAATGCAATGGATTGCAATCAAAAGAATTGCTTTCTAAATAGTGTTCATTCTGAAAAGCTGAGAGAATTGTTAATGCAAAGAAACCTTGAGGAACCGGACTCTTCTGAATTGGAGCCAGAATCATCAGCTTCCTCACTACTCCCATCCCTACTGATTATCAATAGGCTGAAACCTTGGAGCAAAACAAAGCAGAAAGTCAGTTTTGAATTAGGCTATACGTAAACACTATAGGCTAACCTTTAGCTGCTTCATATTTCACTCAAAGCTGGCTTGTTAATGCAGCGCTACATCTATTATGTGCTTTACTGTACCAGCCACAGAGAATTGAGCAGGAAAAATAATCTGGGGCTCAACAAATCTTTACGTAAATAAAATTAAAAAAATTCACAAAGCATTTTGATCTCAAATTAATTTTTTGTTTGGGGGAATTTATTTTTTTGTGTTTTTTTTCCCCCATGATCAAGGGTTAATCTGATTGTGCTTGTTATCTGGGAATGGCAACTGACTGAAATTGATTTGTATTCTTAGATGATCTTGCCTTTGCAAACCTCTTTCTGGTTAAATTGGATTTTTTTGTTGTTCGGAATCTAAAATGCATTAAATATGGTCTTTCTTGTTTATTAATCGTATTCCAAATAATCAGTATGAACCACAAATTTTTGTGTTATATTGGATTATTTCAAGCTATGTTTCCATCCACACGTTTTTATCACATTAAGTGATATAGGATGAAAAATTCCTTATGGAAGCAGTAAAATTCGATTGAATTTCATGAATATCGACTCAAATGAAATGCGTTCGGTCTCATCGGATTTTATCTTGATCGATATACGGCTCATGCGATAAACGCTGATGGAAACGTTATTAAGCAAAAAATTTGTTCGCAAATGTTTGCTTGAATGTTGTGCAATTCAGTGCGAAAATGAATGGAAACACCTTAAAATGTCTCAAATCAATTCGATATACCAATTTGATCGCAAAACAGCATGTGACGTCATTACGCACAGGTTGTTATTCGCTTTAAAGCCGTTGGATGGAAACACACTTTCACCAGCTTTATTCGCATGAGGTTTGTTTTACCGAACTTCAGATAATTCGATTGACAAGTGGATGGAAACTTGGCCAGAGAATATCTCTGTTCAACATGTGTCATGTTTTTCACCAGCAAACACACAATGGGTTTCATTCATGAAACACGAGCAGAACGAATTTTTGTGTAAATCGTGTGTAAAGTGCTTCTGGCGTAAATTTTCGGATTCATTAAAATGTTCGTATTTTCCAAATGTTAGTTGGTACGCAAGAAATCTACACCTGCTCCCAGCCACGCGTAAATAGTGCGCTTAACATCCGAACGTTTTGCTCATTAATATGGCTGCATTTTAATTCACCTTAATCGGGTACATATTTACACAGCATTTTTAAAACATATTATATATAGTAATTCAGTGTTTCCCACAGAATTAGATTCTATGTGTGGTGGTGTGTTTTTTTTGGGGGGGGGGGGGGGGGGGGGGGCACATAATGTCAGATAACTTAAAGACATTGCTATTGCTATGCCATTGCTACACTTCTATGACTGCTCCACAGACTTCTTGTTGCATATTTTGCACCCTTTTTTTGAACATTTTATTTTACGGGCCCTATCATATGGGCTTGTTTGTGTGATAGACTACAGGCTCTGTACAATTATTAAACACTATATAAAATTTAAATAACAAATTAGATTTATAAATAACCAGCTTTTCAAAACAACATTTGCAATGTGCAATTTTAACAAACTATACAAATATTTTAAAATATATGTGCTAAAAAGTGCAAAACATAACTGAAACAACAACTGAATTTTAACAAACACTATACAACTATAAAACAATGAAGTGCAAAATAAAGTGCAAAACAACATTGTCACAATGCAGAGGTGCGAATTAACAAACTGTTAATTTAACATAAAAGCATAGGCTACTTTTGCCATGGTATGGTTTGCTATGACTGCATGTTAATAATCCCTAAAAAGCTGACATCATCGCGATCTCAGACATCTCTATTATTATCAATGAAGCTGATTGCACAATGAATATTTCACAATATCTACACTTTGTTTGTTATAAACAGGATTTGCCAGCATGCAGAATTCAGCACTGAACAAAAAGTCAGTTTTGAGCGGTGATGGGAGTCTATCTTAAATGCTTCTGATTGGCCGTTGTGTTTAAGAAATCAACTCATATGTCTGTGATTGGCTACATCGCTCACGCTGGAAACCTGTTACAAATAGAAACTCTGGCCAGTAAATCGTTTCAATTTTGTTTAGTTGTTCTTTTCTGCAACAGATTAATAACAATTTATTAGTTTTTATATGGTTTATTCATTGATATTCATAATTTGCGGGAGTCCTGTGAATCGTTTTATTCTCCCACAGCCCGCACACACAGAGTTAGTGCATTACCACCTGCGCTCGCACTCGGCGATCAAATCTAGTCCCGCGCCGCACGTCTCTAGATCAAGGGCCCGGCCCGAGGATGGCGGCGAGAAATATCAGCTCAAGTTCTGCCTCGGGCAGAGAATTTAAGCTATAAACAGGACAGAGTAACAAGGCAGGCTTCGCTCATACATTTTTTTGACGACGTGTGTGTTGCTTAGGCGGCCGCCTTAGTTACAAGTGCTGCGGGAAACCCTGTAATCTGTAATGGAAACGCGACAGCGTTTTAACATAGAATAACTTATCAGAGTTGTTTCGCGACAGTGTTCATTAACAACCATTCAACTCCGGATTGATTCTGGAATATTCGCTGGGAAAATAAGCTCCGCAGTGACCGCAACAATCCGTCCTCCAACGCATGCTCATGTTTTGAGACTGTGCTCGAACTGAGGAGGAGGGGCTATTCGCGTGCGCCTCCGTTGTCAGTTTGTGAGAGAGAGAGGGGGGAGCAAGCTGCGTGCAGCTCTACAATAAAATACAATTTTACCCATATTAAATAGTTTAAAAATCTGAAAATCAATCCGTGGCGGTCAGAGTTGATATTGTGGCGGCCCGCCACAAATTAATGAATGTATGGGAAACCCTGTAATTACATACGTTTTTTCTTTTTACTTTTATTATGAGAGCCAGTAATAGCATCTGCGGTGGTGGTCCTCCTCCAGTCTGAATACGATTTTTCCGAAGTGAACTAATTCGTTTTTTGCAGTCAAGCTTAATGTCGAACCATTTTCTTCTCACTTCTGGGACTGTTTGATTAACAGATGAAACTCCATTAACTGCATCTGTAATACGCTGCCAAGCTTCCTTTTTTAGGACCTTATACGCCACTATGTACGCTTGAAAATAAAATGTGGCGTTTTGAATGAACTTCTGATAAAAAACTTCAATTTCTGCATCTGAGAAATTTTTCTTTTTCGCATTCATGTCATAATATGATGCCCACATATAGTTGTCAGTCGGATTTAATGGGAGGGATGTATGGTAATTGAGAATGAACGTGCACGCGCGTCCCATTTACGACTGATTGGAATTCATTAACACACACACACACGTTTCACTATCACATCTGACGTTTACGAAGTATTTGTAAATCAGGAGAAGAGTTTTCGGGAAGATCTCTTTACGCGCAAATCACTCACATTTACTCGTATATTTACGAATATTTCCTGAATGAGACCCAATGTTAGTTTGTTTTGAGTGATTCTCTAATTAAATTAAACCAGTAATTCCACAAAACCACCTCTTCACTTGTAGTTTTTCACATTTCAGGTGAGCTATGCCTGTTACCTTTTGCTTTGGAAACAATACAGCAATTATAACTGCAGATTTGGACATAAGTATGTGAGGCTCTAATTACGTTATGCTTGTTTGAACACAAACATTTAAAAGGATTGAAATACTGATGCCTGTAATTATATATGTTGAGGTTTGCTCTTGGAGTCATTCAGTTTCAGTCAGTACCTCTTGTCATGGCAAATGAATGAATCCTGGGCTAGGGATTGATCATCACTAGCACTTTGGCTTTCTAACTTTGATGCAATGGATGTGGCTTAGCTCTGGGTTTGCAATGCTGTTGGAGAAGGGGATCTTTGACATATTCCTCTATTATTATCAACCATCTGAACAACTTGTCCCCAGGACGACAGGACAGTTTCGTGAGACCTGAGCCTGCTGGTAAGCAAGTGTTCAGGACACGAAACAGTGCTGAAAATATCAATATGAATCTGATGAATCTTATCTATGAATCATATTCAGTTTGAATTTCAGCTATTTATTTTGTGATCTCAAAATAATAATCTTTAATTTGACAGAATAATTTTTCTAATTATTTCATGACTTCAAATGATCCTCATAGTTGTTTTTTTTGTTTGTTTTTTAAATAGAGTCGATGTCCTAATTTGTCCTCTAGAAACACTGATCGGATAAACTTGATTTAGTTTTTTGTTATGGAATTTAGGGTCCATAATTACCTTATTGAGATTGTTATATCACTGCCACGGCTGTTCAGGTGTACTTAATATACTAGAAATTTAGTCTAAATAGCTAATAATTTTGTTTTGCCTAGAAACTAATAATGATGGTAAATACTGCATGCAAGGTAAAGTCAAAAGTACACATTGTGAAATAGAAAAGATACTTAATGTGTAGGCCTATTGTTGAAGCAACAATCCCCAGTATTAAATACAACAATTGAGTTTACTTCATGTTGTGTTATGATTTGCAATAGTGACTGTTCATAATGCAACAATGGACAAAGTTGAATGTCTGCATTCACATATTTGTGAATTTCATGCTTAGTGGTCACTTTTATATATTGAGTATGAGATGTTACAGAGCAAAAATCTTTTACGGGAAACTTTTGCCCTGTAATTAAAGTGGATTACATTTGCATACTTAAGTGTGAGTGCTGCATTTTTATACTCGCTCTCAAAATGCTGAATCTTTTAGTTTTAATGACACAAATGGGTACAAAGTGTACAAAAACTACTCTGAATATAACATTATCCAAACACATACAAATGTAAGTCTAAACAATAGGCATTTATGCTGCTATATGTGTTTGTAAAATAAAAAATTATGTAGATCAGTTGTAGTAGACCTCATGAAATAAATGGAAAATGTCCATTTTTCAATATTGTTGTCCTAATATAAAGTAGACATGAATGAAAGACTAAAGTTTAGTGTTTTTTTTTCAGACAGTGATTGTCTCGGATTGTCATGTTGTTTTTTCAAGTTGGCTTTAGATGAAATTTCTATGCAAAACAGCTTAATTTTACGATATACATTTGATTAATAGTGCTTTGTATACTGTGTTATATATTTTGAGGCTTTTCATTTTTTCCCCCCTTTGTGACATTGCTTTCATAATGCTACTTAATAAAAATTATTCTTATTAATGTAATGGGGAAAATAATGATATACTATTAAATTAGATTTGTAAAGTACAAATGTTTAAGTGTACATCTTTGTAGTGTTTTCTGTATGAAATGTAATTCATGCTATTCAAAAAAATAAATAAATAAACAACAATTATTTCCAGACAGGATTAGCAGTTATGTTAATGAGATTTTTTTGTTGTCTTGATTACATCCCAAAAATAATCTTCTTTTTCTTTATGCAAAATATACTGTTTATTATTTTTATTTATTTTTAATTGAATCTCACAAACAAATGTTAAGATCATATTTCAGCGAAACAGTTGTTTTTTTGGCAGCTTATTGGCAAGGAAAACCAAGACTAATGTGTCAAGTTAAACATTAGATGATCAGCACTTTAATATTTAAATAATCCGTCTTATAGTAACCTGTCTGTCTTCAGCATTTTAATCAAAGATGTATCATAGCCTGAAAGGTGTCATAACCCCTTTATGTGTTTTTTTCACCAGGTGAATTCAGCTCTTGTGTTTGTCAATCACAGTTGTAACAGAATCTGCTTTTCATTGAACTGAAGTTGACCATTTTGAACTCTAATGGGGTCACACCACCGACACTGTTAATGAGATGAAAGTCTTTTCATTTAAAGCTCAAAGACTGGAGCGACTGAGGAAAGAACGACAGAACCAGATCAAGTGCAAAAATATCCAGTGGAAAGAGAGAAACTCGTCTCAATCAGGTACAGTAGCGGTGGCCATACTCAAATGAGAAGTTCGCCTCTTCATTTCTTGTCCTCTGAATGTTTTTTCCTCTGGTGGTTTTTGTAGTAGATGACTTGAGCTCGCTTTTTGAGAAGAAGGACTTTAAGGACAGGCCCCGGATCACAGGCAGTAAATCCACTCTCTCGCTGAGGCTTGAACAGTGTCCCCAACAGCTCAACAACCCCTTCAACGAATACTCCAAATTTGATGGCAAGGTGAGCACTTCTGTGTCTAGACCAAGCACTTTAACTCTAAAATTACATGCTGGATTATCTTTGAATACAGATGTTTTTTAACGTCAACATGAGATGCACTTTCTTAATAAATTTCCCTTTATCTATAGTTAGACAAAATAATGCATCACCAGTGTTATTTTAGAATTATTGAGATTCTATTATAGTATTTTTATTAGTTTTTATTATTTATTGGTTTTAATTTTAGTTGATGTTTTAGTGATTTTTTGTCATTTTTAATAGTTTACAAAAAGGTCTCATTTGTTAACTAACATTAACGTGTTTATTGTCTTTTATTTTAGTTAATGTTTTGGTGATTTGGTTGTGTATTTCTCATTTGAATGGTTTTTAGGTAACACTTTACAATAAGGTCTCATTTGTTAATTAATAATGAACAATACATTTCTTACAGTTATTATTAATCTTTGTTAACATTAGTTAATAAAAAAAAATACTACTGTTCATTGTTTGTTCATGTTAGTTCACACAGTGCATTCTTTCAACTTTTTATTTTAAAAATGTATTAGTAAATGTTGAAATTAAAATGAACTAAGAATAATAAATGCTGTAGAAGTATTGTTCATTGTTTGTCCATGTTAACTAATGTAGTTAACAAATTAAACGTTTTAGTTATTTTAGCACATCAAGTTAACTAAATGAAAATGCGAAATGTTGCTTTGGCGACTATCTGAAATAAAATAAGTTTTTATATTGTATTTTATTGTTTATTTTATTTCAAGTAATACATTTTTTTAATGGTTTTATTTTCAATTTTAGATAACTATAATAGCTAGGACTGTTTATTTAATTATTTACACGATGTGTCGATAAATTTATCGCACATTGAATTTGGCTGAGAAAGTCTTTATTGTGTTAAAATGAGAAGCTTTTTTTATTATTATTATTATATATATTTTTTTTGATTCAACAGAATTTCTTACACAAACTTTTAGGCTTTAAGTTTAACGCATTAATTTTCGCTTAATTAAATTAACATTTTCAATCGACAGCCCTAACATTAACCCCTAATTTTTAACTGGTCATGAATGTTGCAGAACCCTTCCTCTCTTGCATGATTAAAAACAATGAACATGCCTAAGAAATCACCAGTAACACCCGTTGTTGAAAAATATGTAATGAGGCTTTAAATGAATTTAATCAAAACAATTATTAAAGAGTCTTTTCATCATCCTCTAAGCATGCTCTTTGTAAAATGCAGAACAGAAACACCTGGTGTCACGCCGGTTTCTCTCCTGTCTCCGCGCATTAGGATCAGCTTCAGGCTATAACACCTTTGCAGAAAGGAGAAAGACTGCCGTTTTCATTTTTTGACAGTCTTTGGAGATTTTAGGTGTAGTTTGTCATTGTGCATCAATTACAGCTGTCTTTATCACCTGTTCCCCTTTGGCTCTTTAGATTCATGTTTTACAAACACTATGTTTTCTGTACTATGAGTTTGTCAGGAATGCATAAAGGCTTCCAGTAAAATCTTATAGTCAATCCAGAAAAATGTATGTAAGTTTATTTAAATCTTGTAAGTGTCTTTTTTTTTTTGTCGAATTATTTTGAGGATAGAGAGCACTAATGTAGTCAGGATATGACACCAAGGCTATTTTTATCTATTCACCTGCTTTTTGCTTTAAAATGTCCAGTATCTTTTCAATCACAGGATTGCTTATAGACATGCTTCCTTTACCTTTCTTTTTCAGGGCCATGTTGGTACAACGGCAACCAAAAAAATTGACGTCTACCTCTCGATGCAGTCGACCCAAGAAAAGCTTCACCCCATGACGGTGGTCACGATGGCTAACGCTCGGGTCCACGATCTTATCGGGCTCATCTGCTGGCAGTACACCTGTGAGGGCCGTGAACCCAAGCTCATGTTAGTAGAGAAAACTTCACACATGCATCCTATATAAGAACTTATCTCTTCATATTACAGTGCTTGATGTTAACGTTATCCTTAAAGGATAATTCCAGTATTTAGCACTTAGAGTCTATTTTCTAGCTTGTTTTGGATGAACTAGAGTCTAATTTTGACGATGGGTCCTGTCTCGACTTTTTGACTCTTTTAGAATCGCCTCTGAGCGCTTCAGAGTGGCTGTCTATGGGCATGCACAAACATGTGCTTAAAACAACCCTTAACGTTCGTTTTCGAAACTGTGCAACTCACCGAGTGGTTAGTGGTGTTCGTTGATGATTAAAAACAAATATATCGGCGCAATGTATGATTTCAATCCGTGTTATTTGCTATAGTGGAACTATTTTTTCAGATACCTCACAACCGCGTATAATCTTCTGCTCGATATATCTCCGGTAGCGCAGTAATATCAACGAGCAATGAGTCCTCCAACAGAAATCAATGCGATTTTAAAAAAAAAAAGCCAAATAAAACACGACAGAAACTGTATTTCGCTACGCTACTTGTTTTGGAACATCAACGAACACCACTACTCACTCGGTGAGTTGCACAGTTTTGAAAACGAACGTTAAGGGTTGTTTTAAGCACATGTTTGTGCATGCCCATAGACAGCCACTCTGAAGCGCTCAGAGGCGATACTAAAAGAGTCAAAAAAGTCGAGACAGGACCCATCGTCAACATTTCTGTGTCCACCACTCTAGTTCATCCAAAACTAACTAGAAAATAGACTCAAAGTGCTAAATACCGGAATTATCCTTTAAGGCATCAGTATACTTCTTGAAATCGAAGAACGGACTTGTGTGATGTAATTTAGAACAGTTCATTTTGGGAGTTTGAAACATCTTCGCTATGAGTATATCGGGGCCTTTAAAGGGATACTCCACCGGTTTTTCATATTAAACTATGTTATTCCCTTAACTAAGACGAGTTGATACATACCTCTCTCGTCTCAGTGCGTGCACTATATCTCTCTGTATTGCCGCAAAACTATGTTAGCACTTAGCTAGCACAGTGCATTAAATATGGGCCAAAAAGAGAAGCGACCAAACACTTCCTCGTTTTCCCTATTTAAACACAGTTACTCGAGTAGTGTAACTCGACCTAGGCTGGTGACACAAAATAAAACGTTGCGCTTTTCTAAGCGTTTAAAATTGATGTAAATAACAGGGGGCAATATAGTCATCAATTTTAAACGCTTAGAAAATCACAACTTTTTATTTTGTGTCACCAGCCTAGGTCGAGTTACACTACTCGAGTAACTGTGTTTAAATAGGGAAAACGAGGAAGTGTTTGGTCGCTTCTCTTTTTGGCCCATATTTAATGCACTGTGCTAGCTAAGTGCTAACATAGTTTTGCGGCAATACAGAGCGATTGAGCGCACGCACTGAGACGAGAGAGGTATGTATCAACTCGTCTTAGTTAAGGGAATAACATAGTTTAATATGAAAAGCCAGTGGAGTATCCCTTTAATGGATGCTTGTTTAGGGTGCCATAAATAAAATATGCTTGTTGTCAACCTGCTTGGAAAGTGCCACTCTCCAAGTAATGTACTAGTGATCCTTCCCAGAGGCATTTATATTCCTTTTCCATCTACCTCTGGTGCTAATGCCAGGCTTGACCTTTCCCAGCCAAGGCAGGGATTCCCCTGGGTTTCTTTCTCATCTCCTCATTCAGTGCGTCTCCGAGGTTTGCTGACCGAATAGCGCAGGAATTTTCTCCCTGGTACATGGTACAATATGAAGATTTATACTTCGGTCAGACTGAGGAGAGGGTGACCATTAAAATGGAGAGAAGACGAGGGGGAAAAAAGCAGATTCCCTCTTGGGCAGCTTGGTGCCTCACACAGACAGTCTTGGTGGTTGATGTGAGACCTGATTGGCATAGCAATGAGCCCTTTTCCCCTGGAGGAGGGTCAGGCTGTAGAGAGGAAGAGATACACTACTTGTGTGGGATTTCAATGAGTCTACTACCTCCGTACGGGTTGGCCATTACTAGAAACCTTCTGAAAGCTGCTTTTGAGTGAGGATCAAGGTAAAGGGAAGCCCCTCTTGAATTCAAAGATGGTTCTTTCAGGACATTCAGATCGCTGTCGCTTTCTCCTACAGTTAAGCTGAACTGCTTCTGCCGATCCAGTTTTTGAGTAGTTTATTATAATGAATCCTAGACTCTGTTTACATCTAGTATTGAGGAGTATGCACATGACGTCACAGTAGGCGGGAGTCTATGCAGTTACATCGACTGAGTGGCAAAAAGGCTGAGTGGCAGTGTTGGTGGAGAAAACACACAAAAACACATCTAAAATGGAAAAGAGCTGTGCGATCGACTGTACAATCCGATTAAACAAGTAAACGGAGATATCTTTTTACAGACTTCTGAAAGCTTCAGAAAAGAGAGGAAAATGGATCGCTGCAATTTGCCAAAACAACTTAACTAGGTAGCGAAATACCAATTTGCAGTTACCATTCTGTCAGATATGTTGAATTTTTGCGGTAAAATCATAGCCTAGGTTATACAGGGCTCCAGACTGCGACCAAATGGTCGCATTTTGCGACCAAAATTTGAGAGTGTGCGACTGAATATTACATCCAGTCGCACATGTGCGACCAGTAAATGTGTCCCTTTTTTTTTTTTTTGACACGTTAAACGTGGAAGGGGCTTATCAATGAATCCGGAATGTGTGGCAGGCCAATGAGTGTGAGAAGAATAGGGAATGGCCTAATTTTACTGTAAGTGGCTAATGTGTGGGGGGATAATCGAGCGCGCGTTTAAACGTCGGTGGGAAGGAGACGGAGACAACCAGCTATGTGCGTCTGAGCAAGAGCAAGCAAACTATTGACTCGTTCTTCCGACCTGCGGCTAGTGTGCCAGTTAAATTCACTTGCTGGCTTCCCAAATAATACATTACAAGAGCGATAATCAAAAAAACGTGAACAAAACGATTACTCTTTGTAAACACTGTTCACGTGAGTGACAAATGCTCGAACATACCTGTCATTTACACCGTCATCACCCGGGAGTTGATAGTGCACGAGCGCAGGCGAGACCTGAACTGCAGACGTTACCATCGGTGTTTAAACTAAACTCATTAAGTTTTGCCAATGTAAACATTCAAGAGCAAGACGCGAAAGAGAGAACTCGCGTCTAGAAGATTTGTGCGCGTGTGTGTGTGTATGTGTGTGCGCGCGCGCGCGTGTGTGTATGTGTAGGCTACTCATCTCAGACAGCGCGCAAATATTGAGTTTTCTTTCAAGTCTTGCACTTGAATGGACAAATTCACACAAAAAGTATGTCAACATGTCCGTCTTGATGAGTATCCAGACAGTCGTTTATGCCTTAAGTGAACTTATATGGTCAAGAAAGACACACTCAGAATCGATGTAAGCCTACTGAATCAGCTCTGAATTGAATAGCTTTTGTAAATTTAATAAGGATTAATCTTTAATTTATATAGTCAAATATGCAATGCTATTTTACATTTGATTATTTTATTAAATTTCTGTACCTGTAAACTAATGTTAGACCTACCTGAAAAGCATTGTTTATTTTATTAGTGTCTTTGCTCTATTGTATTTATTTGTGCTTTTGCTTGTGGTTAGATTATTTGTTCATATTTTCTTTATTTTATTTGACATTAGTCTTTTTTTCCCTGAACATATCACATACCGAATCATACCGAAACCGTGAACCTAAAACCGTGATACAAACTGAACCGTGAGATATTTGAAACGTTGCAGCCCTAGTACAGTGTCACAGGTGGAAGATGATTCAGAGTGAGAGGTTTTTGTGGCGAAAAAGGCCAAACCCACCATTTTCGGGAAGACTGTCTGCGAGAATTCAGCTGGTTGAGGTAGTACTGTAAGGAGACGAATTCCATGAACTGCAAATGTTGCAGTCGCTACCCCATAACTGCGGGGAATACGAAGTTTGACGAGAGTGCAGGCACTTCAGTTTAAACACAATACGCTAGTTAAACACAATCTTAGCCTCAAGTATAGAGTGCGGTGACATGTTAATAAATCAAAAAGCAACGCCACTGCCGGTTGCTTTTAGAAGACGAGGTTGTAACGTTAAATCAGAGCGCAAAGGCATTGTAATTTCTGCATCTATTATCAAAGTATTTATTAGTAATACACTGGAAATTACTAGAAATGTGAATATTTGGTTAGTATGTTGATTTACGGTGTGTGCTCCTAAATTTTCTGGTTGTGCCCCTAAAATTTTCAGTTGGGGGCAACTGTGCTCCTAGTGAAAAAAGTTAGTCTGGAGCCCTGTTATATAACTCCTCAATTAAATATTTACTATCTTAAATTATGCGTAACTATTTTTTTTGTCAGCATTTACTTTAAAAAATCCATTATGATGAGCCTTGTGTTCAAAAAAGGGCTCTAAAATAGCTTTTCACAATTAACACAGTTTCCAAGCAGCTTTACAGATAGTCAGAATGTTATGTCTATAATGCCTTAGTGTTACTTTAATACAAAGGTAAATAAGGTCCAAAACTTAAACTCAAAGTCCACTTGTGATTGTTCTTCTTGATTGTACGCAGTCCTAAAACTTGTTAAACCACTAAGTAGTTTTTCAACCTTCATAATATATTTCCAAGACCCTTGTGATGGTACATCGACTTAAAATAAGTTAAATGACTCGTCTGCCATCGCCTGACGGGGTCTGTATCGCTTTTACTGGCACTATGTAACTTCGGGTTTCGGGTAGGAACCCGTGCACAAAAAGAACTACAAAACTCGACTGCTTTACGTCAAGCGCTACAATAGTCATTATTTAGTTTTTCTTCATTTCTGATGTCGCAATACATCATCCTTTCATGAAATCATGTAACATACTCTACCTTGTCTGTGGACATCGTTCATTCTAAAGCCGGTGCTGGGTAAACAGCGAGCGTGTGTGTGACGGTAGGCTAAATTATTTACGACAGCGATAATGGACAATTTCGTTTCCAACCAGTAGGGCGACCGAAGAGGAAAAGTTACTTGGTGTTACTTTAAACAAATCATTTGGTGTTAGTCTGAAATACATGGCTCGAGATATCATTAAATGCACACTGCAACACACAGGTCTTCATGACAAACTGCCAAAATACAAGTTTGGTTTAATTTGAAGTAATTATGACTGAAAAATATTGCTGTTGTATTATACAATTTAGATTTACTATTTAAGTGTCATCATACTAAGACATATTATTGGCAGATATAGAATGATTACTGTTTTTATATGCATTTTATGTAAGTATACTGTTAAAATTATCTCATTGATTTACATTACAAGCATCAGCATTTCATCTGGCTTTTTGGCCACTTAAATATCAGCAACTGCATATTTTTGCTCGGGTTGCAACACAAGCTTCATATTCTCACTATCATATGAGCCATAAAAGCTTGATTTATCAGATATGATGCTCGACAAAAAAACATGTCTTTGTGTCTTATGTCAGGGTTAAGAATCAAGCCTTTTGAGACAAGGATCTTAGATATTCAAGAGAAAAATAGTCATCTTGGATGGCACAGAATTTGGAGGTGAAAGTAAGAAGTGCATGTTATTGAAACACAAAAAGACCAGATTCAGGCCTTTTCTCTCAGTCGGCTGGTATCTCCTCAGGCTGTCTGAGCAGGATCATGGGTCTGATTAACACTATGACAGTTAGTCTTTACAGCTCAGGCCTGGATTTCGACAGTGTGTCAGAGCAAATTAAAACGCCATCGTCCCAGCACAAACACCAGGGCAGGCACTGGCCTCAAGGGATGAAAGCTATATCATAAAGACAAAGCTTAACATGCCTGCGCTGAACGAATCGTGGAATAGGTCGCTGTTAGTTTTATATATTTCTGATGGATCAGTTTTCCTTAAGGAGTCGATCCATTATGATATAAAACAAAGCTCTGGGCAAAGTAATCTGGAATACTGCCAGCCTTCACTATATATAATGATACAACAAAAGGTTTAACCATGAAACCAGTGACGTTAACTCTTCCCAGTGCTTCTCTTTTGATGAATCCTCATTCTGTGTCAGGCTGCATCCCAACAAACACTCAATGTTCTTGCTCCTCAATGAATAGCCCTCATTTACATGCCCTGACTCATAAATTGTGTCTGGCTGCTTTTGTTTGATGTCCCTGTTGTTGTTGCCCTTCTTCAACAAACATGAGCTTTAAGAAAGAGTCCTTCAGAGACACTTTTCCACAAAGGGAACTTATTAACTACATACAAGATAGTTTTGAGATTTGAGTTTTGCATTTATGTGAAATATTATTATAATTTAAAATAACTGTTTTCTATGTGAATATATAGTAAAATGTAATTTATTCCTGTGATTTAAAGCTGTATTTTGAGCATCATTACTCCAGTCTTCAGTGTCACATGATCCTTCAGAAATCATTCTAATATGATGATTTGCTGCTCAAGAAACATTTCTGATTATTATCAATCACTGCTTTTGCTACTTAATATTTTTGTGGAAACACTACCATTCAAACGGTAAGTTTTAAAAGCAAGTACAAGACTTTTATAATGTTACAAAACATTTCTATTTCAAATAAATGCTGTTCTTTTTAACTTTTTATTCATCAAAGAATCCTTTTATCATGGTTTCCCAAAAAAATATTATGTAGCAAAAACAGTTTTGAATTATTAATAACATTATTAATAATCGAGCACCAAATATTAGAACTCTAAGAATGAATCATGTAACTCTAATGTCTGAAATAATGTAATTTTAGAATCATTTTATACAATCATTTCAGACATTTTAAAATATATAAATAGAAAACAGTTCTTCTTTATTGTTTTTACTATATTTCCGATAAAATAAATGCATCCTTGGTGAGCATAAACAATTAATTTTTTTTACTGGTAGTGTATAATAATGAAATTCATTGCAATTCACACATATGATACGTGTTACTTGTCTCCAATATATGCCTTTTGTTTCTTATAATGAGAACAATGATTTTACCTTTTTGAAATAGTAAACATACTTTGCATCAACAACAACATTCTCTTTGAGTTTGATCTCTCTTATTTTCTGCTTTCTTGCCTCCACAGAGAAAATGTCAACACCTACTGTCTCCACATCGCTGAGGATGATGGAGAGGTGGACACAGACTTCCCTCCGCTGGACTCTAACGAACCCATCCACAAGTTTGGCTTCAGCACACTGGCGCTGGTCGAGAAGTATTCATCTCCTGGACTGGGGCCCAAACAGTCACTCTTTGTTCGAATGTAAGAAAGCCACTTAAGTCTGACTTTATCACTCACAGTTACTACTACTGGCTCTGTGAAGAAAAAATACATTTACAGTCAACATCAAATTAAAATGTACCTGAATAACTGTCATAATACACGTTATACGTAATAGAAGTAAAATGGGTTGGGAACAGATTTTTGTTTAAACCATACTTTTAACTACACTAACGTTCAAAAGTTTGGGGTCAATCTTACCAACCCCAAACTTTTGAATGGTAATGTATATATTTTTATATATACACATAGGTCTGAAGAGTAAAACGAATGATATCTAACCACAAATCTATCACGTCATTAAATATTCATCTTATTGGCGTCTGTCTTAAAGTTTGCCTTAGTGCACAACCTCTCATACGGTTCTTATGAGAACTGTCTGAATGTTTTAGGTTTAAATGCCTGGTCGTTCACACAAGTCTTAAACACTCAATCCTTTAAGTTTGTTGGAGATTTTTTCCTCATGCCTCTCTATGAAGCTCCCATCTTTGTGATTCGATTCGATTAGATTGTTGCTCTTCTGTGCGTTTGGGAATATCTCTAATCAACTGTTTGGTTAATGTGACTGACAAAGCATTAGGAGACCCCTATTAATTTTAAGTTGCTAATTGGATTTGAATGGCTCCCTGCCAGACGGTCCTACCTTTGATGGGGAACCTTGGGCTGTAATACTGAATTTGGTTTGTAAAAGGTTCTGCTTGTTTGAAAAATGGGTTCTGCTTGTTTGTGTATGTCACCGATTTTTTTCTTGCACTTGCTTAGATTGGGTGATATTTGCACCAAGTAACAAATTATCATGGATGTTTTTATTAGGAAATATAACATTTCACCAGCGAGGAAAGAAATAAGATACACTACCGTTCAAAAGTTTGAGGTCGGTATGATTTTTGTTTTTAAAAGCTTGTATTCAGCGAGGTTGCATTAAAAAGTGAGAGCTAAGACATGCATAATGTTACAAAAGATTTCTATATCAAATAAATGCTGTTCGTTTCGTTTAAACTTTCTATTCATCGAAGAATCCTATTAAATGATCTTAGTTTCCTCAAAGATATTAAGGAACGCAGCTGTTTTCAGCATTGGTCATAATAAGAAGTGTTTCTTGAGCATCAAATCATTATAAAGATTTCTGAAGGATCATGTGACTCTGAAGACTGGAGTAATGATGCTGAAAATTCAGCTTTGATTTTAGGAATAAATTACATTTTAAAATATATCCACATAGAAAACAGTTATTTTAGACTGCAGTAATATTTCACATTTTTACTGTATGTTTGATAACCTAAATGCAGTCTTGGTGAGCAGAAGAGACTTCTTTCAAAAACATGAATCATCTACTGACTCCAAACTAGTATAACTTCATTATAAGTAGCCATTTGCCTGTGGCATAAACTAATTTTTTTATTTTTTACAAAGTTTCATTTGTGGCCCAGCTGCTTTGCACTTTTCATTGTCTTTTGTCTGTATTTATTTGTGATTTATTCATCCGCTCTCAGCCGTCGGCTGGTATTCAGAGCTCTGGGTCAGCTGCATGCTCCCTTCACGAGAGGACCACTGATGTGGCACTGCAGGACCCTGGGCGAGAACTGAGCCAGTGCGTGGCCCTCAGTGGGCCATCGGGGCCGGCGACCTCTTCTGACGTGAGGCCTGTCAGGAGCCCTGGCCCGAGGCTGACGGGTCAGGACTGCTAAATGGAAGTGGACAAGCGAGTCCACTGTCCAGAAAGTGTGTGCTCTCCGGTTTCTGGCCTGGGGTTGTTGTTCTGTTGATGTAGTCTATCGCAGTGATGCGTCCATGTGCTCAAAGTTTGACTCGTGGACTACCCCTCGGCCCTGTTATGTGCTCTGATGAAGCAAGCCGACCACTTAAGAGTACAATACACTCTTCTGTGTGCAAGCTTTTCTTCTGACATTAATTGCTCACACCAGTACTGCTAAACTGGCATTCAAGAGTGATTCTCTTGAATCCCAAAGTACATCTGCAAAACAAATATTGGTTTCATTTTTATACTGAATCAGTCTGACTCGATCGCAAGTGAGTCATTGGTCTGAATCAGCTCAGATGACTCGCTCGTTTATTGAACCAAAGGTTATGATGTCTCTAAAAGTCTGAAAATATATTTAAAAAAATGTAACGGTTAATTAAACTTGGCTAATTTAATTAATTAATACAGAGTAATTGTGTTCAAAATCCTGTAGAAATCACTGGCTCGCACATTTTAATATTAAGTGATCACTGTCATTGTTTATTATTATAATATGCAATAATTCGAACTAATAGTAGCCGTGTTATTTTAGTATCATTAATATACTATTATAGTGTTTATTAATATTTTTAATTGGTTTTTATCTTTAGATGTTCTGTTAATTTTAGTTAGTTTTGTAATTAAAAAAAACTTTCCATTTAAGTTTTTTATTATTTTCAGTTCAGACTGAAATTGAAATAAAATAAAATAAAAAAACATTCCATTAACATTCATTTTGTTTCAATTAATGTAACCGTTTCTAAATATTTTTAATTTTAGTTATCCATAACACTGCGTAGCACTTTTATGCCATTCATTTGGCCATTTGATGTAATGATTCCAAAATACAATGCTATGTTATGATCACAATATCACTTGATGATGATGTTTTTGATTCTTTTGTGGTCATAAGCATGGTTTCTAACCACTATTGTTCTAATTTCCTCAGGGAAAAAAAATCGAAATCACATCCAACTCATCTTGAACCTAATGTTTTGATATCTTTCACGTACCGGTAATTGAATATGATATGCTCAGCCATTGGTTGAGACTCAAAGCTCAGTCCTGAGAATCTGAGGGCATGATCTCAGTGTTGATGCTCTGATGGACAGGAATCTCGCATCTCACTCAAATGTTAAAGATTTATTCAATATGACTGATGATTTGCCTTCCTCACCCACAGAAACGCCGCTCATGGCTTCTCCCTGATCCCAGTGGACAGCCTGAAAGTGACCATGAAGGATATTCTGCAGAAGGCCCTCAAAAAGAGGAAGGGCTCCCAGAAAGGATCAGGTGAAACATCTGAAAGATTCATTTCACACTTACTGCCAAATGATAGATGTGTTTTGGATTCAAGCTTATATCTCTATAGTTGGATTATCTATTTTGGTTGGCCTGCAATATTATTTTACTATTATTATTTAGCTACTTTTATTAGAATTAATTAATATTTTTAATTAGCATTTATTTTTTTATAGTTTTAGTTTTCATTGTTAATTTAGTTTTTGTAATTTTTATTAGTTTTTCTTTATATTTATCATCATTTTTATTTTCATTTTAGCTGTAGGAATTTTAGCACTTTATATTTTAGTTAGTTGCCAATGTAACATTTCTAATGTTATTTTTCTATCTAATATATAAAATATGAAGTAAAGGCGTTTGAGTTGTTATTGAGTTGAATTGTTTTTGTTAATTGAAATAAAGCTGAAAAAAAAATATATATATATATATATATATAAATATAAAATTTCAGCATATATATATATATATAATATTTCGATTAACAAAAACAATTAAACTCAATAACAACTCAAATGCCTTTACTTGCATATCGGCATGAAAATGAAATGTTTTAGTGCAAGAAACCTTGACAAAAAAGTGGACTTCAAGGGAAAATAATAAATGCTGTAAGAAGTGTAGCAAATGGTGCTTTGAATTGTCAGTCGAACTGGAATTTGTGTGCGTCTGTAGTTTTCATCTTAGAAAGTAAGTGAAGCCGTCTGCTGTGATTTGGCCAGATAACCGTGGCAGTGCGCCGTCCTAATTTGTCATCGCCGAATGGGCGAATCTGATAAGGCCAGAGACTTTAATACAAAAAGTCACAGGTAACGGATCGCCCCTTTGATGGCCATGATGAGCCGGGGCAGCGGTGAGATAAGAGGGGTGAGGAGAGGAGATTGAGCCGCAGACTGACTCGGAGACGGAGAAGTGCACATAAAGAATGGAAAGCAATGGTGCGGGAAGGAAAGTATATTAGAGAGAAAATGGATGAAACGCAGAGAAAATGATGGTGCGTGGAGAGCCACTGGAGCCTCATCTCTCTTAGATTTAGCACACACTGAGGTCAAAGCCTGCAGCGAGAGGAGTGCGCTTCAGTACGAGTGCTGCGGGCGAGTTTAAAGCGGCGATAGTCTCCGCGTTCGTCTCGTGTGTGTGTGTGTGTGTGTATATCCACACAGTATTATCAGTATGGCTCATGTACGCCTTCATCGACACCAGATTGACTAGTCTATAGCAGTGGTTCTCAACCTTTGTGGAATGAAGGCACTCATTTTTCAAGAATCAAAAATATAAACGCATCCTACTTGGGCTCAGGTTTAAAAATAATAACAATAATGGAAAAAGAAGTGTGAGGCCCGCACACTGAAAATAACTACTTCAAACGACTTTTTATTGAAAGCTCAACACTCAAAAACATGTAAAACATTATACAAAAAGATTATTTCAACAAACAAAATATATACGAAACAATCCACATAGTGGTAAACACTGCAAGAATATGAGATTAAATATTCCACTTTTTTACTCGCATGCTTTAATACATTATAAAGCAGTATCAAAAATAGAGCAATATCTTTTATTATTAAAAAGTATGTCTTCAATAATAACAGCAGATGAAGAAATATAGAAATCACAATAGAAATCCTCATTCAGCCCTAATGGTCACAAATTATTTAAAGTATAAATCCAAAAACATTCACTTTGTAACACTTTTTTTCTCATAATCTCCTAATTTTTCAAGACAATATTTTTTAATTGTATTAAATGTGTAATTATTATTTTATATATACTTTTCCAGGTCTAGAAATCAAACTTGTGAGATTCCCTCATATCCAGTTTTTGTCATTGTTTTTGGCATATTTTAAATTATTTTAATATATTTAATCCATTTTATTAAGTTATTTGGTTTAATTTGTAGGTGTTATTTAATAAACTCCTAAACATGCTTTTTTTTAAATAGTCACATTTCAATTTCTTTCCTCAAATATGACAACAACACATGCTATTTTAGTACAACTAAACTGTCTGTAGTCATTTTAAAGATAGGCGAATCAATCACAATGACATTTGCCGTTCACTTGAAACCATTTAGTACTTTGAAATTCACAAATAGTCTAACGTGAGAATGTTTCGGATGCTATTTTTGGTTGGAAACTCTTTCTTTCCGCAAAACCAAGCAAGTATTTGACAGCTTTTCTAGAAACAACAAAGACTATGAGACTAAGAGAAAAATAAATGCTCCGGCTTGGTGAGATATGTGTTTCTTTGTCTTTTTAAAGGTATCAGAGGAACTGCAAACTCAATATTCCCGGCGGCTGAAGTCTCTGGGGCATTAAAACAAACCCAGAGTTTCTCTTTTTGGATTTGTGACATCTTAGACATGCCTCAGTCAGCTGAAAAAAAAGAGAAAAGTCTCCTATCTCTTAAAAGGACAGCCACACTCACTCAGTTATATAATAGCATATTTAGTTTCAGTGGTTTGAGAGTACTTGTGTTTGATGAACAGCCTCATCAGAGACGGATTGATTTGACAGAGACCCAAGAGAGCCCTCAGAGGGAGTTTAATTGGAAATAAACCTGCAGAATTGCCCTATGGGCAGTGAGCCATTGGCCTGTCCCGGCCAGGTGATGCTTTGTGTTTTAGACCCGCTGAGATGGTGTCTCAGAAGACGTCTTGAGTGGATGTGATGGGGTAGTTGGTCCAGAAGAGAAACGCTAGACGGCGTGGACCGTGCTCTCATCTGCATTTAGATGAGTATTGATTGTTTATCTACCCGCTGGAGACAAGAGACCTATCCAATCTTCTGTCCACTGTGTGTGGTGTGGTGTCTTCTCCTCTGCGGTTTGCTGAGGGGTTTTGTTTTCTTCCCATTATATATTAATTTAATACCTTTATTTAATCCCTGTATTTGAACAAACCCTCTGTCATAGATGGATATTTCCTGTTGTTTTGTCTATCTAGCCATCTATCCATCATCCATCTATCCGCATTATATATATATAATATCTGCCTATCAATCGTTCCATCTATCCATTGTTCTATCTATTTTTATCTTTCTATCTATTGTTTATCTTTCTATCATTCTATCTATCATTTATTATTCTATCTATCATTAATCATTCTATCTATCCATCTATCATTAATAGTTCCATCCATCCATCATTAATAGTTCCATCCATCCATCCATCCATCCATCCATCCATCCATCCATCATTATTAGTTCCATCCATCCATCCATCATTAATAGGTCCATCCATCCATCATTAATAGGTCCATCCATCCATCCATCATTAATAGGTCCATCCATCCATCCATCATTAATAGTTCCATCAATCCATCATTAATAGTTCCATCCATCCATCCATCCATCATTAAAAGGTCCATCCATCCATCATTAATAGTTCCATCCATCCATCATTATTAGTTCCATCCATCTATCCATCATTCATAGTTCCATCCATCCATCATTATTAGTTCCATCCATCCATCATTATTAGTTCCATCCATCCATCCATCATTCATAGGTCCATCCATCCATCCATCATTAATAGTTCCATCCATCATTATTAGTTCCATCCTATCATTATTAGTTCCATCCATCCATCATTCATAGGTCCATCCATCATTATAGTTCCATCCATCCATCATCATTCCATCCATCCATACATCCATCCATCCATCCATCATTAATAGTTCCATCCATCATTATTAGTTCCATCCATCCATCCATCATTCATAGGTCCATCCATCCATCATTCATTAAGGTTCCATCCATCCATCATTAATAGTTCCATCCATCCATCCATCATTAATAGTTCCATCCATCCATCATTAATTAGTTCATCCATCCATCCATCATTATGGTTCCATCCATCCATCCATCCATCATAATGGTTCCATCCATCCATCATTAATAGTTCCATCCATCCATCATTATTAGTTCCATCCTCATCCATCATTATTAGTTCCATCCATCCATCCATTCATATCATAGTCCATCCATCCATCCATCCATCCATCCATCCATCCATCCATCATTAATAGTTCCATCCATCATATTATTAGTTCCATCCATCCATCCATCCATCATTAATAGGTCCCATCCATCCATCATTCATAGGTCCATCCATCCATCATTCATAGGTCCATCCATCCATCATTAATAGTTCCATCCATCCATCCATCATTAATAGTTCCATCCATCCATCCATCATTAATAGTTCCATCCATCCATCATTAATAGTTCCATCCATCCATCCATCCATCCATCATTAATGGTTCCATCCATCCATCCATCCATCCATCCATCATTAATGGTTCCATCCATCATTAATAGTTCCATCCATCCATCATTATTAGTTCCATCCATCCATCATTATTAGTTCCATCCATCCATCCATCATTCATAGGTCCATCCATCCATCCATCATTAATAGTTCCATCCATCATTATTAGTTCCATCCATCCATCCATCATTCATAGGTCCATCCATCCATCATTCATAGGTCCATCCATCCATCATTCATAGGTCCATCCATCCATCATTCATAGGTCCATCCATCCATCATTAATAGTTCCATCCATCCATCCATCCATCATCCATCCATTAATAGTTCCATCCATCCATCCATCATTAATAGTTCCATCCATCATTAATAGTTCCATCCATCCATCCATCCATCATTAATGGTTCCATCCATCCACCCATCCATCATTAATGGTTCCATCCATCCATCATTAATAGTTCCATCCATCCATCCATCATTAATGGTTCCATCCATCCATCCATCCATCCATCCATCCATCCATCCATCCATCCATCATTAATGGTTCCATCCATCCATCCATCCATCCATCCATCCATCCATCATTAATAGTTCCATCCATCATTAATAGTTCCATCCATCCATCATTAATAGTTCCATCCATCATTAATAGTTCCATCCATCCATCATTAATAGTTCCATCCATCCATCCATCATTAATAGTTCCATCCATCCATCATTAATAGTTCCATCCATCCATCATTAATAGTAACATCCATCCATCCATCCATCATTAATAGTAACATCCATCCATCCATCCATCATTAATAGTAACATCCATCCATCATTAATAGTTCCATCCATCCATCATTAATAGTTCCATCCATCCATCCATCCAAAATATATTTATGGTTCATTATTTTTAAACTTAAAATATTTTTAAAATGAATTTAACACTGGTATTGTCTCGTTTAGCAGTTAAACTGAGTGAATATATAATGGTAGGCATGTGGACACTAGGAAGGGTGCGCACTGTAAAATATGACTAGTTTTATGAGCGGCTCAGGGTTTGTAAAGCTCGCTGGGTCTGCTGGGGGAGATAAGGGCGATTGAATGCCTCCTATGAGGCTTATCAGGGTAAATGTTGGTGACATTTGGGAGGCGGCGACGGCTGCGGTTTGGGGTCGGTGTGCCTGTGTGTGAACTACCGATGAGCTCAGACGAAAGAGAAAGACCGTGACTGTTATGCTTTATGTGCTTAGGGGGAATGCAGTGAGACGTAATACAAAGCTGAACATTTTCAGCAGATGCTGTATTTGTGTGGATTGTAAGTATTTAGCATCAGCTGTCTTATTTAGTTCTTGGCTTGATATTTTAATGACGCACATGCACAAAAAATGATTGGATTTGTAGCTCCACACAGCACATCTGGTTTCCGATTATTAAAGATTCATTATGAAACAGCTCTGAAACCTGATGGTTGAAACCTTTGATATATACACACACCTGTGACTGCATATCAGTTGAATTCTATTTAAATGTATTACCGTATATTATTGCCATATACAATACCGTTAAAAAGTTTGGGGTCCGTAAGATTTAGTATTTCATTTTTTTTTAATAAAATGAATGCATTTACTCAGGATGGGCACATTAAAGTGATAAAAAGCGAGTGTAAACATTTCTGATTTTAAATAAATGCTGTTATTTTGCTTATCAAAGAATTCTGGAAAAAACGTATCATGGTTTCCAGAAAAATATGTTTTCAACATTGATAATAATCATACATGTTTCTTGAGCAGCAAATCATCATTAGAATGATTTCTGAGGGATCATGTGACACTGAAGAAATAAGGAATAATGATGCTGAAAATTCAGCTTTGATCACAGAATATATAAAATCCTGTGATCCTTATTTGTTATAAAATAAGCGAAGCCTTGATGAGCAGAAGGGACTTTCAAAAACATTTGCAGACCCCTAAAGCTTTGAATGGTAGTGCCTATAATATCTACATTCAAAGTTTATGTTGATGCACTTTAATTAAATACAATAAATATATATTTTTAAAATATAATTATAGTTTTCAGTTATTTTGTTTTAAATGGAAGGGGGGGGGGGGGGAATCGTAAATCGAGTTTTTTATTTAAAAAATTCGATTTTTTTTTAGGGAAAAAATCGCCCAGCTCTAAGTTATGTACTGGCTAATGCACTGTAATGCCTTATTTCAAAATGATTTGTCATATGCTGTTGCTTTACTAAGTGATCAGACTTACAGTTTTCACCTGCCGGAGAATAAAAAGGATAAAAAGCAACCTTACTGAGATTAGCGCAGGGTCACAGGAAGGGTTGTAAAAGGTCAGATCGTGTGTTTCTGAATTAGTCACAGTCTCTTGCTCTTCAGTGTCACAGCAGTTTCACATTTTCTCCCTTAGATTCAGAGAGACACTGTCTTCGCTTCTTCCATATAAACTCAACTAGTCCGATTCTTGCACGTCAAGTCCAGAACTGGAGTGTTGTATTAAATTGATTCACTTCGTTTGTGTTCTGATATATCTCGCATTGTGCTGGAGGGTGTCGTGAACATATTTCTTTCTCCGTCGAGGTCGTAAGCTTTCGGGGGCTCTGGTGACATTTTGGAAAACCATGGTATTTGCAAAAGGGTAAATATCGCCTTGAGTGTTTGCCCTATTTAGATTGGCAGCTTCTCCGTATTGTTTTTTCCCTTCTTTTCTGGCAAAAAACGAGGTAAAGACTTGATCCTACCTCTGGGCATTTTTTCCGGCCTCTGACAAGAAATAAACAGTATCCAATAAAGCCATTTTTTGGTTTCATAGCCATCAATTGCTCCTGCAAGGCAATAGTTATTGAGAAAGGTTTGTGAAGATCGGTCATTAGGTCTGAGATGGGTTGATATCATCTGATTGGACAAAAAAACGTCAAATTCGATTGTTTGCACTGAGCATATTAATCAAGCGACGTTATAAAGAGAGAAGCCAATAGCTCTGAATCCCATCACACCGTATCTAAGAGATTGCTCTGGTCACCCTGAAGTCATTTATGATGGCTACCCTCTCTCAAGGGCTCTTTGTGATTGTATTAAACTATTCAAAGGTTCAAAGTATTAATGTATTGAAAAAGAAGAAACTACAGTGTACTTGAGATAAACCAAGCTACACGTTTTATTGTGTGTCTTTGTGATTCTGAGTATACACAACTGTTGAAATGTTTGGGGTTTTACTGTTTTTGAAAGAAGTCTCTTCTGCTCACCGAGGCTGCATTTATTTGATCAAAAATACCGTAAAAACAGTAATATTGTGAAATATTATTACAATGTAAAAATAACTATTTTCTAAATGAATATATGTTTACATGTAATTTATTCCTGCGATCAAAGCTGAATTTTCAGCATCATTACTCCAGTCTTCAGTGTCACTGATCCTTCAGAAATCACTATAATATGATGATAAAGAAACATTTCTGATTATTATCAATGTTGAAAACAGTTGTGCTGCTTCGGATTTTTTTCAGTAGTCTTTGATGAATAGAAAGAAAAACATGTTTTTACTGTCACTTTTAATCAGTTTAATGCATCATTGCTGAATAAAAGTATTTCTAAAAAAAAAAACAATCATACGGACCCAAGCCTTTGAACAGTAATGTACATGTTTAAAAATAATGATTGTTTAAGTTGTAAACATCCACTCAGCTGTTATTTCAGTAACTGATTCAGGCAGATAATCGTGAGTCTATTTGACTGATTCATTAAAAGAACTGCTTCGTAAGAGTCATTTGTTTGTGAGTCAGTTGCATCAAGAACAATGCAATAGAAGGATGTTTTATCGCATCACATTCAATTCTGACTGCAACTCGTGCTGCTGTACATTTTATAGCGTTTATACAGTAATTGTAATGTTTACAATTAGGCATGGACTCATTTTTGTTTTGTTTTTAATCAAATTTGATGATGTTACTTGAGTTGTTTCCCATCAGAATGTAAAAGTCTTTCAGAAGAATTTACATATTTGATCATTGATTTAAATTGAAATCCGATAAAACAAACAAAATGTATATGGTCTGCTTATATAGCTGCAACCAGTAAAGAGTCAGGCTTAATGAAATAAACACGTGATCTTTGAATATTATATTGCGTGTAATGAACTTTCAGATCAGCCAGTACAATGAAATGTATTTTGTAGATCACGTGAGCCAAGTTACAACCACATTCAACTAAACCAAACTCCTAACAGCTCAATCAAACGCTAAATAATGTTGGATTTGTTTTAGGCCCATGTATCGTCTAGAGAAGCAAACGGAACCGAAGTGGCGGTGGATCTGGACAGTACGCTGGAGAGCCAGGGAACGCTGGAGTTCTGCTTGGTCCGAGAAAACAGTGAGTTTTGTTGACATTCTTGATGCTCCTTCCATTGCAACACATGATCTTTAAACACTGCACACTCATGAAGCATTTTAAAGGGGACCTATAATGCCCTTTAATGAGGTCTTGATTTTGTTTTTGGGGTTTCATGATTGAATGTTCAAAAACATTATTTTTCCTATGTTCTCCATTGTTGGTACTCTCTTTTTCTATGAAGCCCCTCCCTCCGAAAAGCACACTGTGCTCTGATTGGTCAGCTGGGTCAGTGTGTTTTGATTGGTCAACCACTTCGGTGTTTGAGAAATGTCCTGCCCCTCACCATAACCGCCAGTTTCAACACACTACTCACTAAACTCAACCAGGCCCCAACCCTTTATTCTGCGTATGAATTATTTAAATGAGGAATATTGTGACGTGTTCGTTCCCCGAAGAAAACTGAAGACTGCAATAGAGGCGTTTCAGGAGTTCAGAAACAGTGACACTGATATAGAGAATAACTCCCGCTGGAGTGACTTTGTGCTTTGTTACTTTGCAGAGCTTTTTCATACTCAAATAGCAATATTAACACTAAAAAATATTAAAAATGTGGGTGGAGAAAGCATAATTGAACCCCTTTAAAACATTTCAGGAGGAGTTTTTCCTTTATTTAGATGAATATATGCACTTCTTTTATTGTTAAAAAACAACAGTAACTTTAAATGTATAGTGCGCAAATGCACATCTAAACCACATCTCTTTCTCCGTCACCTCCTGCTTTCATCTGTAGGTTCTCGAGGCGAGGAAAGCTCGGAGGAGGACCCGCCTATAGACATCACTACGGTACAGGACATGTTGAGCAGTCACCACTACAAGTCCTTCAAGATCAGCATGATCCACAAGCTCCGCTTCACCACAGATGTACAGCTAGGTACAAAATCCCTGTGTTTACACTGTTCTCTACTTCTGCCAACATTCACAGCCAACCAAGAGTTTTCTCTTTAGAATCAGTGGGACATTATCGCGTACTGTAGTGTTCAGGTTGGGAATCGGATACTTGTTATAAAATTGTATTAAATTTTTTGTGCATTTTAATATGACTTTAAATCATCAAGCGCAAGAAGACCCGAGTGCTGTTTTCTGTGCTGCGCACACATCGAAAATATGCACACAGAAAGCTGCACAACACTGAACAGAGTTCTCTTCTTTGCACTTTACACAGAAATACATACAAATGGACAATTATACACAAAATATGTAAAAATATTCCCATGAACACATTCGGTTATGTCTTAAGTGAACGTAAACAAACAGTTGATTAAAAAAACCTCATAACAGTATATTGGATCCGTGCAGCTCTTAAAGTGACAGCAGCCTAATATTTCTCTAGAATAGCGTTAAACAACTAAAAGTCAAAGCTGTTCTTGACTGAATAACTTTAGTAACTATATTTGTAATGTATATTTTATTTATAAAGTGCAGTGTTGTTTTACATTTGATTAGTTTCTGTACCTGAAAATCTTAAAACTGTTTATTTCAATCGTATCTTTGTTCAGTGTATTTCTTTGTGCAAGTTGTGTAAAATGAAAACGTTACCCAACCCTACTGTAGTGTAATATAGAAGATAGAAATGGTATAATATAGTGTAGAAGCATATTATAATAGTATGTAATAGTATAGTATTGTTATTCTAATAGTATAGTAGGAAAGTATGATGATATATACAATAAAATGTTAAGATGCCATTCTGAAATTTTCTTTTAATCATAAATGTATACTGTAGTATTAAACAAAATAATATAATGGAGTAAACCATATCAACTTATTTATAGTTTTTATATATTATAGTTTAGTACGACACAAAATGCTGAAAAACACTGAAAAATTCCCGTAACAAAAGTCTCTCCAGTTTTATAGTTAAAAACTATAAATAAGTTATTGATATGGTTTAGTTTAGTACAGCACAAAATGCTAACACTGAAAAATTCCTGTAACAAAAGTTCTCTCTTGCTTCTCCCGACTTCTCAGTTTCTCCAACTCTTAAAATGTGCAACTCTACGCATGAACAAAAGTTTGGCTGAGGGTCTTGAGATCAAACACGGTTCTGTTTTGTGAAAACACACAAAAATATTCCAGCACACTTGACAGTTGCTACAGTCACAGCTCCATCCCAATTACAGCAGCGCTGCAGGCACTGGAAGTTGTGGAATCTTTTTGGGAATTTCAGTCAGATTGACAGACTGGAATTTTTTTTCTGACACACTGATGTTTGCATGCTATTTTTTATGTCATGTGAATGATGGACAGCTGTCACATCCATTATGGATGGACTTTGTGTGTGCTTGAGAGATAGACCTGTAATACTATTCCAGACCTCTCTCTCTCTCTCTCTCACACACACACACACACACACACAACACACACACACACACACACACACACACACACACACACACACACACACACACACACCAACACACACCAACACAAAAACAACCACACTCTCTCACAGAATAAGTTTCAGCCTGCTTCGGGTGTCCATTCTTATTTAAATAATACGGGAAATAAATTCACACGCCTGTTAATCTTTAAAACCTGGATGCCATTCTTTTGTTAACCCTTTAGATAAAAGTTGACAGGTGAAATCTATGGTTTCCAAAGTGATTTTTATGATAAAACCTTCCCACTTTTTCAGGAGTTTCTGGTGAAAAGGTAGAGATCGACCCTGTCACCAATCAGAAGACAAGCACAAGTTCTGGATCCGACAGAAGCCGATCTCCATAGACTCGGATCTGCTGTGTGCCTGCGACCTGGTGGAGGAGAAGAGTCCAAGTCAGTTCTGCTCATACTTTAGTAAAGGAATATATAACTAGCTCTGCATAAAATCATTTTTCATTTTATATACCACCATGCAAAGGTTCTGGGATCAGTAAGACTTTGTTTGTTGACTTCTGCTCATCAAGGCTGCATTTATTTGATCATAAAATACTGTAGAAACTGTAAAATTTTGAAATATTTTTAAGTTTACAATAACTGTGTGAATATATGTTCAAATGTAATTTATTCCTGTGATCAAAGCTGAATTTTTAGCATCATTACTCCAGTCTTCAGTGTCACATGATCCTTTAGAAATCACTATAATATGATGATTTGATGCTCAAAAAACATTTATGATTATTATCAGTTATTAACAGTTGTGCTGCATTAATTTAAAGTATTAATTTCTAAAAAAGTGTTGAACGGTACTATATAAATTTATTAAAAATGGGGTAAAACAAAGTGTATTTTTTTAAAGTATTATTTTATAAATAATTAAAGTAATGGTAAAAATTTGCAATAAGGTTTCAATTGTTAACATGAACGATGAGCAATACTAATTGTAATACATTATATTACATGATACATAAGATCAAGAAATTTAATCTTTTAACATTAATGAACTAGCATGAATATTTGTATTAAGTAACATTAACAAAGGTTTATAAATGCTGTACATATATGTTGCTCATTGTTAGTTATTGCATTTCCTAATGCCAAAGACCTTATTGTAAAGTGTTTCCAAAAGCACCGTCGGCACTGCCGCTCTCGCCTCCTCTCTCGATGTCCCCACATCACTGCCGACTGACACATATAGTTGTAGCACTGCAAACTCACCAAGGGATTTATATTGCATTACACTTACAGGGAACTCCGTTACAGAAAACGAGATCTCTTTATGCAGGCTTTCTGTAGGTTTGCATTGGTAAGTGATGCAGACATCTCTTCTTAGCGGATATGACAGGGACACGAGCGCAGCTCTCCAGACGCGTGCTGCTAACAGTGATTGATGAAGTGAAGACAGATTGCTGAAGTCTGCTCACGGATGCTCCGACTACGCCTGGAAATGCTCCAGTCTCACAGTGGGAACTGAGTGTTTGTTTTTGGAGCAGGGCCATTTATTTTATTATGTGTCCTGTGTTCATATTCCGAGATGCCAAAGCTAACACCTTAATTTATGTTTAACACCGTCATATTTTATTCAGTTTGTCATGCACCCAACAATACCTTCAATCAGGCTCATGTTTGTCAGTAAATGGTTTATTCATCGAGGATGCATTGAATAGATCAAAAGTGACGGACATTTATAATGTTACAAACAATTTCTATTTTAAATAATTTAACTTTCTTTTCATCTAAAAACCCACCAAATATTTATATATGCACAACTGTTTTCAACATTTATAATAATCAGAAATGTTTCTTGAGCAGCAAATCATCATATTAGAATAATTAATGATGCTGAAAATTTAGCTTTAATCACAGAAATAATTATATTTTCAAATATATGCACATAGGTAGCAAAAAAATGTATGGATGTCCCAAATGTAGATTAGCTCACATGCTCTCTGTATATATTTGGAAGTTGCATCCCCAATCATGTTCTGTGTCTCTTCTTTCCTGGATGTAAGAAGATGTTTCTGCTTTCTTTTGTAGGTCATGCAATATTTAAGCTCACATATCTAAGCAACCACGACTACAAAGCCCTGTACTTCGAGTGTGATGCTGCTACTGTCAATGAGATTGTGCTCAAGGTAGGCTTCAACTGAGACTTTATATTTTTGGATCTTGTAAAGTGCCCCATTATGGTTTTTCAATAGGTTATGCATAGGCTACATAGGTTTGCAACACATTTGCATAATGCCTGTTTATGGTGTTCATTGGCTAAACCTAATGTAGAAGACTCCAAAACAAAATGAAGAACCTTTAAAATAGCATAATGTGGGGGCACTATACTGTTTTTACTTTTAATTTTGTGGATTTGTATAAATTTGATCCCTTTCACAGCAAAGTGTGTAACTTCCTCTTCCTCTCCCAGGTGAACTACATCCTGGAGTCTCGTGCCAGCACGTCGAGGGCGGATTACTTCGCACAGAAACAACGCAAACTGAACCGGCGCACGAGTTTCAGTTTCCAGAAGGACAAAAAGTCGGGCCAGTAGGGCTGGCGGCCAAACCGATCACAACTGAACGGAGAGTGCGACGGGCCTATGTGAACAGAGGCGAAGAGATAGATGGGAAAATAGAAAGATTCCAAGAAGTGTAGAAAAGGATAAGATCGAGAGAATATGGGATAAACATGAGACGGACGTTCTCGTCTCATCTGGATGGAGAAATCAGCCTCTTAAGGTCGGCCTTTCCTGGACTGACGGTCCTTAATCATATCAGAGCACTAATGCTCTCTGCTGTCACTCGAATGTACTAGAAAAAGCAACCAACAATCTAATTGAACAATTATATTAACGTTTGAAGCCACAGCCATCGCCCAGAACAGACAAAACCATCAGCTGGACTCTGGATGCCAAGGACCGAGAACTTGCTGCTGTTCGCATCAGTTTCAAAGACTTACTTCCACTGCCTACAAACCAACTGTACATAAACACACACCAAAACCAACGCAGTCGGAACCTTAAAAGCCAGAAAGAGCAAGTCAACCGTATTATCTATTCCCATATGTATCAAAGATATTAACTTAAACCGCATCAGACTCTGACAGGGAAAGGGATCGCGGTCTTTTTTTAAACAAAAATGTAAATAGCAAACCATATTCAGGGTCTGATGACAACCCTCTTTGGCCATAGTACTTTAGTGCCTGCTACAGATCAATATGACAACTGCGTTCTTCGAGGTTTTAAGCGTCGGGGAAAACTCTTTTTACCAACAGAGGAGGCTCGTAGGTTAAGGAATGACAGATTTTTAATGATCAAATAAGAAATTAATAACTACTTTTTACTATGATGTGTTTTTCCCCTCTGCATTGTATCTTTTGAGTGCATATATTATAACAGACCAATCGCCTTCTATCTCTTTTAGATGGATGTTTTGGTTTATTCGGACTGTCCTCTTGGGCTGCAATGGGAATGTATGACTGTTTTTGCCACATTTCATTATAAATGTTAAAGATAACATTATTATACTAGGTTCATTTCATCTGTGTGTGTAGAGATGGCTCGTTCTCCGCACCAAACCTGCCGTTTCAACATGTTTCTTTTTACAAATGAGAGGAAACTCTTCCTATAACTCCACTTCAATCGCTGCTGTTGTTAAACTGGATTCAGGGTGTATGTTCTATCCAAAACGTTCTGACTCAGGTTTCCGACTGCCATGTTGTCTTGACTGATCTTGTTTCTTTTTTTCTGTTTTTTTATGTCTGTCAAAGGCAGAGAGCGATGAGTGATACTCAGTTCAGCACTGACGGATGGACAAATAGAGCGTGTGTTCCCGTGATGGGGATAACAGCTGAATAGACATTTCAAATAAAACTTTATTTATAATATTACGATGACCTGGGGGGGTTATCATACGGCCTATGGAATCAACAATATTTGCTACAGTACGTGTATACTGTATATAAGTAGATTTTCTAATTAAAGACTGAACTACAATATATTTTGTCCTTGTGTTGTTTTATTGTTTTTTTCAATATTTCAAGAGGACCAATCAAGCCCTTTGTCAAAGTCTTTGGGTTTTCATGATTGAATGCTCAAAAAAACACATTATTTTCCATTGTTGCAGCTCCTCTCTTCCCAGTCTGCCAGTAACACCGTTTGTCCCTGTCTCTATGAAGCCCCTCCTTCCAAAAAGCACAGTGTGCTCTGATTGGTAGGCTGGATCAGTGTGTTGTGATTGGTCAACCACTTCGAGCGTGTTTGGGAAATGTCCCTCCCCTCAACACTACTGTGAGTTTCAACACACCACTAACTAAGGGTACGTTTACAGGACAACGATATGCTTAAAGGAGCACGCCGACTTTTTAGGACTTTAGCTTATTCACCGTATCCCCCAGAGTTAGATAAGTCCACACATACCCTTTTCATCTCCGTGTGTCCCGTAACTCTGTCTGACGCACCCACCGCTAGCCTAGCTTAGCACAAAGACTGAAAGTAAATGGCTTCAGCTAGCATACTGTTCCCAATAAGAGACAAAATAACGCCAACATTTTCCTATTTATGTGATTTGTATAGTCACAGTGTGTACAAGTCACAAGGTCATATGAGACACAGACATTTTTTAACCGTATACATAGTGGGAACTATATTCTCAGAAGGCGTAGCACTGCTACTTGGGCGGAGTGATTTGTTAGCAACACCTGAGAAGCCCGGTGGTGAGGAGCAGAGAGTTAGCTCGGAGTGTTGCGCTAATCACTCCGCCCAAGTAGTGCTTCGCCTTCTGAGTATATAGTTCCCACTATGTATATGGTAGCAGTATGCTAGCTGAAGCCATTTACATCCAGTCTTTGTGCTAAGCTAGGCTAGCGGTGGGTGCGTCAGACAGAGTTACGGGACGCACGGATATGAAAAGGGTATGTATGGACTTATCTAACTCTGGGGGATACAGTGAATAAGCTAAAGTCCCAAAAAGTCAGCGTGTTCCTTTGAAACAGAGAAGTTTTTACTTTAATTGTCACGGATCCGCAAAAACAACTGAAAGTGCTGTATTCTACTGTCAGGCCATTAGATGGCGATGAAGCACTATAGACTGAACATGTAATACTTATGAACTTGACATCATTGTCTTTAGAGATTCGTGTTTTTACTGTTTACATGGAGACTGTTTTCATAAACATCCACTTTGAAAACGTTTTCAAAAGTTCGCATTTTGCCCAAAATGCCATTGTTGTGTAAACGAATGTCCAAATCGCATAAAAAGTTTTACATTTTTAGTTGAAAACGGTGTTGTGTAAACAGTCCCTAACTCAAATAGTCCCCGCCCCTTTATTCTGCGTATGAATGATTTAAATGAGGAATATTGTGACGTGTTCGTTCCCGGAAGAAAACTCAAGACTACAATAGAGGCGTTTCAGGAGTTCAGAAACACTGAATAATTTACACTTTATTTGATCTCTCCAGTATTTTTGTCTACAATGTATTGTGTTTTTCTTTGCAGCATGCAAACTATATTCGGATGTGCATTGCTTGAGGGACACTACATGTGTGGTGGTGTTTATGTAGAGCGCTTATGTTTTTATCACAGCTTTAGTGTCTTAAAATGTTGCTGCCTATGTAGACAGAAAGGCGGGTCACTGGTTTTGCATCAAAGCTACTGTTTAAAGTAAAACGGAAGTTTTGTGTATACTGGTCTCTGTATAATGTAGAGAAATCTCTTTGTTCCAGCATTAATACAAAGCTAAGTCAGTGTGTTAGCCTCAGGCTAGTGCAGGGTCTCTCCTCTGTCACATTTAGTTTGCCTTGCTCGCCCAACCCTACAGGCCACGGAGAGCTAGACGTGGAACTGAACATGGAGTCGTCCGACACTCATTTATCTCTGATTTGTATAGTTGATCTGCAGCTGTGCTGCTTTTTTGTTATACAAACAAAATTATGCAAGTAATATGACATGTAAGTAGTGACAGATGAGCTGGAGCTGATGTACAGTCGAACCACAATTTATTCAGACACCTTAAACCGTGATAATGGGAGAAAGTTGATTCACTATAAGTTTAGAAAATGGTAAGTTATCAAATCAGTTGATATTTCTCTGGTTTTGTCCATCCTTCTTTTCGACTCTCACAAATGAATTATGTTGAATATCTGTCAGCTGTTAAATTTAACTCAATGACATGACATAATTTAGGTCAACCAATTACCAAGCAATGCTTCATTTTGTTCAGTCTGTGGTGTAAAAAGGTGCATTAGCAATTCAAGAAAAAACATGGCCAGGTCAAAGTGTCTGAATAATTTCTGGTCCCAAATTTTACTGGTAATTCACTGTATGAAGAATGTTTGGGTATAAGAAGTCACAGTTGACTTTATTTTGCTGTCCTCACTTGTGAACTACACAAATGAGCTATAGTGTCCTGCACCTACTAGTAAACAAATATCAAAATCTGGTGTCTGATTAATTTTTGGTTTGACTATTGTGTCCATGCACAGATTCAACAAGGTTCTGGAAACATTCCTCAGAGATGTTGGTCTATATAATGTCATGATCGCATCACAGTTACTGCAGATTTGTCGGATCTGAATATTCCTGATGTGAATCTCCCGTTCCTCCACATCCCAAATCTGCTCTATTAGACTGAGATCTGGAGACCTTTATTTATCCAGGTAGGCACATAGAGAACTCATTCTCATTAAAAACGGCGACCTGGCCAAGATAAAGCATTTGAGGTGCAGGCAACAAGAAGTTACACATAAGACAAAACAATGGGTCAAAGATACAATCAGTTATACAATCAAAAATCCAGTCTACAACATTCCAGATACAATACCTAGGCAAGTGGCCTAGTATGGCAGCAATACAATACAATAATAAAATAAATAAATGTAAAGGTAATGCATTAGTTTGCACAAAGAAAGAATGCTGACGCTAACAAGAACAACAATGTGACAGTATGTTGGAGATCAATCTTTTAAAAGAGGATAACGGAACAATAGATTCTAGTCTTAAAGATTTTTGCAATTCATTCCAATCGTTTGCTGCCGAAAACTGAAAAGAGAGTCTGCCAAAGGAAGTACGGACTTTGGTGGTATTCAATGAGATAAATCTACTTGAGCGTAAATTGCGAGCTGGAGAAGCTACAGAAATTACATTTCTTAAATAGGCAGGAGCTTTACCTAAGAGAATTTTGTAAATGAGGAGAAACCAGTGTGTTTGACGTCGAATGTGAAGGGAGGGCCAACCAATGAGTGTGTAGAGATTACAATGATGAGTACGAAACGGAGCGTTAATTGCAAAGCGGATGGCACTATGATATAGTCCATCTAGCTTTTTGAGGCTGATAGACCACATCACCAAAGTCTAAGATGGGAAGAATAGTCATATTCACAAGGGCATGTTTAGCTGGAGTAGCAAAGGAGGCCCTATTAGGAGAGAGGAAGCCGATCCTTGATTTAATTTTTAAATTGGAGTTTGTTGATATGGGTATGGAAGGAACGTGAAGAATCTAATCATATCCCTAAATATTTATAAAAATCAACAAAGTCCCGTACAGACCCATCAAGGGTAGAGATGATTTTTGTACAGGGAGGTCTGGAAAGAGTACGATTAAAAATCATACATTTAGTTTTACCAGAGTTTAAAAGTAAATGGAGACCGCGAAATGAATGCTGTATGCTATCAAAGCTCGCTTGGAGATTGTCTAACACAGTGTTCATAGTTGGGCCAGAGGTGTAAAGAATGGTGTCATCTAGATGTATCATAGAATCTCCTACAGCTAGGGCAACATCGTTAATGTAAACAGAAAAGTGTGTCGGCCCAAGAATAGAACCCTGTGGTACCCCTATAGAAACAGCCACGGGATTAGATAGCAGACCCTCAGATTTAAAGGGGGGGTGAAATGCTGTTTCATGCATAGTGAGTATTTTACACTGTTAAAGAGTTGGATTACCATGGTAAACATGGACAAAGTTTCAAAAATGAAGTTGTAAGTTTGATGGAGTATTTCTGTTCCAAAAATACTCCTTCCGGTTTGTCACAAGTTTCGGAAAGTTTTTTCGAATACGGGACTACGTGACGTCAGAGTGGGCGGAATTTTCTTATACGGGTCTTAAGGCACTTCTCCCGGAAGTGCGCGCGCGCAGCTGTAGCCTAGAGCGTGCGAGAGCGTCCATCAGAGCGCTGGGCTCTGCTGCGCTGCAATCAAAAAAATGGCACCAAAAAGTGTGTTTTTGGTTGCCAGGGCAAGACAACACTGCACAAATTTCCAAAGAACCCAGAGTTAAGGGACCTGTGGATGGATTTTGTTTTTCCAGAGCAGCAACAGAGTTGCGCAAGTGTTCTTGTTTGTTCCCTTCATTTCGGCGGTAGCTGCTAATAGTTTTATAAACAAGACACAGTTCAACGATTTGCAGATCGCCTAATACTTAAAGATGGAGCAGTCCCAACGATAAAGGTTCACGGAACCGCAGGCTGTGAGTAAAACTGCTTCAAATGTCTGTGTGTTGTTAACTATCGGCGTGTAACGTTAAGCACAGCAAGTAAACAACATGATCACGTACAGTTAATGTATCGATGGAGCATGCGATGTATGGTGTGTGTTTGTGTGTTTAAATACAGTTGTTTAGCTGGCCACTGTAGGTGTCAGTTTGTTTATTGTAAAACTAAATCATGTCCTCATAAACCACAGTCTGTCTGTTTACAACACACGCAAAAGCTTAGCGTGCTCCCGCCCACACGGCACGCCTCCACCCGCTCGGGTTTTTCCGGAAAGACTCGGTACAGCCTATCTTTCTTTTATGAATATAATAAAACTAAAGACTTTTTGGAGATATGAAGGATGCAATACTACTCTATAGGTACTCAAGATTAACATGAGATTGAGTGAAACTGAGTATTTCACCCCCCTTTAACAAACTGAATTCTATCTGTAAAATAGTTATTAAACCAGGTGAGGCATTGATTTGAAAGACCCAGACTCTTTAACCTACCAATAAGAATATTGTGGTTGACGGTGAATTCATCTGTTGTTTGACGGGTTTGTCTTTCCATGTGTTTCTGTTTTAAACGGGGATCATGAACTGCAAATCAGAATGAGGAGCATATCAGATGCATAAATGCGGTTTAAGAAACTACTGATTCTATTTCACTTTACAGTTTAATGAAAAAGACCAACTAGCCATTTGTTTTGTTTTTTCATTTAACAAGCAAGCAAGCAGCACGCCATCCCAGGTAGCGTCTCTCCTCTGGGGTTAAACTGAACCGGTGTTGTGTGTATCAGACACCAGCTGGCAGAAGACTCGTCCTCACGCACGCCTCAGTCTCGGGGTTCTTCTGCAGCTGTGGCCCCTGAGAGATCTTTTTCTGCCCTCCATGAGAAACGCAGATAGACACTGGATAAAAATATCCTGGGACTTCGCCACAACCAAGACAATAAAGTTAATTCAGAGTGACAGTCATGGAGCCGGAGATGTATTTTCTCAGCTCTTGTTGAGGAGGAAGAGGCTTGTTGTGTCTTCCTCTGGTGTCTCAGTGCTGTGAACATCTCTTCGGTTCTGTCACGACGGTTGTTTTGGCTCTTCATCCTCACTGGAGTCTTCCAGACGGTGTCAGCTTGGCTTTCGCACACAGTGTATTGTGTGTTCTGCTGAATGCAATTGTTTTGATGGTAGTCTGCTTTTCAAACCACTAGGGTTGAATGCTGATGCACTCAGTGGTAGTATCATTTCAGAGCTGCCTGTGATTTTTTTAAATGTCATTTCTATTTTAAGTGTGAAAATACTCTGTGCCATGTATGTTTTTGAGGGTAACAAAAATTGTACGCTATATAAGAGAGAGAAACACAGACAGACAGACAGACACCACAAATATGGCAATATTCGAAATCCTTGTGGGGACATTTTTTTGGTCATGAGACCAGCAAATAAATCATACTAAGTGATGTAGTGAAAATCTATATTTTTTTCTCTTAACTGATATCCTCCGTTTTCCAGCTCTTTAGACGGATGCTGACTGCCCTCTAGAGGTAAAACGAGCTGGTGTTTTATATTTAGTTCTTCAAACAGCATTTTTCACACGTTTCAGAATGTACTGACCAGATACATCTTTGGTGTCGTGCATTATGCACTTAAGTGTGTTAACTGCTGAAATCCAGCATGATACAATTTGGATCTGTATAAATAAAGTAGGCTTACATTTTTGTATCTAAAATTGTGCATGAAAATTCAACGCGATAATCCCTCATGTCTTGTTCAACAGTATTTCGCTCTTAAAGGGATAGTTCACCCAAAAATTTAAATTCTGTCTTAATTACTCACCCTTGTGTGGTGCCAAAACCGACTTTTGTTCATCTTCAGAACTCAAATGAGGATCTTTTTGATAAAATCTGAGAGCTTTCTGTCCCTCCATTGACAGCTACACAACTACCACTTTGATGCTTCAAAAAGTTAAAACGATAGTAAAACTAATCCGTATGAATTGAGCATTTAGTCCAACATTTCTGAAGCGACTCGATGACTTTAGCCTATATGATGAACGGGATACACGTGTGCTTCTCTCAATCGGTCAGTAAACAAAAACTTATCTGTTAATTAAGGCATCAATTAAAGACTCTCTGAAATCACACTTTAGGCTACTCTAAATTGTATCGTTTATATATTTTGATTATTAAGACATTAATAAAAAGTTCGATAAACTAATGTCTTTTAGTACTTAATTAGATAGGCTACTTAATAGTTTTTTTTTTTTTTAAATGTGGAAGAAGTAAGCGTGTGTAGTTCATGCATGCAAGTTACAAACCAGCGTGATATGTATGCTTTTCATATGCTTAACCATGTCTTAATATTTTTAGCTATAAAATTGGATTTATCTGACTGATATAATCCAGGTTGTAATCAACTTTATCTGAAAATGACATTTCTGCACAAAATATTATGGTTATAAAAATAAAACCTAAAAAAAAAAAACTTGCAGGGAACGTTCTCTATAGGTTCTAAAATAGATTCTATACATAATCAACAGGGAATGTTCTGGGAAGAACGTTCTTATTTGGTTCCAAAAATAAATAACCAAATTAATTTTACCTTGCGCGTTGCTGCCCTCTGGAGGTTAAACATCGAGACAAGAGTGACGTCAGCCATTTCAAAAGGAGAAAATGAATCGTTGTTGAAAAAAGTCTCAATGTAAAAATAATGACAGATGAAAGCTTTGAAAAATTAAACGGGACCAATTAAATATGCGGATCCTTAATGTGACACGGTAGAAAAGATCAGGAAAGATTTTAAAAAATCCTCTAACACACCACATGGTGGAGCCATACTTTGACACAAGGTAGGATACATTCCATCTTAATTATAGGAAAACAGAAACAATTTTTCAAAGACACATCTTTTTTTATTCAAGCTTGAGATTGTTTGTTTTCTGTGAGACCGTGTCTTTGTCTGTTGTTTTCAGCATAACAGCAATGGTTGACACATTGATCTTGAAAATATCACTCCTACTATATTTATAATCATATATTTTACTATATACTTTATCCCTCATATACAGCATATTTTCAAATATCAAATATTCAGGCAGGTTAATTAGGCTATATTAATGTTATGAGATAGAAAAAAATAGAATCACATGCAATCCTTTCTGTCTGTTTACCACTGTATATTTACACTCAGCTGGGCAAAATCACCTGGAACATGTGCTATAACTGTTCTGAGTTCAGACAGGGTTGTGCTATGACATGAATTCATCAATAAAGCAGTGAACAGATTTGTCGAGCAAAGTATAACTAGGAAACTTACTGGAGATACCCGCTTCAGACTTAGTGGTGAAATAGGAACAAACTGCAAGTACGTGACAAAGTTGTACAGGTAACAGCTCACTGATTCTTGAGTAGCCTACTAGGAAAAGTGCGTATGTAGCCTATACAACGAATGTTAATTCTCGTGCCATTTATACGCCAAAAATAGGTTTTGCGTGCATATGATACGCACTTTATGGCGTGTAATACGCACGCACTCCCCACCCCTAATCCTAACCAATGGGGTTTCAGTGCGTAGCATATGCACTCAAATAAAAATTTTGGCGTATAAATTTAATATATGTGTTAAGAACTTGATATCAAACTTTGTAATTTTGAAAATTCAATTAAAAAATAAAAAGCTAACAGAGATCGCTGTATAATTGCAGATAAAGACGTTATGAAGACAATAAACATGATTGCAATGAAAGAAAGAAAAAATATGGCACGAGAAATAACATTCGTGGTATAGATACGCACTTTCATGAGATTTTTCAGGCCACATAAATGAATGTGCCAATGAATTAATTCCTTTGGATTTGTTCTATATAATTTAAGAGGTATTCCTTTATGATCTGCTTAAAATTTATTATTTTCCTTTCGTCAACACCAACAGGTTAAAATGTGTACTGTTAGGTCAAATACTTTTTATATGACAAAACATTACACTGTAAAAATGAATTGATAATACAGGATGGTTTTAAACAGACTGTATTCTCCAACATGCTTGACATCTGAGTGTTGATTTTGTTTTTGCATGGATCTATTAATTGGTGTTGCTAGCTATTAACGGGCCAAATGGCAGATAAAAATGTGGGCCATTTTGTGCAGTAGCTCAAGAATCAGTGCTGTTTTGCTACCACATGTTGCATTTGCATTGTTGAATGTAAAATCTAAATGCAAAACCAGTAATGTGCAAACAAAACCACAAAAAATATACTATTTTTCCAAGCTTAATAACCAATATACCATACAGCAACTCTGATTCCTTTTTTCTAGAGACGAAACTACAGTTGCATCTTCTCATATCCCTCATAATCTTAACAACTACTAAAATATTTCCAAGTCTAATAGGTGATCACAAGGAAACTCTATCAAGTGACACGCATATAAGAGATTACTCAGTTCACAGTGTTTCTGATGGAACAGTACCGGCCAACACCTAATGTGCAGCACATCACTGATACCACTATTTTCCAGGTTTTGTCTTCAAGTTCATTATTGCTCAAGTAATTCTACTAACCATACATAAAAAGCACCAATTACTTCATTAAATTGAAAGCTAAATAACAAACCATTTACAAAAATGAGTTTACCAGGTTGGAGCACAAATTCTAGGTGTTGCTTGATTCTAAGCAGCTCTCTTTTTAATTAAAGCCGTTCCTCAAAGTACATTTAGTAGACCATGGATAATCCACAGCCCTTTGTGTGTACTGTGATTCTACTTCCTCTTTAAGTTTGTGCCAATCACAAAATCACTAAAAGTATGTCAATAATATAATATAATTAATATAATATAATTCATATAATATAATATAATAATGCCTGTATTAAAAATACATGTTTTTTTTAGAGATTAAAAGAAATAATAGTACCATATTTCTTTAGCCAAAACATTTTCAACATTTTTGCGGGACAATGTTGGCATTTTTTTTTTTTTTTTGCATAGGAAAAAATATTCAGCTCTGAAGTAAATAAGTACATAATTCTGTAGATTGATAAAATAAAATAGAAGATTGTTTTTTCTCTCTCTTTTCTCGAACAATAAAAGAATATCAAAAGAGAATTGCTACAAAGAAACAGGAGGGCAGTAATTGCCAGTGAAGCATAAATTAACAAAAGCTGGGTCTAGATACCAAGTTATTAATTAAAAAAACAAAAAAAAGTGAATTACTCATATTCAACATCTGATGGGCAATATTCCAATCTTGAATAATACTGACCTTGCAGACATGAATATATATTTTTTCCTTTAACAAAATACATATCTACAAACATGTATAACAAATAAGCTTGATATATTTAGATATGTACTATTGTGAGATCTATGCTTTAATATATAAAAGGTGCACTTGTTTAAATAATGTCATCTAAGAGATGTGGGTTGGCTACCCAGTCCAAAGTTCGTGGCTCGGAGGCTGCCATTATCATGCACATAAACTGCTTGCCGGTCCTTTTATCAATAGGGTAAATAGTAGTGGGCGTGAACCTCCTGTTGCTTTCAACAAACTCACAGAGTTTTTGGTAGACATTGGGATACTCGTGGCGAAGAAACACCCCTCGTATCCTCAACTCTCGCTGAATGTTGATGAAGCAGATCTCCCTGGCTTTCCTTCCCTCCTCACCTTCCTTGTCAATGTCAGCCATACCTGGTGGTGGGGTCAGGATCAACGTCTCCATGTCACTTTCCTTCCGATGGACCTTCTTTTCTGGGCTGTAGGAAGCAAGAGCAACCTTGGCAAATTTCCTGACGGTTGGGGCTTGGACCCTTGGCGATGGTCCGTCAGGCACTTTATCACCAACAGCAATGGATACATTCAAGAGAAAACATTCATTAGGGTCATATTCCTTTCCCGCCTCTTGGAGCTCCTTACAATACTCCCCAAGGTTATCTTTGAAGCTCTCCAGCTCACGAAGAGATAAGTATGTTGGCGTCATGAGCAGACTTTCTAGTCCAAACTGAAGGAAATTTGTGGACGAACCCGGATTTGGAAATCCCAAAAACAGGACACCCCTGCCTCGAGACAAGTATCCAACTTTGGCTATACGGGAGAAAGCTTTGTGGACCTCTGCGGTCTCTCGGCAGTGCTTAATAATGTGGCGACACACACTGCCATTCGCCCATAGAGCAGCTCTCCTTGTGGACATCCCAGTCCTCGCGGCGACAGTTGCGAGAGCAGTAGTACGTATAGCAGCTGTGGCAGGATTTAAAGTAGAGGCAGGCATTAAACAAGGTCTCAGTCCGACGGCATTTATTGTTTGAACACATCATCGTGTCGTCCTCATCTGGACTCTGGTCAGGGGAGCACTCTTCTGTACTTCTCAGCCCATCACAACTCCCATCAGTGTCTCTTAGTGTTTCAGGATCTATTTTTATTGAAGTGGGTTGTTTGTCAAGGGGCATGCCACTTTCAGATCCTGCCATCGAATCCTTTCTTGCTGAAGATACTGCTTCTTCTTCATCAATGAGCTTTTTGAGTTGATCAAGCAGTTCCTCACTGGTCCTGGCTGGAGGCTTGTAATCGATGACAAGGTCAGCTAGAAGCTCATCAAGCTGCTCTAAACTTTGCTGTAGGGATGTGCTGCCATGCGGTTTCTCTTTGGTAGATTCCCCAGAGCGGGATTTTGCTTCACGTTGAGGGGCTTCTTGATGTGGGGCATTTTTTGAATCCAGCACATCCCAACTTGCGGAGCGTCCTTCTGATTTACTAAGATTACCTGGTCTGATATCATTGTCTGTGATGGTAATTTCAGGTGTGACAAACCACAGCTTACTTGAAGAGCTCATGGCCTCAGTTGGACTTTTGTCAATCAAAGAGTTTTCAGATAAGGACAGTGCAGCATAACGCCTTGGTGAGCTGGAAAGATTGACGACAACAGGTTTAGGTCTTTCACTTGAAGTTTGTATCCCCTGACAAAGAAGATTCTCATCACTTTTCCCTCGAGGTACGGGCTGTTCCCGCTCTACGTGGGTATCGAGGATGTTATCCCAAGATCTTGAGTATGGTCTTGGGTCTGTTACGGTTCTTGCTGGCTCCATGCATGGGCTGGCATACCAAGTTGTGTGCTTTGGCTCTTGTCTCACTTTTGTGGGAGTAACCTGTGAGACATATGAGGAAGGGTAATGGCTAGAGTAGCCGGATACCTCTGAGCCATACCAATCCTCAGATTGTGGCTGCACCACACGGGCATGTCGTCTTCCCTCTGTGTAATATGCCCTTGCAGGAATATGATGCTCCATTGGTTGCGTGTATGGGTCGGCCATGTAGAAGATCCGAGGAGGGGTTGTTTGAATCTGATATGTCCTTGGATCATCGCCATAGTAAGTCCTTGCTGGAGGTGTCTGTATTATATACGCCCCTGGCTCACTTGCAGCATAGTGTTTAGAGTACGCGGGCTGTCCAGGGTAATGGTAGTGGTCAATTTCTGAGAAATATGTCCGGGAAGGTACAGTATGAACAATGTGAGTCCTTGGGTCTTGTACATATTGTACTTTAGGTGAGTAGGGTTGGCTTGGAATGCTGTATCGGTCATCTTGATAATAAGTCCTTGATGGAGCTGAAGATCCATACTTCCCCAAATCCTCTGCATAGAAGAATTTAGTTGGCACGTTGGGGCTTGAATGAGCCCTTCGTTCCCGTCCATAGTGTTCCCTTGGCTCCCGTGGTGAGGCCACCTTTTGTAAAGGGATCTCCATAGGCTGCATGTAGCTGTTTGGCATACTTTGTGAATACTGGTACGCCTGCCTGTACTCTCCCGTGAAGGATTCAGTGGGAGTTGGTGTTCTCGAAGTGGAGAAATGGCGAGGCACTGTCAGACTCCGACTGCCACTGCTAGGATACTTCTGCCAAGGTATGTCCACATGGGACGTAGCTGCCTTTCGGCCACCTTGCTGCATGGCCGACTCATCCGGTTTGATGTCCACTCGACACCGAACATGAGGACTAGTTGCAGGTTTCTCTGGCCTTCCTTCATCTGCGCCTTCAGACACGTATACAGGGGAATACCTGCTTGTATCGCTCCTCTGCGGCTGCAGTTTGATGGGGTGTACTTCGTTCAAATGTGCCCGTGTGGCAGCATAGGAAGACTCTCTTCTTGGGGAAACTTCTGGCCTTGGCTGAGTGTTTTTATGTGCTCTTTGAGCTTCCCGGCCCCTCCTTGCCACTGGAGGGGAAGCATCAAATGGTACAGGAGTTAGGCTGGTCTGAACCCGTGAGGCACTTCTAGATCTAGTCCTCCTCTTTTGTTCTGTCACAGCAATTTCACCAGACATCTCAGCAGTCATTGGCTGGGAGGTGAGACGGTAGCTAAATATGTCTGGGGAAGAAAACCGATGGAGTCCATGCCCTTGTTGGCGACCTAAGGCGTTCCAGGTAACATCTGGATTGGCCGCGTACCTTTCAGCCCTTCGGTATGGGTACTCCATTGCTATTGTATGATATCGGAGTTTGTCCATAGACTCAGTGTCAAAGCTACGGCAGTGCCTCTTTTTGCTTTTTCGAGTGTTCTCCAGTTTCCTGATGGATGGGGAATCACATTGTTTTGAGGGATGACAGGCTTTAGAGTGGGTCAAGAGGGAACTCACTTTGACATCTTGATACACAGTTGATACTAATATGTCAGGTGGATCTGTTCGTGTCATCTTAATGAGACTCTTCTAATTTCCCCCATTAAATTCTTTTAGGTTAAGGTTCACTGCAAGAGAGGGAGAAAATAAAACAAAATTAGTTGCATTCAAAACTGTTGCATGAAAAAAGCATGAATGCAAAGTGTGGATAATAACCACAATACAAATTTTAAATAGCCTAAATTTAATATGGTCAACAATAAAAACTGCACAATATTTAGTATTCTATAGTTGATTAGTATCGCATAACCTTAGGGAGTAACTCATCAAGAAAAGATTCAGTGCAGATGTACGTGGCAAATAAACTCATTTCTGATTCTGAATGGCTTCAACTGCATTGCGTTGTTCAGCAAAATAAGTTGGCAGGATGTATGCGAGTAAATTGGAGGTGGTTGCCAGAGGATGATGTTTCCCCTGGCAACAACATCATCTCATAACCATCATAGTACAAGCAGTGAGAGGGCTCAACAGAATTGCACTGAATCCCTAATACAAAACCCCTTCTTTTCACCTTTGAAATGTCTTGGACTGGTAAATCACTTAAGAACGCTTATGTAAATCTAAACCTTTTTATCTCTTATGCTTGGTTTCAAATTCAACTTTCATCAATTCAAATCTGCTGGTTGAAGGCAGGACAGAAATAGTGTCTTGAGTCTATATTAGGCTCTTTGAAGGCTCGTCTAAACAGGTGCAATCATTTGTCATGAAGAACAATATTGTACAAAGTTCCTGCGGTGTGTTGTAGAGGACACAACTGAAATAATGCATGTAGTCGTTAAAGATACAATCAAACCACCATTGAGGAAGCACTTCATCCGTGTCGTTCCTTCGTTAATTATTTTCTCCCTTTTCAGGAGTGTTACACAAACACTTCAAATCACATTTAGCTCCACATCGCCAATGTCTAATTTATTGCAAAGGGAGATAGTATTCAAAACCTTCTACACACTACTGCTAAGTTTATCACATTCAGCTAATCACATCGTGTTTCTACGACAGACATTATGTAAAGACGGAACTGAAACCTCTACAAATATTTCTATCCCCAGACGCTGCTTACTCACAGAGCACTTGTCTGGCAGCTTATCACGTTGTGTCACACAATCGAGTCGCTGCATTTGTTTGAAACACCCGCTGTCTACCAACATATGCATAAGTACTGTTCAGACAAGACTCGTTTTCTAAATTACTTTTGAGTTACAACTCTTATCACTCGACATCTGTGATTTCATGTACTGATTCGAACGGGACTAACATCTCCATGTTTATTTCAGAGGCGCGAGTGTGGATGTGGGCCTTTCCAAACATGCATGTCATGTCATTTTTATATATATATATATATATATATAAAATTCTAATTTATTATAAAAATCCAATTTAAGTAAACTTCAGGAGAAATCTAGCAGGGAAATCTAGACAAGTATCTTACTCTTACCTGACACTGATATTAAAATGGGCAGTCTTTGCAGTTTCAGCAATTTGGCTCTATTTATTAATTTCATTTTTTTTTTTTTAATGAAATGAAAGGTGTGCAAACGGTAGCTCCAAAAACACACGAGGAGAAGCGTTAGGATAATACAACATCAGCAATCACAGACATTCGCATTTGGACGGTATTCAATTTCACAGAAGACTGTTGTGAGAGAAAAACACAGACTTGGCAGATTCGACGGGATTAAAATCGCAAAGTACATCTGTAAAACACAAATTTCTCTAACGTCCCCCTCAAAAATGAGTCATGTCTGAATAGGACTATAGTCGCCAGAGTTGTGTGCAAGATAATGTCTTGTCCTTTTAAACCAACTGATTTGGAAATGCATCATTAATTCATAAAAAATAATATCCGTTTGTACTTGAAAAAAGTCTAAGAAAAATTGTTGGATCAATTGGCAGATGGAGCTGAGATGATGAAAGGAAATCTAGTTTACAAACCAAGAAATGCAACCTTGCTGTAGAGTCTTGGTGACAAGGTTAAAGTTAATTAAACAGTCAACAAGATGCCTGAACATAACTTTGAGTAATGCATAATGCATCTTGAATTTTGTAAATATCGTAAAAAATACTTTTAAAATGTACTCCAATAATCTTTTAAAAGAAAACTACTATTTCACTCTATCTACATAGAAATGGCATTGAATTAAACATGACATTTTGATGTAATAGTTTGTGAAATTTACTAGCAATTTCTGAATGAAAATTGCTTCAAAGTAAATACTACAGCATTTTTTATCCAGTCCAGTTTTGCTATGAAGGTTACCAGGAGCATTTGTCCAGCATCTCAGTGAAAATCACCAAATACAGCAATGAGACTCAAACAGGGTTTCTGCAGGGTTTAGTCAGTCAAATTTAAGACCTTTTAAGACCTTTTTATGACCAATATGATTTAAATTTATGACTTACTCGAATTACGAAAAATAACTTCCTTTCAAAAGTCTTTTTTTTTATTGACTTTCATGAAAAGTAATAAGTTTCATTATTTAAAGGTTCCATTTTCTTAAGAGTAACAAACTGAAGGCTCCCTTTTCCTAAGTATCAATAAAACAGGAACAACACTTAACAATTATCACGATAATATATCAGTCAATATCGATAATTATGACCATAAATGTCAAATCTTTTTTTCTTTCAACTTTAAAGGCAGATTTTTGTTTCTAACTGAAAGTTGTAGAAACCAGAGCGTTAATTGTGGTTTTAAACTACTCTTTACTGTCAGAACATATCATGACAAACACTTGCCAAACAGGAGAACATTTCACAAATCTGAAGTAGAATATTCAAACATTTGTAATTTTTCCTTAACAAAAATAATATCTTAATTTCAAAATTAATTTCTTAGTTTCTGCATGTGCTAATGGGGGATATTGTTTCAAGTCTTGAAAGAGGTTTGTGTTGCCTGACATTGATGGCACGTATCTTTATGAAATGTATGAAAAACAGTAGGCTATAGCCTAAATACATAAATACTGTAATTATATTCCATTAGTCCTTTAATACATTGTCTACATTAATAATATAATACAATTCAATATGTATATCCCACATTTCATGGTGCAGTTAATATTACTAGGCTAACGTTACAGTAAAACCATGGTAAATGATGGGAATTTGTAGATGGAAAATCTTTCTGACTATAGTTGCGGACAGTGTTTCTCCTGTTCCTCAGCGCTGTTTCATCTGCCTTTAAACTGGTTTAAATCACTGAGACATTTGTGTTCTTCGCTGAATTCAAGTGCTTCTCACTGGATCTCGTGATCGAGACTGATCAGAGTTAACCATAGACAGTAAAAGAACGCTTCTGCTCTAGTGAGCTCGAGCTGCGCTGCGCTGCCGTTTGGACTTTGAGCCGAGCGGATAAACAGTCCGTGAGGCGCGCGCGGTTCAAATGAGTTTCGTTCCGCTTTTGGCGCATAAACATGATATAACATTTATCGAACTCTTGATATCGTTTTATAGAGAAAAAAATATATCTCGATATTGAATGAATGAGCATATCAATTTAAGACGTGGCTAAATGTAATTTATGACCTTGTATGGAAAAGCCGGACGTTTTTATGACTTTTTATGGCCTAAAATTCTTATTATTAAATTTAAGACGTTTTATGACTTTTTATGACCCCGCGGAAACCCTGCTCAAAAGAGTCAAGGCTATCCGTGGCCTTTGACCTTGTCATCTGTAAAGTGTGTGAAAGTGCCTGTACTGTGCCATCTCCCTCTCTCATCTCACTACTGCTGATGCCAGCTGACCCTTTTAACCCAGCACAGACTCCGCAGAGATACAGATGGATGTGAATTATTGAACATACGAGCCTCTTTACCACCACATGTTTCCTTTATAGGTGCTTTTCTCTTTACTGTATACACAATGCAGTACATTAGATAGATCTATCCATGAAGCCTCCCTTAAATACATGGAAATCTGACTTTTATCCAGCTGTAAAATGTAAGATTTAAGAATCATTATCGGTTGTTCAAAATGAGATAAATCTATATTTTTAACTCAGCCTTAGTAGACATGCAAAATCACAAAGCAGTCTATGGTGGGGTCAGCTCGAATAATTTTGCATGAGAAACAATAGTACAAAAATAGCACAAAATGTAAAGCCACAAATGAAAGTCTTGATCAGACTTTTCAAGCTTTTTAACACACCCAGTGATTATTTCTTGATGTGAATTCATCAGACCCTTCTTATCACACCCCTTCAGTCTTATCAAGAGCAGACTGGTCTCATAATGCAATGCAGTCTTGAATAGGAGCTTTCCATGCTAATGTGATGACTGCCAATGCGACCCAATCTACGCCGAAGGCCCAGCGCTAATTTTGCATAATAAGCCCATTTGATACGGGGGACAATGGGAGTCTTGTGAAAGGCTTTAAAACAAAAAGCTCCCGATCCTGCAGCCTGAGCTGCTAAACGACCACTGCAGAAACAGAGTATAAAAACACTTGACATGAGGACAACAGAAAACCATCACTGACGGTTTGGAAAAAATAAACTGATTATGGGATGTACTGTAACAAATGGGCTGGCGGATCATTAGGAAAGATTAGATGAATGTGATCATTTATGTTTGGGCCTGAAATCCCTGATGCAACCTTTAAGGACCCATTAGCCTGTGAGTTCTATGACAGAACTGGTCAAATGATAACTTACAGATGTCTATACATCTTTAAATTAAAGGCTCTAACACAATTCAATGTAAATAAATGATGAATACATTTTTGAGTGATTACACTATTCTTATATTCTTATACTATTCTCTATCTGGTCTTTTAACATTCATGAAAAAGTGATATTCAGAAAGACACTGACATTAGGAGACCATGTTGGATGGTTTTTCCCGGCTGCTCCCGACAATTCCATCATATTCCCAGCCAACGAGCTTCCCAGTTTATGACCTTGTCTTTGTGCGGTGTCTGTGCTGTCAGTCAATCTGTGCTCCTCAATCTCTAATCTCTGTAATCCACTTCCCTCGTGAACAGGACAGGAGTTTGTCAAACACAGACCACAAATTGCCCTGAGGACGAGCTGCGGGTCAGGAAACACTAATGTACACGGCCTCAAAATTAAGCCACACAATAATTCATGTGAAAATATCCAGTTTGCAAGTCTGAACCTGATTTCTGATCCACAATAGGTTCTGCTTTCAAATTTAGTGCTGTGCATATCACTAAAAATTTTATATTTCGTCCCTAAAACGAAAGAAAAAAAAACACAAAATTGTCATGATAAGGGTTTTAAAATGCACATTTGTTATTTTTATTGTTGCAACAAAAATGTATTTTAAAAAATATTGAGTTTGAAACATATTCTTTCAAATGTAGTCTTGTGCATCTCACTAGAAACGGCATATATTTCACCCCAAAATCAAAAGAAAAATTCAAAATTGTCATAATAATGGCTTTAAAATGCACTTTTTGGGGTGAAATATGACCCAGACACACTTCATATGGTTCACCCAGACCAGAATCACAAACAAAGTTATCTATCTGTCATATAAACATATCATTACTGTCGTCGAGAGAAAAACGCTAGTTTTCCGGAAATGGGAAAAACACTGTATATTTGAAATAATAAAACACTGCATTGTCAAAGTTGATATTGTGGCTTTATATATGGTCAGACACTTGCTTATGTCATTATATTATTACCATTTTACCAAAATCAAGCTCAAATGGAGTAGTTTTTGACCACTAAATTTCAGAAGATTTTGGACATACATGTTATGTCCATCATTGTTTCATCATTATGTTAAAGCTACACTGTGTAATTTTTACCCCCTAATCTAGCGTTGAAAAGGTATATGACCATCAGGTGAATATTAGTTTTTGTTCTTCTCAATTCCGATTTCGTTTTAACTCCTACGGTGGCCAATGTAGTCCAAGATTAACATGGCTTCCAGTTCGAGTGTTAGGCAGTTCGAGTGCTAACCCACCCGTGTTAAAATGCGAAAGGCGAAGCTTGAATTAACGGTATGTCCCTCTTTGGCTAATGTACTTTCAAGATGGAGGAGCAACATTAGAACCCTTACCCGTATGTATTTTCAATGGCATATTATACACTCACGAGAATACTTTATTACTTGAACGAAGTAAATATACATTAATGAGCACATATATTTTTGAAAGAACTAAGTGTTTTTAGCTAAGAATAAACTAAAAAAGTTACACAGTGTAGCTTTAAAAGTGACCGCTCAGTTTTTTCAGTCATTTGGCCAAAATTTCATGTTATTATACTCTATTTAAGACGACACATGCTACACTCTTCTCCTCTCTTTATATGTTGTGTTCCGCCTTCCTTTTTAAAAAAAATTATTGAAAAATGTGAAATATGGAGATATATTCCCCCGACAGTGGTGATGTGTAGAAGCAAAATCATTACATACTAAAAGCAGGAAAAGCAGACTTTATAAGCATCATCTAACATCTAAGCACACACACACACCGCTCATAACCACAGGCCACGAGCAGAAAACAGCCGCTGTGTTCCCGGTGTGTGGGAAAGGCCTCTTCAATGAAAGGCTTTTGAGTGAATCGTGCTTTGTTGAAGCTCCTTGAGCCGTATGAGCAAACAGAAAGATGCAATAGCCAGAGCGGAGATAGCGAAGCTTTTCACATGTGAGGGCATGTAGAAAACAAGCTAAAAATAACCAAACATCACGACTTCGGTCCGAGAGAAATTCAGGGATCTTCATATGGCCTGAACACTTTGAGGTCATGCACTCATATCATACCGTTTTTATCACTTTATTTATTTTTTCACTGCGGCCCAGTTACATCAAAAACAGTATATTCAACATGCCAACACTGTAAAAAATTATTTTCATGATTTGTTATCACAACTTTTTATATTTTGTCAAATCAACTTAGATAATTAATGTAGTTCAGATAACATAATATTTTGAGTTTCTATTTATTAAACTAATCTCCTTTGTTGTATTAACTCAAAGTTTTAATTTCAATTAACTCAAAATTTTAAGGCAACCAGGTAACTTACTTTTTTAAGTTAATCCAACTTTTTTTTTACAGTGAAGCTACATTTATAATTTAAAGTATTTCAACTCCTTTAGGAACGGTATTTTAGTTAAATACACTACGAGCTACTATTAAAAAGTAGTTAAAAATACTGAAGTTATGAATGGTAGCATATCTAAAATTGTTTTAAACTACTGTCCCAAATTATCAGATTACATGATTCAAATATAAAGACGAGCAATATTTATCTGGCACAAAACCAATAGGGATAATTACTAGTGACACAATCAAACCTAATATATTACTGCACATAAACACACCCTAATTTTTGCACCAGTTCGTTTAAATGAACTAGTCAAACGAAACACCAAAGCCACTCTGAATGAAAAATGTAATTAAGTTAATATAGCATTGCGTTCAGTTATTGCTTCCCAACTAGACAATGCTGTTATTGTTAACTAAAACTACAGCTATTAAAAATCATCTTCTTTAACTGAAACAAAGCTGACATAAATACAATATAATATTAAAAATATTAGAAATGTTGCCTTGGAAGCTTAATGAAATGAAGTTTAAGTACTAAAATTAGTAAAACTAAACTGAAATGAACAAATTTACATTTATAGTCAAGGTTTTTTATCAAAAGTGACTTACAATTGAGTAAATACAAGTAATGAATCTAAAAAGGTTATTAAAGCTAAATATATATATGACAAAAGCACATGGAAAAATTGAAAACGGAAAATATAAAAAAAGCTAATTCAAAATATATATAAATACTACATAAGCAACACTATGTATCTCCATATTATCTTTTGAGGCTGGGTGAATATTTCGATTTCTGAAAGTTAAAGCAGGTTTTGATCATTTCATTAAGCAGCACTGAACGTGATTTATGATTTATTTCTGATGATGTGACCTCTTGAAACTGTCCTGACTCGGTTTTCTTACAGGCTGCACAAATAATGCAATGGATGCTTTTGAATATGGAGTAAAAATAGAAACATATGAGTCAGTTGAGTGTGTATGTTATGTATAAGAGACAGCCGGCCTGTGCAACACACGAGAGAGAGAGGAGAGAGAGAGAGAGAGGAGAGAGAGAGAGAGAGAGAGAGAGAGAGAGAGAGAGAGAGAGAGAGAGAGAGAGAGCGAGAGAGAGAGAGAGAGAGAGAGAGAGAGAGAGAGAGAGAGAGAGAGAGAGAGAGAGAGAGAGAGAGAGAGAGAGAGATAATACTGTAATGCAATTCTGACTGAGTTTAATGAGGTTGCAGTGAGACTGAAGGCAACAGCATTTCCTGTGGACAGTGATCATCGCATATGACTGATCATTCAAAGACATGCTTTATCATAAGAAATGCTGCATGCTGTATTTTTTCTATGGAAAATCAAAGGAGAATTCAGCTTTCTTCCACATAATAACAGTTCACAGTGACTATGTCTTTCATGTTTAAACAAAGTAAAAGAATTATTAAAGTATAGTTCACATGAGTTGTGCATTAAGTCTTCTGAAGTATGATAGCTTAGTTTGAGAAACAAAATATAACATTTTAATCATTAATCACTACAAATATCTTAACTGCAGCTCTCGAAACTCAAGCGTGCACCTTTTATTTGAGAAACAATGTTTTATTTGAATCAATGTAATCCTGAATGAAATTTCTTCAGATTATCAGAGAATAACTTTTTTACTTTTTGTTCATTTAAAAGCCAATTTTATGGTAGATAAATATGATCTAGAATGATTTCACCTTGGATAAAAGATGCAGCAAACACAAAGAGTTTTTTCCACGTGTTTGGTTTGGTTAAAACTTAAAGACCATTAAATTTAATCTTTAAAAAAAATAAAAATTGAAGATTTTTTAGACCCCCTTCTGAAAAAGAAGTGAGCTTAATTATATTGAATGTGCATTTGTAGTGTACTTCAAATTATATGAGTATTTGAAAAAAAAGTGACTTGCAGATATTATAATATTAATAAAATTAAAGGGCCACTAAAGTGAACTTAAAGAGGATAATGCGACGGTGTCTCTTTTAAAAGTGCACTTTGTGATAATGTCAAACATTTTAAATCATGTTTTAATATTATTTTGTTGTGCTTTAAAGAAGTGCACTTATTTTGATGTGATGTATAACATAGTATAGCACATGTAAAGTACGTTATCAACTGTAGTGTGTTATTCAATGTTACATTTAAAGTTAATAGGTCAATTTTAGTTTGGGGAACACATATTCACTATTAATGATGAACTTTGCCTCAACAAACTCCTAATTTACTGCTTATTAATAGTTAGTTTCGGTAGTTGTTGAGTTTAGGTATTGGGTAGAATTAAGGGATGAGAATATGCATCGTGCAGAATAAGGCATTAAAATGGGCTTTATAAGTACTAAACAGTTAATACGCTAGTAATATGCATGCTAATAAACAAGAGAATTGGTCCCCAAAACTAAGGTGTACTAAATTTCAACAAACTTTGAACAACCCTAAATTACAAATGTTTAAAAATATGTGGAATTTCAGTAAAAATGGACATTAAAGTATATCGTAGTTTTCCATAAATGCTTGTCAGTATATGCACTTTAAGCAAGGCAATATAATTATGAAATTGCATATAAATGGGTCAAAAAGTTTGATATTGCATTAAATATATATTTTTCAACTAATACATTTTAATTTTAATTTCAAATAACATGCAATTAAGTGTCAAAAAACATTACATTCACTTTGCACTTAAGTATGTTCTTTGCAAGTGTATTCTTTTTCACAAGGGCAGGATAAATAGTTAAAGTCTTTAAGAGATATCCAAAATAACATCACTTGCACCTCAACAGCCATGGTCACTATATTAAACTGTCCTTGTATGGAAAAGAGATGTTTGAATGTTTTAAAAAATCCTCCTTTTTGTCTTTCCACTGAAACAATAGCAGCATGCAAGCTTGGGATTAGATTAGGCTGAGCAAATAATGACATAATTGCCAAATAATTCCTTTAAATATGTATTAAAAAGGGTTTCTGTCATGCAAACCTGCTCTCGTGCACACTGCAGCTCCAGCATGCAACATTAGAGTCTCTAGGCACCATCGTACGATGACGTATGGCCCCAGAGCATCCCACATCACGTGACACAAGTAGACCATTTCATCAGGCATCATTAGAGGTTAGTTCACTTTCACTAGTAGATTCCCCAGCCCTGGCCATGCCTCTCCCGGCGTCGAAAAATCAACGACTGCATTACACGTTATTAATAACAACAATGACATCATCACATATGGCAAATGAACACTATGGGGAATGTCTGTTGCATGCAATAAATAAGTTGCATGCACAAGATAATCAGGGTGAATATTGCATCACTCATATTGCAAACTCCCACTAAATAATCATGCATATGCAATGCATAAAACTGGACGTTTCAGGATTTTCCTCCCATATGAGCAATGCATTCATTACCTACAGCATCATGCGCAACTCTGTTTCCCTACTACATCATCAAACCATCTTTACACCAACAGATCATTCCTTACATCCCCACCGATCGTATGCAATTCGATAAAGTCATCTGTCAAATATCGATGCGCGTGTTTTCAATGTCAATGTCAGAAAAGCTGCTCATCTGTCACGCGCACTGCACACAGAGATCACGCGATGCTCTTACCGTGTTAATCCATCCGCCAATAGCATATATATATCCATCATATAAAGCGCTTATGCTTTATAATGTGCTGAGAGTCGCATTTTAGCGTGAAAGCGGCTGTAGTATCGGAGAATCGTGTCGTTCACACGCCTCAGCTGAGCGCATCTATGGCGTTACTATCCGCGCGCGTCTCCTCAGCACCGGCGTCCAATGCGTCTAATATGCGTTCAAAAGGGGCGGGGCGGACGCCTAGCACGCGTTTAAAGGGGCGGGGCGACGCCTTTGGCTATAATGTAACATATAAGTAGTAGCCTATTAAACCTCTGAAGCGCTGTATATTCCGTGTCTGCCCTTACAAAACAGTGTGGGAGTGACATGGTATAGAGATGATATCAAATAGTACAATACTATGGTGTTACCATGATTTTATCAGTACTAGTAATACCTCTGTAGCCTATTATTTGAAATGATTTGGAGTATCACAAATAGCGCAATATCTTAAAAACATTGTTCAGTAAAAGCAACAACACCAATAATACATCAATAATACATTATTATTATAATTTGGCAGCCCAACATCTAAAGATGCAAAGCATTAAACATATGATTTATGATCCTTGTGAACACAAGCTGTCACAGTGGGAAGCTGTCATTAAACTGGGTTTGCAGACAAATTTAAAGGGATAGTTCATACAAAAATGAAGGCTTTCTGCATGTCATCATTTACTCCCCCTAAAGTTGTTCCAAACCTGTTGATGGCCCTCATTGACTTCCATAGTATTTTTTTTTCATACTATGGTAGTCAATGGGGTCCATGAACCCATATTTTTCAAAATATCTTATTTTGTGTTCAGCAAAAGAAAAAATTCATACAGGTTTGGAACAACTCGAGGGTGAGTAAATTATGACTGAATTTTAATTTTTGGATGAGCAAAATTTCAAATATTTGAAACATGCAAAACCACTGATGAAAGCCCTTGGTCTCTTTTTTATACAGTATATGTTTCAGAAAAAGGAGAATGCAATATACTCCACACTAAACAATATTTGCTTATGTACAGTTTGAATTGACACATGTTTGTTCCTTTTAGTGTTGTTACTTGATTTCTTAACTGTTAGGTTGTTTGTTCTGCTTTACAAACGCATTGTATAATCCATTACTGTATTCAGAAAATATACTTGTATCCAAAATACAATTACAGGGATTTGAGCTTCATCCCGGGTGCTGGATGGGGAGCGAATCAATACTCAGAATTCTTCTAAAGGACCTCCATGGGGACAATCACTCTCGAACCTGACCAATGTGGGTTAGTAAGAGATGAATAAAGAGCTGAAGAACACATGTAATCAAACACACACTGTGAAGCAGCTTATATACATGCCATCCTCCTTGTCCTACTGTAATTATTCAAGACAGCTTGTCATTTCACTACAAACGACCTTAAACTGTTGTAAAGAGAACACGAATGCAAATGAGCAGCATTGTGTGCCGATAACATGCCGCCTGCCGTAAAAAGCGATTAAAAACACAACAACTTGCACGCATTAGAGGAAACGCTGTAATTATGATGTATTCATTCAGGCCTCCGTGACTGATGGCTTCAAGACCAATCATTTATTCACTGTAAATCCTCATCATGGCTCATTTCCAAACCCCTGAGCTGCCTTGCTGTCGTAAATAAAACAAAGATTATTAAAGTACGTTTTACAAGAAAATACTATTTAATTCTTTCTTTTTCAACAGTTTGTGTTTAATTCAATGCATTTTAACAAGAAATTCCTGGTTTCAAAGTAAATCCTACACCAATTTTATTTCACTTTCATGATGTGCATGGTACACTGGTGTAAAATTGAGCTGCCTATGATGCCTTAACATGCTGCCTATGTGTTTAATAACAGAGTCTAAATCTCCTCCTGTAAAGAAAACTCGTGCTCCATGTCACGACACCCTTGACCTTGATGCTAAAGACCCGTCTAACAACATACAGCTCACATAAGGATATTGAATTCCCCGGGCGGGCCGAAGCGTGCTGAATTTCCAGAGCTGCAGGAGGTTCCAGCTCTCCGTATTGATTTGACTCCGGGAAGGGAGAAATGTGCTGAACAGCACACACACACACACACACACACACACACACACACACACACACACACACACACACACACACACACACACACACACACACACACACACACCTGCTGGCCTATCACAGGACACTGACAGAGACCGTTCCCTCTATATGTGAAGTCAGCACAAACCAGCGCAGTCTCATCCCAAGAAGTCATATACTGACGTCTTGGGACGTCTTTTGACCATACGTCAATATCCGCCTTTTTAGGGTACCCTTAAACGTCGGTTAGATGACGTTATCGGATCCTAACTCTACCCCAGACCTAAACCTACCCCGTCACCTACCACGTCACCTACTGACGTTAAAGGTAAAGCGTCAGTTGTATGACGTCCCAGGATCGTCATTTACCGACGTTTAAGGGTACCCTAAAAAGGCGGATATTGACGTATGGTCAAAAGATGTCCCAAGACGTCAATATATGACTTCTTGGGATGAGACTGTGTTACACAAACACACACATGACTCCAGACTGACGCTCACATTGACATGTTCTGCATGAGCAACTTTAGCTTTGGTTTCTCAACTTTGGTGCTCAGCTGGTTTTGTTTCGGGCCACTGTCATCGAACTGTTTATCACTTAAACGTGAACAAAATGTAAAGCAGATATGTATACAAATAGACCAAAAAAATATATTATATATAATAATAATTGCATTCAAGTCTGTCTGCAAAACTTCTGAAGAATTGTTATGCATCGTGAAACTCGATTGTGGGTTGCACTGGACTCATCGATAATATCGAATACTAAAACTTCTAAGGACTCCTTTTGTATTTTCATGTTTATGCATTTGGCACAATAATTTAATGTGAGTAATGTCAGCTTTTGTTTTCTCAGCACATATTACAGTATTATTACATATTGCATCATGTTGTATAAATAATTTATTTATGATATATAGTATAGTATATTTATTAATCTATACTGTGATACACGCACGCACGCACACACACACACACACACACACACACACACACACACACACACACACACACACACACACACACACACACACACACACACACACACACACACACACACACACACACACACACACACACACACACACACACACACACACACACACACACACACACCGTTGGTACCCTTGGTAAATGTGATCAAAAAAGGTGTGAAAAATAAATCTGCAGCATTTATCCAACCTAAAGATCAAACCTTTAATTGAAGTAAAAAAAAAATGAAAGTGAATACTTATGAAAAAAGTATGAAAAAAAAGTATGCGATCATTTGAGTAGATTTAACATTTATTTTCCCCATGTGGCAGTGACATTTTTTAGAACTGCTTTATCGTGCATCTTCAAAATTCAGGTCAAAAACACGAACAGTGAATGTCCACATATCTCTCTCTCCACTCTGCACTCTCTTTAAAGGGTTTCCTCTCTCATTAAGTGACGAGCTTTCTTGACGCCAAGTGTGAATGCTGGTCATGCATTATTTAAAGACCCTGTTCTTCAGATCTGCCTGCTGTCCTGTTCAGCGTTCAGGACCTGTGCCATGGGAATGTCTGGAGATTAATGAAGTGCTTTCTCAGCACATGAGCTCATGAATGATTCTGAAACCCACAAGTAACTGTACAAGAAAGACTTCTTATGACCTCCTACTACAAATCTCATGATACTGATGCAGGATGACACAACATCATGCATTACCAGAGTACTTAGGAAACACTTGCACATTGTCAAGATGATGCTGAAATGCAGTGCATTTTGTTTTAAGTGCCTTATATGCATGCAGAAATCAGATTAATATCTTAATGGCAGATTCGTGTACACTACCAGTTAGGGCTGCATGATTAATCATATTTTTGATCACATTTTCTTATTCTGTATCTTTGTCTTGTTTTCCAGTACAAATATCTAATATAATTTTGCTTCCCAAGTAAATGTATCTTGATTTAAGAATGTTAAACTTAATTCAAAGGGGGGGAATTTGTCACTTCATTTTGACAAAATGTTCAGAAAACAAGACTTACCGTAATATATATTATGTAATTTTTCTTCCTAAGTAAATGTATCTTGATTAAGGAATGTTATTGGAACATAATTTGAAATGATTGCAATCTTCACTATGCATTACAAATAAATGATCATTATTAGAGGAACTCAGTGAAGAGCAGTGCATCATTCTCTCGATTTATTTTGTTGTTTGATTATGATTAATGACACAGACAGCAGCAGGTTTATTAGGCTGCTGTCACTTTAAGATCTAATGCACGGATCAAATATACGGACACATCCAATTTTACTGTTTACGTTTACTTATGACATAACCAACTGTGTTTACGTGAATACTCACTGAGATAGGCATTTTGACATAACTTGTGTGTATTTAAAGTCCCCCTGTGGTGAAAAGCAAGTTTTTAATGTTGTTCACATGTCTATGTCGTGTTTTTAATATGCTTTAAGCCAAAGATGTGCAAATTCATAAGTCAACACCATTACTGATATTCACCTTAAAACTCCAGTGAACCAAAGACAGTCTCAAAAACACGGTTTGAAATCGCTAGTGTTTCTGACGTCACAAACTCCCATGTAACCAATCAGATCAACGTGTGATCATCAACCAGTGGATCTCTGAGCTGGCGTGAGTGAGTGGAGGCGGGGCTCATTTGCATATTCATAGAACTACTAAATCTACTAAACGAGGCAAGGGTTTAGCATTAGCTACATTCAAGCTATTTTGCGGCATGAAGATTTTTTTTAAAGGAAAACTTTTTTTTTAATGTTATTTTGATGATCAAAGGCGAGTTTAAGGAATGAATTTATTGACTACAGGGAAGTCTGTAGAAGCACAATAAGATGCGAAAGAGAACTTAATTTCGGCATTCCTGCTCTATCTGTTAGGCACTTTCAATCGTGAGTGTGTGCGCACAGAAACTTGTCTTAGACAGCTTGTATCGAATTGATTGTATAAACAGGAAAAACTTAAAAACACATGCGGAATGACGATGACAATGCAGTGCTGACCCGATTCTGGCCAGTGTCAATTCCCTCAACTGTCCTGAACATATTTCACCGGGACTCTGGAACATTTTTCCAGTCCCAAATGTTAGAGTCCGAGTCAAGTCGAGTCGAGTCGAGTCCGAGTCAAAATGCATCCGAAGTCGAAGTCGGTAAGTCCAAGTCTGCAGAATGTAGTCTGAGTACCTCAACTCTATACAAAATCAAAACCTGGCTGTCCGCCTCTGCTAGAAATCTTATAATGGGCCGTGGTTGGATCTTCCATCAGGACAATGATCCAAAACAAACATCAAAATCAACACAAAAATGTTTCACTGAGCACAAAATGAAGCTTCTGCCATGACCTGAACCCTATAGAAAACTGAAGAGAAGAAGCACCAACATGGACCTGGCTATTTGAAGAATCTGGAGAAATAATCTACAACCTCTATCAGGCATTCCAGGAGAAGACTCAGAGCTGTTATCTTGGAGAGGGAGGTTTCAAAAATTAATGAATGAAAGGGTGTCATTAATTGTGACAAATGCGTATTAAAAACATTTATTTCATAATGAGAATTTCCCCCATTTTTCTAGTGTTTTACTTCAATGGTTAAAATGATTAACAATGCAGATTTATTTTCACAGCCTTTTTAGTTCACATTTACTAAAGCTGCCAGCAATTCTGACCAGGACTGTATCCACCTTATTCCTGACGAGTTTACTGCGTTTTGAATTATGAGTGGCACTTCCGGTTTGGGGAAACAAATCATTTCAAATCATAAGGTTGCTTCATGATTTATTTTCAGACATCATGAGAATAACGTTACACTTGGTATTTTAACGTGATGTTATAACAAGAATATCTATGGCAAGAGCTCTTTTCAGTCGCTGCTTACTTTTTTAAAAAGTACAACATACTGCACATTGTGGTCTGTTCTCCCGAATTTAATTTGCGATATATATTTTATTAATAATCACGGAATGCACGAAGAATCTCTTGGTTTTCCCTTAAATCCTCACGTCTCTTTTCAGGTTTATTTTCAAAGGTTAAGACAATTTATAATCTGTCAAAATGACAGAAATCACTTTGAAATAGAAACGTAATGCTGAAGTTAATGAACAGATTTAATGAAGGCAACATATAGTCTATGTTACAATACAGATACTAATAGTAATATTTGACCTGTACGTTATTGCTGTGGAAAGAATCGTGCTTTTGGGGTTATTCATGGTCTGTTGAAACTTGTTAATGCTTTTACACTTTTAAATGTCCTTATGTTCGATGGTTGAAGGCAGATTAATGTTATCTCATTGTGACACTTTTTTATTTATTTTTTAAACGTAGGCTATTGCGTTCATAGCGCGAGCCTTTTCACTGATTGTTTACGGAAGTTACACCCATAATTCGCGTAAAGCGTCATGGGGCATAGGAATAAGATCGATATTTTCCTTTCATTCATTGTGTGGTGATTGTTAGCTGGGTTGGTCCCTTTTTTTAGGAGACGAACAGAAGGAGGCAGCGGTTGCATGCTTTGTGAGTCAGAGCCTGTTGCATAACCTCCTCAAAGTAACTGGCGTCAGTATCTGATGAGCCGGTCTGAAGCTGACATCAAACCACTCGCTTCAGATCCGCTCGGAGCTGGAAGACTCGAACGGGATTTTTAAGCATGCAGGAATAGAAAGAGAATGCAAAATAAATTCATATCGCTGAGATACCCAGTTTGTGAAGTCTATCAACCTCAGAATTCAGATCACTAAATTATTCTCTTTAAAAACTAAACCCAATCGCCCAATTACATAATCTACAGTGCTAAACTCTTGATTTAATATTTCTGATAAATATTAGTTATCTTCTGAGAATTATTTTGTTATTGTTTTTGTAGTTGTTTAACAGCCTAAACAACTTTTCACAACTTTTATGTTTTATTTATAGATACAGAACTGTTCAAAAGTTTGATAAAAAAAATCTCTTCTGCTCACCAAGGCTGCTTTTATTTGACCAAAAATACAGTAAAAAAGAGTATTATTTTAAAATATTGCAATTTAAATAACTATTTTCTATTGTAATATACTGTAACGTGTAATTTATTCCTGTGATCAAAGCTGAATTTTCAGCATCATTACTCCAGTCTTCAGTGTCACATGATCCTTCAGAAATCATTCTGATCATAATATGATGATTTGGTGCTCAAGAAACATTTCTGATTATCATCAATGTTGAATACAGCTGTGCTTCCTCATTTATTTTGGAAACCACTTTTCTCAAGATTCTTTGATGATTCAAAAGTACAGCATTATAAATGCCTTTACTGTCACTTTTCATAAATTTAATGTTTCTTGCTGAACAAAACTAATTTCTTTAAAAAAAAAAAAACATACTGCCACCAAACTTTTGAACTGTTGTGTAGTTCATTAGCCTATAGAATCAAGGTAAAACCCATTTAACCGTGTTAAAGTTACTGTAATGCATTGACTTAGTTTTTGGAGTCCAATGATAATTCAGTGTAGGAACTATAAAAAAAAAATGATTTCATTGTCATTCATGAAAAGGTAATTTTTAAACTGGTCTTGGGAGACTTTATTCAGAAAAAAAGGTGTGATTCCCATGTAATGTATGCCAGTGATGTCTTTAGCAGAACACAATGTGATAATGCTCAGTTACAGAGCCAGAGCTGAAGAGAGCTGAGGAGATTTCACACTCATCAACCAAAGAGAGAAGAACACACTCAGTCGGAGACAGACTCAGCAGAGATATTTCATTCATGTCACTGAAAGAATACAGGCTTCAAAAAGAGCATGTTTGAATTCAGACTGAGGCTACGTTTACACATAGCCGGGTATTTAGAGAAAACGAATATCCCCCAATATTTCTCTACTGTGTGACAGAGTCGCGGGTTATGACGCAACCGTTAGTCTATTTTTACAAAAACTGCTTCTACGGGGCCACCAATGTAAGATGCAAGATAATAAAGCCTTTTATACATTGTAGTGTTTCTTTAGAAATAAACAATGGACAAATGGAGTCCATTGTTTGCCAATGGCGGCCCCCGGAGAGACTTCAGTTTCCGGCTGGTGGATTAACCCCTTGGGTTTCTCCCAGTTGGCAACACATAACCGGCGTTTTCAGAAATCTCCACTTTGGCCGGAGTTTTTAGAAATAATCGTTTTCTGTGATAAAAACAGGGTTTTTGTGTAAAAGAGAGGCCAAACCGCAGGGTAATATCTGCGTTTTCTCTGTGTAAACGGGGCCTGAGATGACTGAGACATTTAAGAGAAAGTATGAATAAATCATTTTTGTTGTGCTAAATGTGAGGGTGCAAAATGGGGTGTCAAGAGTTTTAACCCTCACAAAGATAATAATTAACCACTTAACCACTGAATTAGACAGTCCTTTAAACATCACTGCCCTTCGAAGCGGCAAACATGCAAAATGATTCACAATTTCTGATTAAAAAAAGCAGAGGCCACTCCAGTGAGACCTTTCTAAAACAGTCTGTCAGTTATACGTGTGATTTCTCAGTGCACAAGCATCTGTTAGATAGTACAAAAAAAAAAAAAAACGTGAACAGTTAACGGCATATTTTATTCTAATGTATTGTAATAAAATGTAATTTATTCCTGTGATCAAAGCTGAATTTTCAGCATCATTACTTCATTTTTCAGTGTCACATAATCCTTCAGAAATCATTCTAATATGTTGATTTGCTGCTCAAGAAACACTTCATTAATTAATAACTTTTCATGAATGTCAGGTGCCTTACGTTCGTGACTCTCCTGTTCTGTATCCAACTCGTTGATCAAGGTGAACAAATCTTTTTTCGAGTCATTTAGTTCATTCAACGAACGAAAAAAATGACTCGAAAAAAGATTTGTTCATTTTGATGAACGTGTTTGAACAGGAGAGTCACGAATGTGCATCACAGAACAGAGCAAGGCAAGCATTTGTGCTAATAAAACTTAAACTTTTTTATTTATTTTTGAAATAACCGATCGTTTCGCTAGATAAGACCCTTATTCATCGTCTGGTGTCGTTAAAGCCCTTTGAAGCTGCACTGAAACTGTCATTTGGACCTTGAATCGTTTGGTACCATTGAATCCATTATAAGGAGAAAAATCCTGGAATGTTTTCATCAAAAACATTAATTTCTTTTCGACTGAAGAAAGAAAGACATGGACATTTTGGATGACATGGGGGTGAGTAAATTATCAGCAAAAGTTTTTTTAAAAGTGAACTAATCCTTTAATACAATTGTATGAGTGACGTACACGCGCGAGAGATCACTTCCGGCGCTTGCCGGAAAAGACCGAAGCGCCCGCGACCTCAGATCACTTGGACGTGGCTGTGTTTACAGAGGTAAAAACTATATAAATACTGTTCGTTTTTCTCACACAATCCGCTCGTTTCGTGTCTTAGGCCATCAATGTGTACTTACATTTACGAGTCATTAAATCATGTTTAATTTGGACTTCTCTGTGCATGCTCTTTGAGGTAGTGACCAGTAGACCTGCATTATATCACTGACAGACAAGAACGGTTTGACCTAAAAATATCAAAATTGAAACTACTGCGGAAACAAAGACACCTACATCTTGGATGCCCTTGAGGTAAGCTAAAACATACCAAAAATTAATTTCAAAGTGAACTATCCCTTTAAAATGGTGTCTGATAGGCAAGTTGCAACACACCAGGGGTTTGGAATACAGCTCTACAATTTCTATTGTGTATAAATACACAACCGAATGTCCATGAATCAGATCGAGGCGCATGTGCAACAGTCATGACAACCAAACACTTGAGATCCATGAGACAAGCGTTTCCTCTCGAGATGTCCCTGGAGATCGCTCATGTGTTTAATGTGTTTTGACCTGTGGGGACTTCATTGATCTGATAAAGCCACTGCAATGCAGACACTCTGCAGCAGAAGCAGGCAATTACAGAAATAGGAAAAGAAGCTCATTGACAGAAGCTTGAGTCTCTCATTTAGTTGAAGGCGGTATTTACTTTATATGGTTCAAGTGACCCAATTACATTTTTTTTTCCGTCAAATGTGGCACAGATCGGATATGACCCATGAACGTGTAAGAAGAGCACATGGATTCCCATATTCTCAGATCGGTTTCAGGCCTCGTTCATATGCAGAATCGGATGTGTGCATTTTCATCTGCCGTGTAAGTGGACAGATCGAATATTTCGTACGTCATTGAAAAATCGACGGCAACTCAGGTGGACACAAACCATGATCACTTGACTCTTTTCAATGGTGCAATGAGGATGAAGGCTCAACCCAATGTTTGGCTGACCTTTAAAGATAGGATACCGGTATGTGGAAAGCGGAAGATTGTATTATTATTTATCATCAACCAGATGTTTCAGTTTTATTGTCCAACTCCTGTAGTTGAATGTATAAAGTGGAGTATCGAAATAAAGCGTTACCAATCACAGAGACTTAAGCCAGTAAGAAACCACCTACATCAAGATCACCATAGCAACTGCATAACAAAACACGAAAAACACCCACATATTTTCTTGCACTATATAGCTAGAAAATCTTTATTGAATTGTAGGCAACAGAGGATACATTGTCTTCCCTAAAGACAAACGAAGGGCACTAGAGAGTGTGATGTAGAGAAATTACTTAATATTTCAATGACTGACTTTTATTAGGTCAACTAAAAGCTGTAGGGCTGCCAGATAAACGGCTCAGATTTCCTGGCCACTCTCATAACTGCATGAGCAGCATAAACCCTACATCATAAAACCTCAACTGTCCAATCTAGTTCATTTTTAAAGGTAGTGCTTTTGTCCACAATTAGTCTGTAATAAAAAAAGGTGGAGGGGCTTTCCCCTCTTGCCTGAAACAACATTATTTTTTAACTTTTCGCGTTAAACCCTCTGATTCCTCTTCAGTACAGTATTTAAAGGTGAGGAGTAAATCTATGGTGTCCCCAGAATGTGTCTGAGAAATTTTATACCCCCCAGTTCATTTATTATAGCTTTTCAAAATTTGATGTTTTTGTGTGTGTCCCTTTAAATGCAAATGAGCTGCTGCTCCGGCTCCATTCAGAAGCCTGCGCTTCAGGAGCTTCGGATACTGTAGTATTCATAGATGCCACCTACGTCACACCAAATAGAACGCCCCCATATTTACGACCGATCTCGCCCGTTATGGGCGCCCAAACTGCTCGTTTGAATGAGAGAGAGACAGAGATAACTGGAGAAAATTTTAATTTTAGGCTCCGATCCTTATTTGTTACCCCCAGTTTTCTTTTGTCCATTATTATCTGCCTCATACTTGCCCCAATTTGTTTATTTATATTATGCATAACCCCTCCCCATACAGTGCGGATCGCTTGAAGGCTTTCAAGAGTAATGTTACCGATGCATATCAATATGCTGTGGCTAAAAGTGCGGCACCTGGCCACCACGGATTTATATTTAATCATGTGAAATGTAGGTATTATTTTTTTTAAAAATTCAAATGTATGATTTTGGGGGTAGTTTGCTCTGACTGGGTAACGAGATGTTAGCTAGTGACTTACCATCTGGTAGCTTATATCCACGGCTCACGGCTAGCTGTCATTAATCTGGATTAGGCCTGTCGCGATAGTCATAATCAATTAATCGCACGATAAAAAAAAAATGAGCTCGATATTTTTTCCGGTCGCGATCATTTCCATTTGCATGCTTGTTTGTTTGTATTCCTCGTCTCTCCCCTCTCTACCAAAGAGACTGGATGACAACTCTGTGTAAGACATAACCAACATATTTTAAGTGAATACTCTCCAAAACGGACATTTAAACAATGTTGTGCGTATTTGTCCATTCAACACGGAACAGAGCTCAGTTCATAACTCGCGCGCTGTATGTTGCAGGCTGCTGAGACCGTCGGTCGTAAAGATGGCGGCGCAAAGCTACAGTGCCGTCATGTGAACCGAACGAATATGCAGTGAATGGTTCTGACCACTACATCCCTATACAGTTTGTGTAGTTGGTATGACCCGGGGGTTGTTGTTTATGCCATGCAGGCTAGTAAAGAAGTTTAACGTGCTAACTCTCTCGTGTATGTGTCATTAATGTTAACCGAGAATTAACAAAGACCACAAAAGATACATTAACAAAACACGCGAATCTCTCAGCCGCAGAAATAACCAGGAGGAGTGCAGAGACTCAGGAAGAGGTTCAACTTTTAGACGCACCTGGACGTTTCTGAATGGTTAGTGGATATATTTATGTAGTTTTTGTGGAGTTACAGTGATTCATCAGTTTCTGTGGGGACTTCCGTTGAAAATAAAATGAATCCACTGCTCTCTTGTCTCATCTGAGGCTGAGACTCTAAAGTGTGTTCAGTGCTCGTGTGTGCAGCAACTACAGATCAGTTTGCTTTGATCGAACTTTGCCAGTTCCAACCATTGCGTTAGAACTGGTAACATTGTTTTAAATCAAATGTCGGTGGAAACGTGCAGATTAAGGGGCGATAAAATTATAATAAAATCCCCTTCCTACGTCAGAAGGGGAGCGAAATATGATATTCTTATTCTTTCACATGCTTGCAGAGAAAGGCTCACCAAAACAAAGTTACTGGGTTTCACCGTTCACGTTTTCTGGGTTGGTAGAAGCACCGGGGACCCATTATTCTAAATGAAACTATCCTGTTTCATGTATACATCACTTTACAGAATTAAAATATGTTGTGTTTCATGCTGATTTTAAATATTTATTTACATTCATATAATTTATATATATATATTTTACATTTTTCAAATATCAATATATATTTTATATATATTTTTTTAATGCATTTCTTGTTAATTTTACAGTTTAGCACCAAATTAAGTCTAAAATGTTTCACTAAATCATATGCAAAGTGCAAAAGCATCTATCTTTTGTCCCATAACCCTCTGCTTTCTCTTTAAATGTCAGTGGGTATTCAGCACAGTTCATGGCAGATTTAATTCATCAAGCTATCTCTCCAGCATTTCATTTCCTTGTTCTTCACCCTGCAAGGCCTACATTTTGTTTTAGGAATGATAAGCTAGGCATTTAAAAGGAGAGAAATGGAAATAGAAATGAACAGAGTAAAGAGAGAGAGAGAGAGAGAGAGAGAGAGAGAGAGAGAGAGAGAGAGAGAGAGAGAGAGAGAGACGCTAAAGATCATGTCATAGAGCCAAGTGACTTTAAATAGCCTTCCAGAGAGAATCCGGCTGTACGTCCCACGTCTCTTCAGCTCAGTCAGTTTTGCCCTTCACATAAACCATATATGACTATATCACTTTACTCACTGTGAATAAACATTAAAGCAGTGCTTCTGTTCTGACAGGCTCGCCGAGATGGAAAACAATCCTAATGCCAATAATAAAATGCAATTAAGAATTTGGTGTGTGGACGTCAATCAAAATATACAGTACTTTAGAAAAAAGTAAATGTTACGCTACTGTAGGTAGAAGCCAGTTCAAATAGATCGTAGTCTACATGGAAGACACGTTACAATAAATCTTATTAATCTATATTTTGTCTAGCTTTCCAGTAAAAAAGACAAGAAAAAATTTCTTTATAATACTGATAACATTTATATAGGAGGGAAAAAGCCAAAAATGTTAGTGTATGGTCACAGAATAATAGTAATACAATATAAATGAGAATATAAAAACAAAATGTACTTTTTTCCATGAAGAAATTATGAGTGGTTCTTTTTTTGTGCAGAATTCACTGATTTGCAGAGTGGATTTATGAGTGGTTCTTTATTGAGCAAAATTCACTGATTTGCTGTTGCTAGGGTGTTTTTCAGTGTTGAAAGAGTGGACTTTTTAGCCAGTTCATGTTAGGTGAAAATCATAAGCCTCAGAATTTGAGGTATCACTCATGTCCACAACAGTCCTCGACGAATAACACACTGAAGTCTAATACTTCATCTGATTGAATCAAACCCCAGATATATATAGTGATGCTTGCTATAGCACCGTGGTTGCCTTAGTAATAGTGAAGGTTGCCTAGAAACACTAAAACACATTTAGATAGTATTTGATTACATTAGATTATTTTTCAAACCAAAATATGATTCGCAATCTTTCAACACTGCTGTAATTTGAGAGAGTTGCACATCTGTCCTCTGCAATAAAAGACTGTAGTTTCATTAACCAACATTGACAAATTTAACAACATTAAAAAAACATTTTTTACAGTATTTATCATCTACATCTGGCTTTTCCAAACTGGGGTTTGTGTCGATAAAAAGTTGATGAAAAAAAAAATGAAAACAAAAATGAAACAAATCATACAGTGTATATATATATATATATATATTATTTTTATTCAAAGTGGAGATTTTGGTCGCATACCAACTTTTAGGCCGTGTGTCCACCAAAGCGTTTTTTCACGCAGCTGGCGTATATTTCCAATTGTTTTCAATGGGAGCACCGCGTTTTTTAAACGCCATGAGCGTAACGAGGCGCTGAGCGTTTTTTTCACGCTGAAGCGCTGAGCGCGCGGCGTTTTTACTGGTCGCCGAGAGTAGAAAAATGTTCAACTTTGGGTAAAACGCAGCGCTCATCACTGTCACTTTTTACCCAGCCGTCCAATCACAGTGGAGGAGGGCGGGACTAATATCACACGGCCAACTGTCACAACATTATTTCTGTACAAAGACGTCAACCAGCAGAGCTAACCGAACAAAATGGATGAAAAATACATTTTTAGTATAAAACAAATTATCTGCGAGATCAGTTACAAGTAAACTGTGCTGTGGATATTCTGTATCCTAGCAACGAATCGTCTCAACTGAAAAAACGCTGCACTGCCAAAACGCTCAAGCGCGACACATCTCGTCGTTTTCAGCAGAGTGTCTAACGTTTTCAGCTGGCTAAAAACGCTGGACACACGGCCTTAAGGTGCATACCGCCACTCCTGTACTGGAGTGACCTCTTTGTTCAAAAGAGAAAGAGGAAGTGAATTCGTTGCTGTTGTTGTTTTTGGGATTCTGATTGGCTAACGTGGGCTTGAGCTTCTCGTTACACTGCCACCTACAGGTTGCATAGCCTGACTTCGTCATACTCATATTCTAGTCAGAACATGAGTCTGATACTGGTCCATAGGGCTTTGATTATGAGGCGTGTCTTAACCGAACAGGAAAAACAACAACTCTGCACTCAATTGGATAGACCGACAACCAATCAGAGCAACGCAGTAAGTGACGTATGTTGAGCAACGCATTGTTATCAACAGAACTCAACTGCATGCACTCTGGAAAAAGTATGAAAAAAATAATGAGTGTTAACGATCTTTGCCGTGTTGCAAAAAGAACTTAAGGATTCGCGGAGTAGGCCTACTTGCATGCACACACGAAAAGCATTTTTGAAGAAATACGTTTAATGACGTGATGATTACGTTATTGGATGGATTATCTGTCCATCATCGTATAAAGCCCGCCCTGGCAATTTGATTGGTCCGACCATTTTTGGCTGATCATAATTACTCCTCAATGGATCGAGTCCAGACCGAACTTCCCGACCAAAAAATGTTGTGGGCGGGGTTCGGGCTGGCATCCAGGCTAGGTTTGGCATGCTCTTAACAGCATATATACATGGGTTTGTGTAAACAAACCCTTTTCTGAAACCTGACAGATGTGCACGATGTTATTTTTGAAAACGGAGAGGGTGAAATGTCCGTTTATGAAAATAGCCAGCCGTGTGCCTTTAGCGCCGCCCACTGGCGCGTTAGTGAAGTGTGACATGAGAACGAGTAAAGATCGACACAGGATCAATACTTTCCAAACGATCCTAATGCTAGGGTAGTGTTTTTTTTTTTCCAACAATGTGAACGTCTCAGCAGTGTATTATTTGTTTGTATTCGGTGCATTTCACTGTGGATTATTTGGTAAATTTCTGCGCAGGCTTTGCAAACAGACTTCTATGATATGGATCTGCCAGCAACGCCACAAACATGTACGTAATCCTGTTTATTCTAATGCTTCTGTAATTCTGTGATCAGTGATTTCTGATGTATAGTAATTATTCAAGTTCAGACAGATTATCAACTTCACAACGGTTCTCTTAGTATGATGAAAATAATCTTATTGAAACTGATTTAATTATATACAGAAATTCACCAAGCTCCCTTTCCAATCGCCCACGCTGTCAATCACACAGCACCAGTTTATCTGGATACTTCTGGAAAATCGTCATGAAATCAATGACGCTGTTACACTGCACAACGAAGCGTTGTTATTGGGTGAAAGCATTCGTGAGAGTGCAGAAATTACATTGCAATGATGAGATCACTTCATTCACGCGATCAACGGACTGTCTGTCATCTGCTCAATGCTCATCACTGCAACCTTTCATGTGATGGGAATACATCTAAATATATGATCAATACTTTTCACGATTTTTTGTAATAGTAAAAACGTAGTAAAGTTTTCGAGAGAGTTCCACATGTAATACTTGCTATTTTATGTGCAAACATGTTAGCCAATCACAGCAGTGGACGTTTACACTGAAGTCTCACAGCAGCCAATCACAGCAGTGGGCGTTTACACTGAAGTCTCACAGCAGCCAATCACAGCAGTGGGCGTTTACACTGAAGTCTCAAAGCAGCCAATCACAGCAGCAAATCACAGCTGTGGGCGTTTATACTGAAGTCTCAAAGCAGCCAATCACAGCAGTGGGCGTTTACACTGAAGTCTCAAAGGAGCCAATCACAGCAGCCAATCACAGCAGTGGGCGTTTACACTGAAGTCTCACAGCAGCCAATCACACCAGTGGACGTTTACACTGAAGTCTTACAGCAGCCAATCACAACAGTGGGCGTTTACACTGAAGTCTCACAGCAGCCAATCACAGCAGTGAGCGTTTACACTGAAGTCTCACAGCAGCCAATCATAGCAGTGGGCGTTTACACTGAAGTCTCACAGCAGCCAATCACAGCAGTGGGCGTTTACACTGAAGTCTCACAGCAACCAATCACAGCAGTGGGCGTTTACACTGAAGTCTCACAGCAGCCAATCACACCAGTGGACGTTTACACTGAAGTCTCACAGTAGCCAATCACAGCAGTGGCCGTTATACACTCAAGTAACTGTTCCTCACAGCAGCCAATCACAGCAGTGGGCGTTTACACTGAAGTCTCAAGCAGCCAATCACAGCAGCCAATCACAGCAGTGGGCGTTTACACTGAAGTCTCACAGCAGCCAATCACACAGTGGCGTTTACACTGAAGTCTCACAGCAGCCAATCACAGCAGTGGCGTTTACACTGAAGTCTCACAGCAGCCAATCACAGCAGTGGGCGTTTACATACTGACATCTCACAGCAGCAATCACAGCTGTGGGCGTTTACACTGAAGTCTCAACAGCAAGCCAATCACAGCAGTGGGCGTTTACTGAAGTCTCAATGCAGCCAATCACAGCAGTGGGCGTTTACACTGAAGTCTCAACAGCAGCCAATCACAGCAGTGGCGTTTACACTGAAGTCTACAGCAGCCAATCACACAGTGGGCGTTTACACTGAAGTCTCACAGCAGCCAATCACAGCAGTGGCGTTTACACTGAAGTCTCACAGCAGCCAATCAAGCAGTGGCGTTTACACTGAAGTCTCACAGCAGCCAATCACAGCAGTGGGCGTTTACACTGAAGTCTCACAGCAACCAATCACAGCAGTGGGCGTTTACACTGAAGTCTCACAGCACCAATCACACCAGTGGGTTTACACTGAAGTCTCACAGTAGCCAATCACACAGTGGCGTTTACACTGAAGTCTCACAGTAGCCAATCACAGCAGTGGCGTTTACACTGAAGTCTCACAGCAGCCAATCACAGCAGTGGGCGTTTACACTGAAGTCTCACAGCAGCCAATCACAGCATGACCAATCCACAGACAGTGGGCAGTTTACACTGAAGTCTCACAGAGCCAATCACAGCAGTGGGCGTTTACACTGAAGTCTCACAGCAGCCAATCACAGCAGTGGCGTTTACACTGAAGTCTCACAGCAGCCAATCACAGCAGTGGCGTTTACACTGGTCTCACAGCAGCCAATCACAGCAGTGGGCGTTTACACTGAAGTCTCAAGCAGCCAATCACAGCAGTGGGCGTTTACACTGGTCTCACAGCAGCCAATCACAGCAGTGGGCGTTCACACTGAAGTCTCACAGCAGCCAATCACAGCAGTGGGTTTACATGAGTCTCACAGCAGCAATCACAGCAGTGGGCTTTACACTGAATCCTACAAGCCAATCACTACATGACAGTTTTAATGTAAAAATCATACTAACATTAAAAGGTACCCCAGGAAACATTATAAAATACTAAAAATAATACAGGTAAGACCATTTAATATTAATGATGTTAACAAAATTAATATTCTGTAAAGAGTTACCTGATTTTTTTACCTATTTCTCTGCCTTTGTACCACTGTATATGTGTAACCTCACTTTGACTGTAAGGTTTCACAGCAATGCATGTGTGGGAGATTTCTACACTGTAAAAATGCATATTCTCTCTGTTAAACTGTGTGTAGGAGACTGGCATTGTGCTGCAGAACTGTCTGTGTGATGTGAGTGGCTCGTGTGGTTGTCATGGAGTCACAGGGACAGTGTGTGTGTGTGTGTGTGTGTGTGTGTGTGTGTGTGTGTGTGTGTGTATTACATATGGCAGCTCGGCTTCTCCCGCCAGTCATGACAGAGCGAAGAGAAAGAAGTGACTCAGCCATCTGCACACACACACTACACCAGAGCCCTGTCTGGAGCCTCACACACATTTACATATTTAAAGGGGCCACGTTCTTCACAATTACACCTACTTAAAGACCCCGTGTGGTTAAAATTAAGTTTTTAATGTTGGTTTTTTTAATATACTTTGTGTGTTTTTAATATACATCTCTTTAAAACTGCAGTGTACCAAAGAGGCGGTTTGAAATCACCAGTCTCCTACCGTCACAAACGTGTAACTACAGTTAGCTTGTGGGACGGGGATTTTCCTATCAGTAGGAAATTAGGCATTTTAACACCGAGCACAAGAATACCTTTAAGAAGGAACATAAAAAAAATCGGGTACATTTCACAATCTAGCGGGTGAATTATGTATATGATGCATATGACGATGTTATGATGAACTATATTCCTTTATCCACTGACGTTTAAAGTTGTTCAAAGCGTTTTTAAGGATGCTGGTTTTAGAAGACAGCTATGAGATGCGAACGGGAACATGGTTTGTGTAACAGTAACAACACATTATTAGCTGTTTGATAACGTAGTCAAGCAAAAGGCTAATCATATCAGTTACCGTTATGTGCCCAAACATTCTGATACGTTGAGTTGTAGACGACCCGGTGTAATTCACTCTTCCTCTTCTGATTTTTAATCGGTTTCTGCTTCAAACCCATATGGCTGAATTATACCAGTATTTCCACTTGCCATTGTGTAGCGTTACTACAGTAAAGTTGAGCGAGTGGATCAGCTGGTGTGATCGAGGGAGACAGAGACTAGCTAGCTAGTTAGTTAGTTATTCAGAGTTTGACGAGGTAGGATATTGAAGAACAAAACCCTGAAATGTATCAAAGCATAACACATACTCAAGACAACCTTATGTACCTAATAAAAAAGTAAGTGGAGTAAAACAGATGCACAGAAAAACCTGAAATACAAAACCTGTACGTTTTTTATAAAACAATTAAAGAGCACGTGAAATAAACGTGCCTATAGTTCATGTTCATGACTAATTTGCATATTCATGGTTCTGCATACTAAATGAAGCAAAGGTGTAGAGTTATATTCATATTTTAAGGCATGAAGAATTATTTTTTACAGGGATTATCAAAGATAAGTAAGGGATACAATTAAAAGTTTGTTAATCAGCCATAATCTAGTTTCTTAAATTAAGATGAATAGTTACACTATTGTCTTCAGCTCTAATTGGGTTTGTTTCAAAATTGAAGAACTTTGCATCATTAATACTGTCATTTTCCTGTTTGTTTTGGTGAAGCTGATTTTAAGCAATCTGTATTGTATAAAGCGCTATAGAAATAAATGTGACTTGACTGTACTTCTATTGTTAAAGAACTTCGTTACGATTGGCTAACCTCCTGCGTGCCGGAGCGATACAAATGCTTAAAAGCCAACATGAAATAAAATGCATATCTTTCACAAACTTCTGGTCAGCTGTCCAGACAGACACTGTTTTAAGCTACTGTTGGATATAATTCAGTCTGTTTAATTTATTGCAATTTTTAAATACATTAGGAATTTAATGACAATTAGCATCATAAAAATTACAGAAGAAATAAACACATTTAGAAGCGTTACATTTCAGATGAAAAAACAAAATTTACAAAAACAAATTAGAAATGGAAATACTTGTAAATAAGCTCAATGTAAAGTACTAAAATGACTAAAAACGAAAATTAAATACAAAACTAAACAGTAATTTTGTTATTGATTTTTTATTTTATTTCTAAGACTTAAAATATACTGCAAAAAAAAATGCTGCCTTATTTTTTTAAGTACAATGAACTTGGATGTTTAAATCATTTCAACTTAAATTACATTAAACTTACTGACTTATACAATTTTGATGAGTTAAGGCAATATAAAAACATGATGTCATTACTTATAGATCAAACATTTTTTACAGTGTACAATTAAAATGAATATTGGATTTCATTTTATATTGAATATTGAATACAGTGTACAATTAAAATAAATATTGAAAATATACCAAATTACATCACATTCCAGAAGTAAATTCAGTTGTAAATGCCATTTGATGTTGAATAAAGTTTAAATACAGATATTGCATTCATGCTATAGAGTTCAATATCTCCCAGGCAACACACATGCACACTTCTTACAAGTGTACTAGATGAAGTGAGTGACTTGTAGTCTGTTTAAGACTCAGAGCACTGCGTGGCCAGTGAACTGAAGAATTAGTGCTATACGGCTCTCTAAAAGCCTTCAATCTAAACGTCTCCGGAGACAGAAGCTGTCAGCCTGAGAGCATCTCAACACAGCTTCTCAAAACGTGCACAATAAGCTGATGTTAGACAGTTTCAACATCTCATGAAGGGCTTTACATGGTCTTTATTCTAGAAAAAGCCATTCAAAACCAATTCGGGATATTCCTTCATTAGCATACTCAAGTTTAACTAACTAACTAACAATTCGGCATATTCCTTCATTAGCATACTCAAGTTTAGGCTTTATACACCAATCAGGTTAACACATTGAAATTATGCAAATAATGAATGTAATCTCTGATTAATATAGAAATATGCTTATGCATGTAAACGTGTTCTCTTCCCAGTTTGGACAGTTTAAAGGTCCCATATTGTCAAAACTGAAATGTCCTGGCTTTTTTCATGATAAGAGAGATCTAGGGTCTATGAAACTAAGTTTCAAAACAGTCGATCCACAGACACACACACACAGCCTGAGTAAAGTAGCTGTGCCTTTGCACGAGCCGTTGTGACTTCCTTATATTTGTGATGTCACAACTACTCAGTCACCAATGGTGGCTCACTCAGAAAACAACAGGCCAATCAGAAGAGAGGCTCATGAATATTAAGTAGACAGGCCAAAATCAAGCTGTTCTTGGCAGGCTCCTGAGAAAGGAGCTGTAAAAATATATTGACATGGTTTTTGGTACTTATACCGCAAATATATATTCTTAATAAGGACATCAAAACCTAAAATAAAACTTCAGAAAGTTGTACAATATGGGACCTTTAACAAAGTGCCTTAAAATCAAGTTGTCTGTCTTGAATGATTTCCGTTGTACTCACGTGAACATGGAGAGATGGGGAAGATCAGTGACGTCTCAGATTAGTAACATTGGCTCGTCTCCTCAGAGTTCCTTCAGTTCACATCTTGAAGAAACAGATTTGTGGTTCAAACCGTCTGCTGTTTCTCACGAACACCTGTGAAATCACGACAACATCCATTACACAAATCTGTGCCGACGGCTGGCACGCAAAATCTAATGCCATACTTCAACATTTTCCAGTTTCAGATTGGGTTTGTTGGACATCCTCCAACGTCAAAACATACAGTTACACTGACACTAGACAAATCAACATTTGTTTATATTATTTTTAATTTATACATTTTTATATTTTTTTGTAGATATACTCACCAGCAACTTAAGTAGGTACAAGTTGCAAGTAGCAGGTTGGACCCTTTTGCCTTCAAAACTGCCTTAAATCTTGGTGTCACAGATTCATCAACACTGATAAAAATTGCTGTAAAAATACAGCCAATTTCCAACAGTAAAATACTGTTATTTCAATAAACAGTTTAATCCTGTAAATTTACAGTATATGTTCCATAAATTAATTACTTGCCGTAAATTTACAGCATTTATGTGTAAACCAGTTTGTTCCTGGAAAAAACAGTCTTGGACTGTAAAAAATAGCACGTGGGGGCGGGGCATCTTCAACGCGGTCTATTTTCGAACAGAAAGCAGCAAAATTGTTTCGCAACAACACAACACTCCTCTGGGCTGTTTTAAAGAAGGACACTGTTCAAGGTAAGTTTATTTCTTTGCTGTTATTCCATTATGTTAATCCCAACCTGTAAAATCGTCTTTTTCACGAGGTATTTTTGACTGCATGTGCTTACTGAGCGCGAATCGCGTTTTGGAGACAGAGCTCTCAACGGTTGAGGACTTTCGCCTGCTAGTGAATGCTCTCTGAGCTCCGATTACTATGCGATTATTACTGCGACTTCTTTGCTTGGTTAAAGTTAAGTTACCATTTAGAAATTAGTTGGGCTTTCTTTTTGTAGTAGGCTAGCCTAACCCTTAACTCGATTTACATGAATTTGTGATTCAGTAACGTTAAGTTAACGTTACACGACGCGAATCTTACCAGATGCATCAATTCGAATAAAATCATGCACATAAGATGGAGAATAATTACAAAACTACTCGAAATATACAGATCCATTGTAGTAATTAAAATGTAGTGATTAATTTGTTTAGTTTCCATGCAAATAATGTAAAGCTGTTAAAATTCCCAAAGCAAAATTGACATCAGTTTTAAAAAAAACGAGACGGATATTCTTGACGGCGCGAAACACGTTTTTGCAGAGTCAGACAGACAGTTCTCAACAGCTGAGGCATTTCACTATTCAATGTTGTTCTCCGTGCTCTGACGTCGAATTTATTTGCTTATTAAAGATAACGAAATAATTATTTTCTTCTTTTTGTCCTAGGAATCATTCACTTGATGTAAATGTTTTACTGAGACAGCTTGCCCTAATCTTTGGTGAGTTTCACGTCATGTATACTTGCAAACTTTGTGCACAATCATGCATTATCATTTGTAAATGCATTGCTATTCGAGAAGTAACAGAAGGGTCACTGACACTTAGCATTAGAGTGGCGGTTCTAGCCCATTTCAACTGGGGGGGCCAAGCTGGGGCCAGTTGTACTGTTAGAGGGGCCAGTTACATTTAGACCTTATTGTTTTCATATCATTTTCTGCACTGCTGCAGGCATCAACTGGCAAAATACCGTGTTTATAATCATTCAACAATGTATTTGCATTTCCATTATATTTTTACATTTGCATTACATATTCAGTATTAGTCACCGTAACTGTAATAGACATGGTGTCCTTCTTTCTCTTCATTTTGAGAACTATAGAGCAAACGCAATGGGGACCAAGAAGCTTATTAATTAATTTACTGAAAATAACTGACTAGCTACGTCTAACCGTTTACAGGGTTCCTGCACACTTTTTAAAGTCAAATTTAAGGCTTTTTAAGACCTAAAGAAATCAAAATTAATACCGTACATTAGGGGTGTGCAATATTGACAAAAATATATTTCAATATTTTCAACATTTTGTTGATCATACTTAGGCTACATGATATTTTACTGATTGTGTTTTTGTGCTGGTGCCATGGCTGGTAGGCCTGTTGTTGACAGCTGACTCACGAAGATATTAATATTTTTCATATTCTATGCAGTGGTCAGTTCACAGCAGTGACAGAAATACATTTTTTAATTAAGGGGCAATATTTGCCTATTTAAATTGATTTCCAGGGGCATTTTCACCTATATATGGACATTTTTTCTAAACTTATTTAGAGTTATGCATCACCTTTTATGTCAAATACTAAATTATACAAGAATTATACTTATTTATACAATAGTACTTAATTATACAATAATTAAACAGTTCCACTGTTACCAGCAAATTAATTCATTCAATCAAAATCCATCTTTGCAGTGCAGAGGTGACACAGAAGTGGCATTACTACTGTATATTTACACTCCATTTACAATTGCATAAATAAATCTATGAGATTTTTTTTTAAAATCAATATTTAAATTTGAAATGATTTCTAATTGTTTTAACGTTTTAATTAAAGGATACTTTAAATATGAAACTAAAACTACCAGTAGGCGGCGCCAAGTCCCTGTAAGAGGGATTCAATCATTCAAGCGATTCGTTCAAACGTCTGATTCATTCGGAAAAGAAGCGATTCGTTCAAAACGCGGATTTCAGTCAATAAATCATCGCTGTGTTGCATTGAGACTCTGCTACGGTTTCATTATGAAATTCTAGTCGGCGAAATAAAGGGAAAACAAACAATATTGACAATATTGTGTCTAAAAAGTAACTCCCAATGTTAACTCATTATTTAACTGTTGGATAACAGACATATCACAGTTGCAATTGTGCACGGGAAAACAGCACTTTTGCTGATGTAATATTCTAATATAAGAACATAATATGATATAAATATAAGACAAAAACTAATTTGGAGACATAGCCTACTATGAACTGCACACAGCACTGAAAGGACGATAGACAAATGCGATGTCAGCTCACAGTGCCTCGTATACATAGTTAAAACAATGATTACAATATCATAATAGACAATACACATCACACACCCCATACGCACATAAATAATAAACTTACGACTGAACTGACATTTTCTCTCCTCACAGCAAAATCCGTGTTCCTATATGTACACCAGGAGAGTTCATTTAACACTGGGGATTTTGCTGTGTTCTCTCGCGTGCAGGAGACAGACGTTATTACGTTAGACGTTATGCGAATTGTCACGTGAAAATGCAAATCCACAAAGATAGAATAAAAAATAATACGCATACAAGGATAACAACGATAGCAATTTAACAAATAGTTTTGTACAAATTATTTCAAACTCCACATTTAGGGGGGCCACAAGGGGGGCCAAGCGTTTTGTCACAGGGGCACTGGCCCCCCCTGGCCTCCCCCTAGAACCGCCACTGTTCACAATTGACTTGCATCACGTTACCATTTCCCTGATGTACAGTCTTATGACAGTAGATCAGAAGTAATGATTTATAGTTCATTTAGTTACATTTTTTTTTGTTTTTCTTACACAAAAATAAAATGAGTTAAAAATATTAATATTTTTATTACATACATCTGATCTATCGTTTGGCTTCAGATTCAGAAGACATTCATTCATCCACTGGGGTCGTTGTGTTGTTTTTTAAGTGTCAAAAGAATTAGTTAACTAAGATTAGTTAAGTACATTAAAGGGATAGTTCACCCAAAAATGAAAATTCTATCATCGTTTACTTACCCTCAAGTTGTTCCAAACCTCTATGTGTTTATTTGTTCTGCTGAACACAAAGGAAGATATTTGAAAGAAAACAGATCTCAATCCCCATTGACTACCATAGTATGTATTTTTTCCTACTATGGAAGTCAGTGGGGATTGAGATCTGTTTTCTTCCAAATATCTTCCTTTGTGTTCAGCAGAACAAATAAACACATAGAGGTTTGGAACAAATTGAGGGTGAGTAAATGATGAAAGAATTTTCATTTTTGGGTGAACTATCCCTTTAACTTGATAATTTTATGTCTCTTTTAAAAGTGTTCACAGAGTGTGATCACTAGTTTTTGCCATGTGCTTTATTTTACTACTAATATTTTCTTGATTTTTTTTTCCTCTCAGACCAGATGTGTCAAAAGCTGATGTGGGACGTGTTGGCTGTTTTTTGCCTCCTCTTACGTTTTTTCACCCATTGGTTCTCGTGATTATGTCCTCGCAGATCCGGACTTCCTCTCAGGCCAGATCTTTCAAAATCAGGTTTGGGATGTTTTGGCAGTTTTTTTTTTTTTTTTTGCCTCTATCAAGGATTTTTCTTCCATTGGTTCTCAATGTTTTCCTCTCAGACCCAGACTTCCTCTCTGGCCTGGTTGCCGATGTGATATGTTGGCTGGTTTTAGTTTTTTGTTTGTTCGTTTTTTTTTTGTTTTTTTTTTGCCTCTTTGTAAGGTTTTTGTTTTTGCCTACTGGTTTCTCTCATTGAATTTTAAAATGTATTTTCTGTGACTTTTTTTCCTTAAATACTGTTAATGTATTGTTAAAACCTGTAACCTGTTTTAAATAAATGGCAAACAATGTACTGTACCATAATCTATTTGGTCTTTATTTTTTCCATTGAGTGACCATTTTTGACTTTGTGAAATTACAGCACAGCCGTAAAATTAAAAACTGTAAACTTACGGTAAAGGGCTGGAACCACAGCTGCCAGTTCTTTACTGTGAAATTACAGCATTGTTGAAACCGTAAAATTACGGTAAAGGGCTGGAACCACAGCTGCCAGTTCTTTACTGTAAATATACGGGTGAATTTTTTACAGTGAACGTGCTGGAAACATTCCTCAGAGATTTTGGTCCGTTCCTCCACATCCCCAAAGCTGCTCTATTGAACTGAGATCTGGGGATTGTTTGAGTTTAGTGAACTCACTGTCATGATCAAGAAACCAGTTTGAGATGATTTGATGTTTGGAAGTGTCCATCAGAAGAGGAGGAGCACACTGTGGTCATGAAGGGATGGAGGGTCAGCAACAAGACTCAGTTAGACTGTGGTGTTTAACTGATGATCAATTAAGTGTGCCATGAAAACATCCCGAAGCGCTGATATAAGGCAGGATGATCCATGATTTCATGTTGTTTACGCCAAACTCTGACCCGACCGTCTGAATGTCACTGCAGAAATCCAGACCAGGCAACGTTTTTCCTTTCTTCTACTGTCCTGTTCAGAGATTGTTGTGTGTTCAGAGATTGTTGTGCGTTCGAGATTGTTGTGCGTTCGAGATTGTTGAGTGTTCAGAGATTGAGTGTTCAGAGATTGTTGAGCGTTCAGAGATTGTTGTGCGTTCAGAGATTGTTGTGCGTTCAGAGATTGTTGTGCGTTCAGAGATTGTTGAGCGTTGAGAGATTGTTGTGTGTTCACAGATTGTTGTTCGTTCAGAGATTGTTGTACGTTCAGAGATTATTGTGCGTTCAGAAATTGTTGAGCTTTCAGAGATTGTTGAGCGTTCACAGATTGTTGTGCGTTCAGAGATTGTTGAGCGTTCACAGATTGTTGTCCGTTCACAGATTGTTGTGCGTTCAGAGTTTGTTGTGCGTTCAGAGATTGTTGTGCGTTCAGAGACTGTTGTGCGTTCAGAGATTGTTGAGCGTTCAGAGATTGTTGTGCGTTCAGAGTTTGTTGTGCGTTCAGAGATTGTTGTGCGTTCAGAGATTGTTGTGCGTTCAGAGATTGTTGTGCGTTCAGAGATTGTTGTGCGTTCAGAGATTGTTGTGCGTTCAGTTTGTTGTGCGTTCAGAGATTGTTGTGCGTTCAGAGACTGTTGTGCGTTCAGAGATTGTTGTGCGTTCAGAGATTGTTGTGCGTTCAGAGTTTGTTGTGCGTTCAGAGATTGTTGTGCGTTCAGAGACTGTTGTGCGTTCAGAGATTGTTGAGCGTTCAGAGATTGTTGTGCGTTCAGAGTTTGTTGTGCGTTCAGAGATTGTTGTGCGTTCAGAGATTGTTGTGCGTTCAGAGATTGTTGCGTTCAGAGATTGTTGAGCGTTCACAGATTGTTGAGCGTTCAGAGTTTGTTGTGCGTTCAGAGTTTGTTGTGCGTTCAGAGACTGTTGTGCGTTCAGAGATTGTTGAGCGTTCAGAGATTGTTGAGCTTTCACAGATTGTTGAGCGTTCACAGATTGTTGAGCGTTCACAGATTGTTGAGCGTTCACAGATTGTTGTGCATTCAGAGATTGTTGTGCGTTCACAGATTGTTGTGCGTTCAGAGTTTGTTGTGCGTTCAGAGATTGTTGTGCGTTCAGAGACTGTTGTGCGTTCAGAGATTGTTGAGCGTTCAGAGATTGTTGAGCTTTCACAGATTGTTGAGCGTTCACAGATTGTTGAGCGTTCACAGATTGTTGTGCATTCAGAGATTGTTGTGCGTTCACAGATTGTTGTGCGTTCAGAGTTTGTTGTGCGTTCAGAGATTGTTGTGCGTTCAGAGACTGTTGTGCGTTCACAGATTGTTGAGCGTTCACAGATTGTTGAGCGTTCACAGATTGTTGTGCGTTCAGAGTTTGTTGTGCGTTCAGAGATTGTTGTGCGTTCAGTTTGTTGTGCGTTCAGAGATTGTTGTGCGTTCAGAGACTGTTGTGCGTTCAGAGATTGTTGAGCGTTCAGAGATTGTTGTGCGTTCAGAGTTTGTTGTGCGTTCAGAGATTGTTGTGCGTTCAGAGATTGTTGTGCGTTCAGAGATTGTTGTGCGTTCAGAGATTGAGCGTTCACAGATTGTTGAGCGTTCAGAGTTTGTTGTGCGTTCAGAGACTGTTGTGCGTTCAGAGACTGTTGTGCGTTCAGAGACTGTTGTGCGTTCAGAGACTGTTGTGCGTTCAGAGATTGTTGAGCGTTCAGAGATTGTTGAGCTTTCACAGATTGTTGAGCGTTCACAGATTGTTGAGCGTTCACAGATTGTTGAGCGTTCACAGATTGTTGTGCATTCAGAGATTGTTGTGCGTTCACAGATTGTTGTGCGTTCAGAGTTTGTTGTGCGTTCAGAGATTGTTGTGCGTTCAGAGACTGTTGTGCGTTCACAGATTGTTGAGCGTTCACAGATTGTTGAGCGTTCACAGATTGTTGTGCGTTCAGAGTTTGTTGTGCGTTCAGAGATTGTTGTGCGTTCAGAGATTGTTGAGCGTTCACAGATTGTTGTGCGTTCAGAGATTGTTGAGCGTTCACAGATTGTTGTGCGTTCAGAGTTTGTTGTTCGTTCAGAGATTGTTGTGCGTTCAGAGATTGTTGTGCGTTCAGAGATTGTTGTGCGTTCAGAGATTGTTGTGCGTTCAGAGATTGTTGAGCATTCAGAGTTGTTGGTGCGTTCAGAGTTTGTTGTGCGTTCAGAGATTGTTGTGCGTTCAGAGACTGTTGAGCGTTCACAGATTGTTGGCGTTCAGAGTTTGTTGTGCGTTCAGAGTTTGTTGTGCGTTCAGAGATTGTTGTGCGTTCAGAGACTGTTGTGCGTTCAGAGATTGTTGAGCGTTCAGAGATTGTTGTGCGTTCACAGATTGTTGTGTGTGCAGAGATTGTTGAGCGTTCAGAGATTGTTGTGCGTTCACAGATTGTTGTGCGTTCAGATATTGTTGAGCATTCAGAGATTGTTGAGCGTTCAGAGATTGTTGTGCGTTCAGAGATTGTTGAGCATTCAGAGATTGTTGTGTGTTCACAGATTGTTGTCCGTTCACAGATTGTTGTGCGTTCAGAGATTGTTTAGCGTTCAGAGATTGTTGAGCATTCAGAGATTGTTGAGCGTTCAGAGATTGTTGTCCGTTCACAGATTGTTGTGCGTTCACAGATTGTTGTGCGTTCACAGATTGTTGTGTTCAGAGATTGTTGTGCGTTCACAGATTGTTGTGTGTTCAGAGATTGAGCGTTCAGAGATTGTTGTGCGTTCAGAGATTGTTGTGCGTTCACAGATTGTTGTGCGTTCACAGATTGTTGTGCGTTCAGATTGTTGAGCATTCAGAGATTGTTGAGCGTTCAGAGATTGTCCGTTCACAGATTGTTGTGCGTTCACAGATTGTTGTGCGTTCACAGATTTTGTGCGTTCACAGATTGTTGTGCGTTCACAGATTGTTGTGTTCAGAGATTGTTGTGCGTTCACAGATTGTTGTGTGTTCAGAGATTGAGCGTTCAGAGATTGTTGTGCGTTCAGAGATTGTTGTGCGTTCAGAGATTGTTGTGCGTTCACAGATTGTTGTGTTCAGAGATTGTTGAGCATTCAGAGATTATTGTGCGTTCACAGATTGTTGTGTGTTCAGAGATTGTTGAGCGTTCAGAGATTGTTGTGCGTTCAGAGATTGTTGTGCGTTCACAGACTGTTGTGCGTTCACAGATTGTTGTGCGTTCACAGATTGTTGTGTTCAGAGATTGTTGAGCATTCACAGATTGTTGTGCGTTCACAGATTGTTGAGCGTTCACAGATTGTTGTGCGTTCACAGATTGTTGTGCGTTCACAGATTGTTGTGCGTTCACAGATTGTTGAGCGTTCAGAGATTGTTGTGCGTTCACAGATTGTTGTGCGTTCACAGATTGTTGTGCGTTCACAGATTGTTGTGCGTTCACAGATTGTTGAGCGTTCAGAGATTGTTGTGCGTTCACAGATTGTTGTGCGTTCACAGATTGTTGTGCGTTCACAGATTGTTGTGCGTTCACAGATTGTTGTGCGTTCACAGTTTGTTGAGCTATTCTGATGCTCATTTGAACTTCAGCAGATGCTTCACTACATGCCTAAATGCATTGAGTTGCTGTCATGTGATTGGCTGAGATATATGCGTCACTGTGAAATAAGCCACATTACAAAATGTAAAATGGTCTGCAAACTCCGTCAACATATGAACTATAATAATAAACAGAATTAATTTTGCCATTGCCACTATTGTAACCCCTTAAATGTGATAAATAATCAGCATAACAGCCTCTGTTGATTTATTGTTTTAATCTGTAGCGTTTGTGAAATGTTTCAGCCGTGTCGCCTGCAGTCGTGATGCATCATTAACTCTGGAGTGAACACAAGGCATGCTGTTCAGCGGTTAATGTGATCAGCACCACTCCAGAGACTCCTCCACGGCCTGAGATAATTAAAAAACTGTTGCACAGAAAACTCCCAGCTACAATCCAGAGACTGAACCATGACATTTCTGCAGTATAAATCCTCATTAGTGGTTCTCTGGGAGAGTGTGAGACTTCTGGGGACTCACATTTTTAGACAGTCAATAAAGCCCCTCATTAAACTGAGCTCTGAGACGGCAAGGCTCTGTTCTCAAACCTAGTGAGCTGCCTTGCTGTCTGCTAACTACTTAGGCGACCTCATACGCATTAGAACACACTCCATGACAGCAACTCAAACGCTTTTAAGGGCACGCACACAAAAAACTAAAAATATATAATTTGAAGTTAGCACGTTGATAAGTATAGAAGGCATTTTCTGATAAAAATAAATATGATAAAAATAAAAAATAAAATTAGATTAACCATTTCATTACAGAAAACTACACAAAATTGATTATGAAATTTTATGAAATTAAATATCATTTTAAAGGGTACCTATTATGGCATTTAAAATGTTCCTAATAATGTTCTGGGAGTCCCCAACAACAGTTTTACATGCTTGCAATGACAAAAAACACTTTTGTTGTCTTATAATATGCATTTATTTTTACCTGATTTGCTCACCGACTCCCTAATGATTCGTTTGACGACTCATTTGTCCAAACCCCTCCTTTGCGTGACGCTAATCGGCGGTGATTGGTCAGATGACCCAGTCAGTTATATTTTGCGTTAGCCCAAAGCTTAAACATATTGATAAAGCACTGCAGTACTACAATACGCTTCACATAATTTCACATATTTCAAAAAACAAAAAAAATGACATCGGAGACCTAGAAGCTGCTGAGCGTAACTCTCACTCTCTCTCACACACACACGCACGCACACACACACACACACACACACACACACACACACACACACCGCACACGCACACGCGCACGCGCACGCACGCACGCACGCACGCACGCACACATAAAAGCAACAATTATTAATAGTACTTACAGGTTGTGATTTGGAGGAGGAAGCTGATCCAAATAAACTTGGTATTGAACTTTCCTATATCAGCCGACTCGCGAATACACACTTGAAAGCATTTGTGTTTGTGAAGCTATCGTCATTAAAATAACGCAAACACAGCTCAAGGTTCGGCTATACTTGTGTGGTATAGTTGTAAATATAAACTCTAGCCACTGATTCTTCACATGCTTGTCCCTGGGCAGTGAAAAAAAAAGTTTGCTTTTGATTCGCACTTCAGAACAGCGTCTCGTCAACATGATGTTTTCACTGTTTTCTGGCGCGCGCACTGAGTGGGCGTGTCGAATTCAAATAACTTGTACAAGTGACGTACGAAAGTTAGAGAAAATGCATCGTTCGTCTATCGATTCATATCAGCGACTCAGAGTCGACTCTTACTTTTCGGAGACAATAACTTTGTATACGGTGAACTTTCATATTTAAAACTTTGCAGGATGTTTTTGTTCACTTAGATCTATGTTACACACTACATGAAAGGTAATTTTCAAAATTCCATGATAGGTACCCTTTAATTTTCACAGTGACAGTGCATCATCCCTGTCAAATTGAAAAATAAAATTCAATTGGTGATTTCACGTTTCATTTCCACTACAAACTCAATTTTGTCACATATGTTGCGTAGAGTTTTCTGTAATGAAAGGGTTAATCTGGTTTTAGTTTTCATTTTTATCATTTAATTAATTTATTTAATTTGGCAGAAAATGCCTTCCATAGATAAGCTGTACTTTAATGGTCATTTTCAATATTGAACAAAATAAAAAGATATTTGTAATCAGCATTTCTTATTTCATTTGCCATCTTTCTCATCAAAATGTATTGTGGGATCGTCTTTTCTGTCAAGGGTAAATGCAAATTTGGCCAAAAAAGGTACATTCTTTTAATTATGAATTATCTCATAATTATGTTGCCTACATTTAGGGAACATTTGAGTCAGTTGCAAGCTTACCATTTTCATTTTACTTTCACAACAAATCTATAATGATTTTTATCAAGCAAGTAAATTTGAGAATGACTTTTATATAGTAATATTTCAAGATGAAAATTTACTGGATGGAAGCAACTTATGTTTACTTGATTATCATTTTTGAATATCAAATATGATCTATCAGACTTGAGGAACGTTTATTTACGTTAATTAATCTCTCAATCATCATTGTATTAATTGCATTATATGTTTTAAAACGACAGAGCTTTGATCATAAAACGAAGCATTTAAATATCATCTTATAAGACATTATTGGGAGAAAGAAGTGACAACTGATATTTATATGCATTTTATGTAAGTAGTCTGCTAGTATACAGTAATAAAGATCTCATTGATTTACATTACAAGCATCAGGATTTCTTTTAGGCCATATCAGCAACTGTACCAGATTGCTATTTTAGCAATCGGAATAAAATTGGTGATTGATTTCTCCTCGAGTGGACAAAATAATACATGTTAGTATGTTCATTAAAACAGTTGCTTTTTGCTGCAAGTAAAGCCCTAAAAATCTGCCAGTGAACCATTGTAGCACATTACGAAGACCCGGTTCAATAATGACATAATTATGCTACGGGTTAAAAATAAATAATAACTAAAACATGTAATCCGTAGCTGTGTGTTACAGTTTCTAAGTCTCTATTGATCTCAACAGAAAGCAGCATTAACTAAGTGTTTACAAGGTTTCCCCGAGTGACAGTTATACAGTAAGCTGTGATTGGCTGTCTCTGCTGTCAGTCAATATTCTCTGTGTCCAATCAAACCACAGCAACATGTACAAGTCTGTGATATTCGGGTCTCTGAATGAGACATTCAGAAGTCTATGTTTGTGAATATGTTTGGGGAGAGATTGAAAATGTAGAAACTACTGTCTCTGTACAGATAATTACTGTTTTTGCAAATAAAAATATCTATATATTAAAAAGAAGTCTGTGAATATTGAATATGAAGAGTTTAAGTCTTTTGCCTGCTGTTGATGACCACAGATAATATATAGACTACAATTTAATTCTACATTTGATAAAATTGAACAGAAAACCTGTTAAAAATAACTCACTTACAATAGAACACATTGATTCAGTCGTTCAAGGTCTGACCACTTTTCCTGGATGGACATGTGAATTAATGTAAACACATTGCCATTCACCTTGATGCTAGCAACACCAAGGTCTTGGGATCGATTCCCAGGGAATGCATGTGCAGATAAAAATACATAGGTTGAACGCAATGTCAGCACTTTTTACGCATCTGCCAAATATGTAATTGACAGTTCATGGTAATCGACAGCGCGCCACAGATGTGCAGATATTATCAAGATACGATAACCTGGAATATTGCATTCTCCTGGACTGGGGCACATAGTTAATGTGATCAGTAAGACAGAAGGGGAAGAGAAGGACAAGGAAGGAAGTATAAATAACAGTTACGGCAATGACTGAAGTTGGCAACGACTGCACTTATCAGCTCTGTATACTGAAACATCACGGTATGATTAACAATAGAAAACAAATTAGCTGTAAATCACAATTGCTGATAAATAAGTCAATCAATCCAAACTGCTCCAAACACACATACTCAATTTTACACAGTGACTTGAACCTTCTGTATAAATTGATCAAAAACTGCTCCCTCCAGTGGCCATAAAGCGTCACAACCAAAATGTCCATGACGAGGACTGGACTGTAAACTAATCTAGAATCACATTTCCCGAACAAAAACAACAATTCGGGCAAGGCAACAAACCAGTGCGCTTAAATGATCTAGAAAAGGAGAAACAAGCAACATGTTTGAGGGACGTAGAAAAACAACCTGGGTATTTCTTCATGAGATTCACTCAAAGTGACTAGAAATAAAAAAGTGCTGCATTGAAAGCACTGAAACTAAACTAGCTGTATGATTAACACCACAACTTTCAAGTCGTCACCTTTATTTATATAGCGCTTTTTACAATACAGATCGTTTCAAAGCAGCTTTACAGAGAAAACAGGAAACTAATGTTGGAATATTGTTTAATATAAAATGTATTGTCCCCAACTAAGCAAGCCAAAAGCCAATGGCGAAAGTGGAAAGGAACCAAAATAGGGGGGGGGGGGGGGGGGTTCAGGTTGTTTTTCTACGTCCCTCAAACATGTTGCTTGTTTCTCCTTTTCTAGATCATTTAAGCGCACTGGTTTGTTGCCTTGCCCGAACTGTTGTTTTTGTTCGGGAAATGTGATTCTAGATTAGTTTACAGTCCAGTCCTCGTCATGGACATTTTGGTTGTGACGCTTTATGGCCACTGGAGGGAGCAGTTTTGATCAATTTATACAGAAGGTTCAAGTCACTGTGTAAAATTGAGTATGTGTGATTCAGGCAGCATTACAGGTCAGAGGTCAGATTGGATCAGAACTTTCACAATATTTATCCAGTTCATCTGGTCTGGGGGTCGGAGTCATCACGAGTATATCATGATTCAAATAAATCACTGTAAACTCACTTGCTTGCTTTCAAATTTCGCTTGCATTTATTACACAATTGAAACACATAAATCAAAATATGAACACTGCGGGTAGTGAAACAGGGTAACAAAAAATAAATAGGCAATCACAACCATTTATGGTCCCAAAGAAAGGTTTTGGAATGCATATATGCTGGATGAATAAATGAGAGAAAAAAAAAACAATCTACGGTTTAAAACTAGCGTTCCCAGTCCATAAAAGCAGTCGTAGTGAAACGCAGGGAGTGTGTTGGTAACTGCATGCAGTCCAGAGCTAGTGCAGCACCAATGCATTCATCTCCCATCTCCTTTATTCGTAACAGTGGCAAAAACATGCATGCCAAACGGAGAGATAAATAAATAACTAAAGGGCCCTTCAGAGTCAATCACACTTGAGGCAGAGTAACGAGGAAGTTGATATGTGTTGGAGTCGCTGGTTTGGGGTGAGAGTATTAACAGTGTACTCATTTATCCAGGAGTGCGTGACTATTTATCACAGTGAGTGTGTAGAGACAGTTTTCCCAGGCGAGCAGTTCCATGGTGACAGCGTGATGCATCACATGGTCTCAGTGGCGCATGTGGCGCTCGGTTTGCAACGACCTAAGAGACACAGGCCATGTCGCGAGAGACACACGGGAATCTGCAGCTCTTTAAACGTACCGTTATTTAATGGCAAGTCGCCCCAATGATCTCCGTTCCTCTGAGAATTCCTTTGGGGATTCTGGAAAAACATCTTTACGAGCAGGAATCAACATTCAGTTGTCGGCACGGCTGCGCCTGAGGGAAAGCCGAAGCGGGACGGTGTGGAGAACACAATATCTTGGGCCGAAACAACCAGGTTCAAAGGTTGATGCCAAAGTGAACGTTCGTAGTCCAGTCAAGCCGGAAAAAAGTCCTTCAATTTGGAAGGAGGAAAGTACGTGGTTTTTTTGTCCTAATAATAAGAATAACTCAAATTAAAAATCCATTGAAACCATTTGAAATGATGAGGTGCACTAGAAGGGATGATGTCATTCTGACACTTGAGCTGGAGCCAATTAGATTCCACAACAGTCTAGCTCATTAGAATAAAATCCACGCCTGAAATGATTAGGTTATCATTCATCAATACATGATGAAAACAAGCAAAAAAAAAAAAAGGGCTTCATTCATGAATCAATCGTTGGTAAAACCATTCTTACATAAATGGTCATTTTACATTCAATACCATGCAAACATTGAAGAACAGCTGAAATTATTCGGTTATTTATCAACACATGATGAAAATAAAAGGAAAAAGGGGGAATTGCAAGTAAACACTAGGAGAGTATTCATGAAACACGAGCAGAATGAATCGCTGATAAAACCATTGTTACAAAAGTGGTAATTTTACATACAATCTGATGCAACAATTGAAGTAAGAACAATTCTAATCTGTCTTCATGAAATATCCCCATTATGAGTAACCAATTGTTTATCGATACAACTCTCATTCATAATTTAAAGCCAAAATTTTTAGGTGATATTACAAAGTATAAATGTGTGCATTCAAAATATGATTTTACTTTCACTATTATACGCTCAAGAAGTTTACAAATTTACATATAGAGCCTGTTTTTCTAGACCTTTTACTAAAACGTAATTTTCTCTGCTTTTAGTCATGCAAAAATATGAGGGAAAAATATTTTGATCAGTTCTGTTTGGTTGCATTCGAATCATTTAAACAGGGCCGTTGCTAAAAATGAATTTCTATGCACAAGCAGCCAAACACTAGGTCTACACACAACTTCTAACAAGTAAACAAGCCATAACAAAAATAAAGATATTCAGCAAAGGAAATGGATACATTTACCAGACAGGACAGGAGAGGAAGAGGAGTAAGAGTTTTGACTGGAATCAGAAACTATGATTATGAAACTTAAAACACATTGTTAGAATAGTAATACTGGTTTAGTAAATGCATAAATATAAAGAAAAATCTAAAGACAATCTGCCCGACTTGATGTGATTATATCATATATCTGAATGCAAACATGAGTGAGTGTGTCTCCAGCTGGCAGTAATTCTGTCTATGTTAGCAGTGTCAGAGCCTCAGCCATTCATTAACTTTATAGGATTGCTCTAAAGGCTTACATTATATTAAGTGTAAAACAATTTAAGGCAGTAATGAAAGAAACTGATGGCAAAAGCAGCTTTTGTTATTAATTAATAGGATCTGATATATGATGTATCGCCTGGAAGACAATGAACGACACAATATATCAGGTCTCATGATGCACGAGCAGAACAAACTTCTGTGCACATTCTTTGTGAAAACTACTCTTATATTAATCGTTGGATAGATTTTACAATTTATGCAACATTTATGAAACACAACCAAAACGATTTATTTAAATGCAACTCAAGACTGAGAAAAGAATAATTTTTTGAATGACTTACACAGAAAGTAGTGTTGGTTGTGTATTGAGGGCCAATATGTGGCCTATTAGTGCTGTGCAGATTTGAACGGAAAGTCGGATTAATCCCTCTATAAGTTTGCTAAATTAAAATGCAAGCACACACAGAATTGCCAAACGTTTTCAGGGACACATATATACACACACACATTGACAGACACACGCACAAAACAAAACTAATACAGCTAAAAGTGACCAAGTTTTTGTAGAACGTCATCATTTTGCTGGAATCAGTTAATAACGGAATAAACTCTGGATCGATTGAAGAAACAGGTGAAATCTGCCTCTGTCCTTCCTGAAAAATGCATCTAAAGTTAAAGGTCTGAAAATACTGATACACTTTGGAAAACGGCATGAGGCGAACAACGGTGCCATGTACCAATTTGAGAAAGCACAACGTAAAGCTGCACTGCTGGAAGAACAAAAACGCTGTGAAATTCAAAAGGTCAGGCACTGAAAAACTGGTGGAATGGATTGGAAAATGACCTGGCGATGTCACGGTGTCGATGTCAAACCCTGATTGGTTAGATGGAGCTCTAGAGTTCTTCATAATCTCCACCCTCGCTGTGTCCTGGTCCGTCTCCTCCGGCCAGGAAGGCCTCAAGATCGTCCACGGTTCCTGCTTTCTTGGGCCTGGATTTCTTCTTCTTCTTTTCTTTCTCTACTACTGTCCCCGTTCCTATTCCTGCTTCATCTTTTTCCTTTTTCTTGGTTTTGTGTCGTTTTTTGTTGCTTTTCTCATCCTCCTAGAACAAGAAGATTTTTTCTTCAATGTCACTAATAAAAGCAGTTTATGCACAAGCAACACAATCTGAAACACATGAGAAGGTTTTAATAAGAGCGAGTTATCGACCAGTGGAGGCTTTTTGATCGCTGATACGGACCGATTTCCAATATAATGTTGTTTAAAGGTGCTCTAAGCGATGTCACGCGTTTTTATGGCCAAAACATTTTTTGTCACATACAGCAAACATCTACTCACGATCCGCTAGCTGCCTGTCCCCTGAACACACTGTAAAAAAACGCGGTCTCTGCGGACACCCCAGGCTCCACAAACGGCTACAAAAACAAACTCTAGCGACCCGCTCTAAGAAACATAACAAACTGTTCCAGCCAATAACCGACAAGAATGGTTTGGGGGTGGGTTTGAGGGGTTAGTGCGCGGCTGAGGAGGAGGGAGGGTCTAGCTAGCCTCCGTTTTGTTTGACAATAGTTTGAACGTCAACAAGAAGTGATGTCACCCAGGATCGCTTAGAGAACCTTTAATTACAATAGGCTCTATGCACGAACCCTGCTGACGTATGTCCGGTAGGATTCCAGTCAGCGTTTTTACTTCCGCATAGTGCGTTCTAAAGCGAAGTGTATAGCGGCAAAACTTTAAAAACTGAAACTGATTTTAGAAACTGATTCGCTAGTCGGATTTCGCACGATATGAGAGAATACTCACCCTCAAAGTTGTCGATGTAGCTCTAAATATATAATTTAAAGCCCTTCTCTTTTTTACTCTTATGTGTGACAGCTAACTGCCTCACAGTGTAACATCATTCACGTTAACCGCAGGACGTTTTTGTAAACAGCGAGTGTAATTTGCCATTATCTCCACCTAATGCAAAACCGGCTTCCGACGCAGCACCGGATGTAACTGGACGGGCTGAGACAAAACGCGGAAGCGATCGTGCATAAAGCCTATTAAAATCCATAAACGGATTTGGCAGTATTTACAGAATGAGAACAAAGAACAAATGAATTTGCTGTTTAGTCTGTATAGTCACATTAATTGTTTCCTAACTGCTAAATATTGCAACACTGATGCAGTTTATAGCCTGTTTATAACTGTTAAAGCTGCTTGAAACAATCTGTATTGTATAAACTATATATACTAACTATAACTACTAACTATGTATATTAACTATATTAATACATGTGAAAAAAGGTACATTATCCATTGTCAAGCTGTTGGTAGATTTTGGAAGAGACGCACAACCTCAAAATATTGTCAGTTTTATTGCCCTAATTGATATTTGTCTATCGCTAATATAGTGACATTTTTTCATATCATACCTCTTTGCTTTTCTTTTTCTTCTTTTTCTTCTCCTTTATGGAGTGTCTGCTTTCATTATCTGTAAGATAAAACAGACTTCGAAATGTGCACAAAGTCATCTTTTAACCCAGTTGTTTAAGACTGCAGACATAAAAATAAAAAATAAAAAAAGCCCTTACAGCGCATTTGAGGGATGCAAGATCCCTTTTAAGGATGTGGGATTATATGGGTTAGTTTGAAAAGCAAGAATACAGACAGATTTTTATATTTTTAATATTTGCCTGATTGCCTGTCCCCTTCGCAGCATTCTTTGACAGCATAAACTCTTAGTTGTACCTGCATTAATATCACTTGGAAATCGGCATCATTGTTTTTAAAGATCCACCACATGCAATCTGTTTTTATATTACGTGTCAATTAAATCGTCACTTACATTAAAGTGCCCCATTATGATTTTTTTGGATATTACCTTACATGTAGTGTGTAATATAGCTGTTTGTGAATGTAAAAGGTCTGCAAAGTTTCAAAGATCAAAGTGCATGACAAATAAAGTTATTATCTCCTAAAAGCAAGATTCTGAAATGCCTGAAATAAGTCGTCAGCAACTTCTTGCTTGAAGGTTTGTAACAAGTTTGCATAATGCCAGCCTATGTTCTTCTATCAGCTTTGACCTGCCCTCAAGCACACTAGCTGTAACTGAAGAGATTGGTTGAGAAGACGCTTTTTTCTGTGCTGTGAAAGCAAATCCACTTTGCATGTGCTTCCATGAGGACTCAGGCTCAAATTGATACGGAGCGGTTTAGAGAGACTGAATCCTTTACCGAACCGTTTCTGACACAGTGAGAAAAGAGCTGATGCTGCTGTGTGTATGAGGAGAAAATTAAAGTGTTTTTTTTACCTTGGATGAATGTAAATCTATTGTAGGAGACCTCAAAACTAAATGATGAACCTTTAAAATAGCATAATGGAGCTCTTTACAATGAAAAAAGTAGGACAGATATCAATGTCTGAGTAAATAATGTTAATCCTTACTTATCTTGTATACATATGAACAGGGTTCGTACACATTTTTACCATTAAATATCCATAACTTTGCCATGACTTGAAGGTAAATATTCATGACTTAATGTTCCATAAAACGTCTGTGTATACATGTGAAATAAGAATAAAAATCCATGTTCAAATTTACCACAGGATATCGTCATAGCGCTGCTTCTCCCATGTTCGAAATGTCGAATTCCTGGCATTGCTGATTTTTTCTCAGCTGCAACGGAGTTGCCGTAACCCCACGCAGAAAACATAACGTCACGTGATCGCCCGAATGAAAAAAGTATTGAATTTGTTTAATTGATAATATTGGTTAAACAAATTGCAAGTACACGGATATTTTGAAAGAAAGTTTTGGAAAAGTCCAAAAATTTGTTTGAGTTTATTCGGTTTCCAAAACTTTTCCAGGCCTGGGCATTTTAAAATTCCATGACTTTTCCAGGTTTTTAATGACCGTACGAACCCTGTACGCAGCCCATGTTGGCTGAAAATAATGAGCATGGTGAGGATGTGAATTCCCTTAATTTGTTATATCATTACCTTCCTGATCTTCACTGCTGTCTTTACTCTTAGTTGTCGTCTCTTCAAATCCCAGGCCGAAGAGGTCGATGTCACTATTGAGGGTCTTGAATGGTTTGGGAGGCTCCTGGAATCCAGCTAACACAAAACCATCATCCGACCGGTCAGACAAGTCATCTAGTGCAGAAAGTGCCCTCTAAGAAAAACAGACAAAGCTTAAAATATGAGTGGCTAAGTGGGAAATATGTGGTGGCAAAATAGATCAATTATATTTATTAGACTTTAGATGCATTGGATGATTTACATTTCTTAAAGAACAACATTTGTGATAGATTTCAGTAAGGGTTATTATAGTTGAAACTAAAACAAGTTTTAATTTTAAAATAGATTTTTTTTAATTCAGCTAGCTGCCAAGACAATATTTCTTTTTTTTTGTTTGTTTAAATTGAAGTACTAAAATAACTAACACTAAATAAATAAAACTTTAATAAAAAATTCTATGCATACTGTATTTACAACAAAATAATAGAAAATGACTAAAACACACAACAAAATTACTAAAACCAAATTTAAAATGCAAACAGAAAATATAATAATAAAATCCGATTTAAAATATTAAAAACTAATAGGATATCAATTACATTGAATATAACATTGATTTCAGTGTGGAATAACAGGCCATGGGTTGAAATTTCATTAATAATCAAGAACCTAGAAATGGTTATCTACCGTCTTGATCTTGTGTACGCCAAGTTCTTCACTCTCAAAATCAGGGTCGTCCATGGCAAAAGAGAGCATCTGCTGAGCGTCTGCCTCTGAGCGCACCTCAACAGCGCCCCCTGTCTTTAGACCTGCAGGCCCTGCTGCTGTTTTCAGGCTCTGGGGTCTCTCGGCTGGTTTAGACATGGTTTGCAGATGTTTGATGGAGTTCACTGAAGATCTGAGAAAATAAATGTCAGTTTTTACAGGAAATGTCAGTCCTTCCGTCCAATCCATCCATGTATTTCATCCATCCATCCATGTATTCCATCCATCCATCCATCCATTTCATCCGTCCATTCCCTCTCCATCCTCATCCATCCACACATTTCATCCATCCATGCAGCATTTCTCATCCATCCATGCATGCATTTCATCCATCCATCCATGCATGCATTTCATCCATTCACATCATCATCCATCCATCATGCATTTCATCATCCATCCATCCATCATATCAATCCATCCATCCATCCATGCATTTCATCCATCCATCCATCCATGCATTTCATCCATCCATCCATCAATGCATTTCATCCATCCATCCATCCATCATGCATTTATCATCCATACATCCATCCATGCATCATTCATCATCCACCATCCATCCATGCATTTCATCCATCCATCCATGCATTTCATCCCATCCATCCATCTGCATTTCATCCATCCATCCATCCATGCATTTCATCCATCCATCCATCCATGCATTTCATCCATCCATCCCTTCCATCCATTTCATGACGATCATCACCGGTTTCACTATAAATCCACCATCAAATGACTGACTGGTATAGTAATCATCGTTTAAAATCCGTTTATCATTAAACCGTTTTTTTGGACTATCGCAATTTTAATAACTCCCTATATATGCTGTCCAGCCAGCAACAGTCTCACGCAGCCGCGCAATGTTTTTTTTTTTATTCAAGCAGGAATAGCTGAAGGCAGTGACCGTGATAGAGAGATATCAGCCTTTTAAGAGGACCAAATATTTAGGCTTTTACAAACTCCTGAGGAAAACTAATGGAGGATGGTCACTATAATCGTGGTATGAAATTTTCATACCATCCTATCCCTACACCCATCCATCCATGTATTCAATCAATCAATCCATCCATCCATGCATTTCATACATGCATCTGGCCATCCATCCATATTTTTTTCTTCCTATCTATCTATCTATCTATCTATCTATCTATCTATCTATCTATCTATACTATCTATTCTATCTATCTATCTATCTATCTATCTATCTATCTATCTATCTATCTATCTATTTTTTCATCCATCCATCCATCCATCCATGTCTATCTGTCAGTCTACCGATCTATCTATAGAAATCACTGCCAAGGTAACATTCATTGTAAAATAATATGATCAAGAAATGAAAATTGCTTTTGCCTTCATTACGGGTGTTTTAATTAAAGTAAATTAGAGAAGTCTCTCTGCTAATGGAATAATTTCTATTTTGGAAGCTCATCAACAGTGTGGGAAATTAATTTAAACCGTACAACAAATCTTCTGGAAATTCTGGTCAGGTCTCAACATGTCTGTATCCCACTGATGTCTTTCTATTAAAAGTGAGATGCATTTCTGCATGCAGTTTGTTACCTCTTTGAGTTTGTTCCTGAGCTGATGCCTTTGTGCTGGGCAACAGAGGGTAAAGATGAATCTTCCTCCTCTTCGTCACTCGTGAGTGTGACGCCCACGCTTGGGAGCACCGCTTTAAGGGCAGGCTGGCTCAGCGCTCGGTCATCCGGATCTAAATCATCCTGGAAGCCGGAGACCAGAGGATTTCCCCGGCCCTCTCCATCACTGAGGAAAAGACAGGAAAACTCATCATGAGTTTAACATGCCACTAAACTTTAACCCAAATGCCTCTGCTCTTACTGTGATCAATGCCTCAGTCCTCATTTAAAATAAACATGGTTGAGAAACTTTACAATAATACAATAATATTTCCTTTTCCAATATTAAATAAATTAGTTAACATGAACAAAGAATGAACACTTCGACAGCTTTTATTAATCGTTGTTAATGTTAATTTTAACAATTACTTGATGCATTGTGAACTAATAACATTATAAACAACATTAACAAAGATTAATAAATGTTGTAAATAAAATATATTGCTCACTGTTCATGTTAGTCATTAATACATTGACTATTGTAAAGTGTTACCAATGTCTCTTTGCATAAATATTTTCAATGCTTAATTTTCCTTGTTTCTCAAAATTCACAAACTTTCTTCATTTCTGAAACATCACTTGTTTTTTTTGCCAGCATTACCACAACTAAATTATTTTGAGATAAAACAATCACGTTGATCTGAGAAAATTAAACCCTGTCCAGGACGTTTATGCGTTGCTGAGATTACAACAGTAATAATTCAAACAAGCTAAGGGAATTATGTTTTAGAAAGAATAAAGGACGTGTTACGACAGCTCACCTATCACTGTCCAGAATGGGAGCTGATGTTGGAGGTTTTTTCTTTGATTTAACTGCTGTTCCACCGTCTTCCAGAAAGGTCCGGTCCAATCCAACCTCCGGTACAAATTCATCCACGCTCTGCACCTTTCCAGAGGACTTCGGGCCTTCAGAACCTGGAGTTTCTGATGAAAATAAAACACCTTATTGGGTTAAAATTAATGTATGCAATAAATCCAACATTTGGAGTGGTAATATGCATGAATTTTGTTGCACAATTGCAAAGAGTCAAGGCAAGTCAAGTCAGCATTATTTCTACAGCGCTTTATTGCACTACTTGAAAAAAATATGCATTGCATGAACCCTGCTTGCATTTTAATGCATTGTATTTTTAGGGCTTGCATTTTTATGGGCTGAAATTCAACATGGTTGTATATTTAAGCTGTGAATATTTCAATTCAAAACATTTCACACACATTTTCATTATTAAAAATTCAATAATCCATATTCACCTTTCAGATTTCACTTTTAAAAATATGTTTAAAAATACAACCTTGTAAAGCGAAATAAAATGGACCGGAAATTGCCTGTCGAATATTATAGGTTGTGTTTTTAAACAGAATGAACATTTTGGAAGTGAAATCTGAAAGGTGAATATGGATTATTGAATTTTTAATAATGAAAACGTGTGTGAAATGTTTTGAATTGAAATATTCACAGCTTAAATATACAACCATGTTGAATTTCAGCCCATAAAAATGCAAGCCCTAAAAATACAATGCATTAAAATGCAAGCAGGGTTAATGGAGTTTTTTCAAGTAGTACAATTCAACAAGCTTTAATAATTTTTTTTTTTTAATTTAATTAAAAAACATTTGTAATTTCTCTTCCATACATTTCCACCGAAAACTCTCATTAAAAATCTCATTCCCATTAGTTTATTACAGTAATGAAAACACAGACACAATGATTTAATTTAAATCAGATATACAATAGGCAGTACAACAACTTTTTAAAATATAAACAGATTTTTTTGGGGGAAATGTGCTTAATCATGATAATATTAATAAACAGTAGTATCAATAAATAGGCTTGAGATTCACTGAAACGCATGAAACGTATAAAGGAAATTAATACATTAATATATATAGATTTCATGGGTATTCAGCACACTTTCAGACATATTTGAAGGACAGATGATGGCAGCAATGACAAGTATTTACTGTCACAGATGAAGGAACTGTGCTTTATAACAATACTTAGCACAATCCTGTGATTAGAAAAGCTCAGTATGTATGTTGTTGGATAAAGGAGCTTTTAAAAGGTCCTAAAAAGGAAAATGTTCAGAAGAAATTACTAAAAACTGATCAATCTGAACTCTGGACCATCTTGATAAATCTGAACTAATGATAAATTATGATTTATAATAGCTTGGACCTTTCATACCAATCTAGTCATTTGTCAAATTGGATCAAGCATTCCACAGAACAAAAGGGCACTTTTGTGAAAATGAGCAAAAACACAAACTTAAAAGTGCAAAATATTTGCAAATGATATTTATATGGAGCCATTTGACACACTTTCTGTGTGTGTGTGTTGATGGGCCCCATCCCCCAGGATCTGCAATGCAGCAGCAGATGCACTGGTGCAGAGCTGCGCGTGTGTTTGTCAGTCCACCGCTCTGGAGTGACTGAGCAGCGGCGGGTCCAGTGTTGCCTGATAATGGCTCATTGGTATTCAGTATATAAGGCAATGAATGTAGTCCCTGAACGACTGCCCCTCTTTAGTACAGTTCACAACACTCACACACACACACACACACACACACACACACACACACACACACACACACACACACACCACACACACACACACACACACACACTAAGGGAAACAGTGTAAGTGAGATGCTGTGAAGGCCTTTGAAGTACATATTGAATGTAAACAGACCTTTTTATACAAAGCAACTTAATGGGGATGTGGGGTCATTTTGAATGCTTGCATTACATTTTATAAGTCTGTTAGTAAATATTCTAACTGTAGTCCTAAAGTCCCTGTGAACCGGAAGTTGCAAACGACTTTTCTCCAGTGCTGTGACGCATTTCCAAGAGAAACGGAATACTAAATTAGGCAAAATAGTGAGCGTGGCTTTTTTTTCCAACTAGCACCTGATTGGATCTAGAAAAATGCACCTCCTCGCCATCTCTCCTTTCACACGCTGTGTGCCTGTCTAATGTCAGTTGGAGGGATGGTTACGGATGTTAAGCAGACACCCAAACCGTCAAGCCTACGTCATCGGGCAAGGTCCTCCAGTGCAAGGGGAGGGGCATTTTCAGAATTTGATTAAAGATTACGAAGCCAAAAAATGTATTGTGTGGATTGACTTGCATGGATGAATTGTTCACCACAAAACGATCAATTTAGGCAAACAAAGTAAGTATGGTCAATTTTGATTTCATGGGGACTTTAAGGATCTATTAAAAAAAACTTTTAAAAATACAGCATTTTGAGGCATTAGACACACTGGTGATGTGAAGGAAGTTTCAAATGGTAGGTAGCAAAGTTATTCAACATTTTATTTAGTTAAGTAAAATGCTGAGGATTAATATACTTGCATTTTATTCATTACTGTAAAAAAAAGCTGGTGTACCCACTATTGGAGTATATCATATCAAGTGTTTTTATTTGTGTGATGCACAGAGTTGCCCATGTAGAGTGTTTTAAGTCAGACACAAACAAGGCTCTTTTTCAGTTTGGATGCTGCCTACACTCAAAAAAAATATATATATATATTTGTTTCTGTTTCTGTGTGTGTGTGTGTATGTGTGTGTGTGTGTGTGTGTGGTGGTGTGTGTGTGTGTGTTGTGTATGTAGGAAGTGAGCGACAAGACGGCTTACAGAACAGAGCTTATTTGTACTACAGAAAAGCCTCATTCTTAAAAATGAAATCTTGAGATCTTTGGGAGCCGAGACATAACGGTCAACACATGTTTTGTACTGACCTGGTCTGTCTGGTGAAGTCTCTGCAGCAGACGAACCGAACAGGCGTGACATGAAGCCTCGTTTCTGGGCATGAGGAGGTGCGGGTTGGGTAGACGCGGGTACCGCTGCTGCGGGCGAAGGCTCCAGGCTTTGAGATGGTGTTTGGGGTGCATGGGCGGCTGTGATCTGGACTGGAGGGTGTGGTATAGATGGAGGTGGTGGCGGGGCGGATTGGGTCTGGATGGGGACAGGAGCCTGTGGTGTACTGGGGCTGGAGTTACTGGGAGAGGCGGCACTGGGCAGCACCACAGGAGACTGGGACCCTGAGGACGGGCTCTGGCCATTAGAGGGCGCTGGAGATCCATAAGCTTTGCGTGACTCCATCATCTCAAGAAATCTGCGAAAACAGCAGAGAAATTCATAAAAATGTTGGTCAGGAGGTATTCTTGTCTTAGTGGTTGGCTCTTGGCCATAGTGATTAATTTTTTTGTTTAATATACTGCAAGTTAATATTTCAATAATTTATCAACACAGTGATAATAATTTATATCATAACTATATATACTATAATATTGATAATAACACAACAATAATAATATAAATTATTATTGGTATTATTTTTGTGTCACTGTGATTAATAATATTATTTATTATCATGTTTTAATATAATTAATAATATTAAAAATAATTATTATTATTACCACCATTATTATTAATTCTATTATCTTATTATTTTAAATCTGAAATATATTACTGTTGTAAATTACAATTGTAGTGTAAAATAATAATATTTGATAATTATGTTTTTACGATTACGATTTTATTTAAGAATACATGTAACAATACTTATATTTATAAATCTTAAGTTCTTTATTTTCAAACGTTCAATCCCTTCAAATCTTAACATGCCAAAACATTTATTTTGGAGGAATACTGGTGAAATACTGTACATTTCATTGGATTTTGGGACATTTATATTTACATTTATTCATTTAGCTGACGCTTTTATCCAAAGCGACTTAAAATTGCTATATTTCAGAGGTCGCACGCCTCTGGAGCAATTAGGGGTTAAGTGTCTTGCTCAGGGACACATTGGTGTCTCACAGTGGATTCGAACCCGGGTCTCTCACACCAAGGGCACGTGTCTTATCCACTGCGCCATCACCACCCCACTGCGCCATCACCACCCCCATGGTGTAGAGAAAAAAAAATTCGAGATGGGAGGATGTTTTGCATTAACCTGAGAAACTGTGTTCGCTCGCAAGGAAAACAAACGTTTTTTCGAGCGAACGCAAAATTTCTCGGGGAACGCAAAACATTTGCGAGAGAACATAAAAACATTGACTTCATATTTTCCACCCACCATGTCCACTTAGAGGCTCCGTACATATCTGTTCACTAAAATGTTAAAAAATTATGCTAAAGTGTAAAGTTAACATAGCATACGGTGCGTTACCAAATGCACGTGAACTACAGTAGTCTACATTTGAAGTGGATCAAAACCTTTCACCAAAGTTATACATGAATTTTGAACAATACCCGTTCTTGTCTTGACAGGTGAACTTTTTGGATCCACTTCAAAATGTTGACTACTGTATGTTATATATATATATATATATATATATATATATATATTATATATATATATATATATATATATATATATATACATACAGTAGTCAACATTTGAAGTGGATATATATACATATATATATATATACATATATATATATATATGTCTGTGTGTGCCTGAGGGTGCCTGAGGTTCACACTCACATGTCATAGTTCTGGTCCTCCGTCTCCTGCTGAACACTGAGTTCTTCTAGTGTGGCATCGATGTCAAGCTGATTTGTCTCCAGTTGTCGTAACAGAGTTTCCCTCTGCAAACACAAAAACACCACATCCAACATACTGTAAACCCACAGGACATCAACAGTGACCTCATTTTCACTCAAGTAAGCACTGTCCTGCTTTATTATTTCTAAATTAGGAGGAGGACTGGAAATGAATGGGTAGAGAGAGGCAAAAACCTCTTGCATGAGCACAACAGCTCAACTGAAAAACATGCACTAACCAATAACCGGTTTCTGACCGAACTGATACTTGGGGTTAGAAGTTTGCTCAAAGTCACGGAAGTTAGAAGTGGCCTTTAGACTAACACTGAAAAAGATAGCAAGGAGAGGAAAACAGATCTAGGCACAGTACTGAAAGTTTAATGAGTTTGACACGCTGTGCTTGACGGACTGATTCTGAGCAGCGGGATTTGCATCACCTTTACAGCAATAAGTTGTTCAACTGTCAGCAATATTCACAGATAATAAAGACTGGTGTAAAACACAGGAAGGTCAACGGTGTCCAACAGACAAAATAATCATAAACAGACTTAAGTAACCAGAACCCAATGAAACCCATCCATATGCAGAATCTGATACAACGTTTATGATCTATTGTGGTTGCATCTGTAATATGATTTTGCGTGGCTCTTGTGTTTTTTCTATCAATCTATGCGGAGCTGGATAAGTGAGCAGAAATTAATTTCTCTAACAAGATCAATAAAATAAATTAAACTGAAACCAGTCCGCCAACCTACTTACTGTGGAGTAACCTAAGGAAGAGAGGCCGACACATAAGACACAGCGGTCGCCATTGATCCCCAGGCTAATTTCAACATTCCTGATTAATTAATGCCATTCAGCCAGTCTCAAGAGACATAACAAGCATACATATAAATAAACAACTTTAAAGGGGACCTATAATGATTTTGTCTTGGGCTCTACTATAACAGGTTTTCATGCTTTAAATGTTCAAAAAATACATTATTTTCCCCATATTCTCCATTGTTGCAGCTCCTCTCTTCCCAGTCTGTCAGTAACACTGTTTAGTTCCTGTCTCTATGAAGCCCCTCTTCTGAAAAGCACAGTGTGCTCTAATTGGTCGACTGGACCAGTGTGTTGTGATTGGTCAACTGCTCAGAGCGTGTTTGAGAAATGTCCCACCCCTCACCATAACTAACTAACTCAACCAGGCCCCGCCCCTTTATTTTTTCTTAGGCCTTGGGCGGGAATTATTTAAATGAGGAATATTGTGCCGTGTTCATTCACAGAAGAAAACTCAAGACTTCAATGGAGTTTCAGGGAGTTCAGAAACAGTGACACTGATATAGAGAATAGAGGACTTTGTGCCTAGTAACTTTGCAGACCTTTTTCATACTCAAACATTACACACAAAAAAATTTGAAAATGTAAAAAAGCATAATAGGAACCACTGCTAATGTTAGTCCTAACTTGACACCAAGACTAAATCGTTTGGGCAGCATAAAGCAGGGGACTCGCATCTACAGCTGCCTACCGAGTGCACTAGAGAAGCTCCTACTGTAGGGTTCCCATTTCCCACAACTTTTGACCAATTCATTAACATTATTTTTTTAATATCCATCGTGTTACTGTTAACTAAAACTATAATTAAAACATTTTTTTTAAAGGGTACCTATTATGGCTTTTAAAATGTTCCTAATGTTGTTCTGGGAGTCCCCAACAACAGTTTGAAATGCATAAAATGACAAAAAACACTTTTGTTGTCTTATAATATGCATTTATTTTTACCTGATTTGCTCACCGATTCCCTAATGATTCGTTTGACGACTCATTTGTCCAAACCCCTCCTTTACGTGACGCTAATCTGCGGTGATTGGTCAGACGACCCAGTCAGTTGTTTTTCGCGTTAACCCAAAGCTTAAACATATTGATAAAGCACTGCAGTACTACAATACGCTCTATTCTTTATGACAACTCCAATAACAACGACAAACATTTGACATATTTCAAAAAAAATTAATGACATTGGAGACCTAAGCTGCGCTGAGTGTAACTGAACACACACACACACACACACACACACACACACACACACACACACACACACACACACACACACACACACACACACACACACACACACACACACACACACACACACACACACACACACACACACACACACACACGCTACAAAACCCATAAAAGCAACAATTATTAATAGTACTTACAGGTTGTGATTCGGAGGAGGAAGCTGACTCAAATAAACTTGGTACCTTCCTTCAGTATCAGCCGGCTCGCAAATCCACACTTGAAAGCATTTATGTTTGTAAAGCTATTGTCATTAAAATGACGTGAACACAGCCAATGAGTGGGCATATCTTATTCAAATACCTGGCAAGTTGACGTCAACTAGACAGAGAAAAAGCATCGTTCGTCTATCGATTCATATCAGCGACTCAGAGTCGACTCTTACTTTTGAGAGACAATAACTTTGTATACGGTGAACTTTCATATTTAAAACTTTGCAGGATGTTTTTGTTCACTTAGATCTATGTTACACACTACATGAAAGGTAATTTTCAAAATTCCATAATAGGTACCCTTTAAGTAATTGAAATAGCTGAAATATAATTAAAATATGATTATTTTATATTAGATTAAAAAAATTAAACTTAAAAAAAACTTGAATTAAATTTAGAAATGTTGTCTTGGCAACTAACTGAAATAAAATAAGTTTCAGCTGAAGAACTAAAATTAAAAGTACTGAAGTATTAAAACTAAAACTGAAATAAAAATAAAATAGAAATATTAAAATACCCAAAAACTAAATAAAAAAAAACTTGTATTAAATTGAAAACTGAAAATATAAAAGCTAATTAATATAAATAATAAAACAACTGTCATTAAAATGTATTGAATTGATTAAATCATTAAAAAAACATTGATATCAATTTTTAGCTACTGAAATACTTCAGTCATGCATATCTAAAAAACAATATATTTAAAAATATATTATATATATATATATATATATATTATATATATATATATATATATATATATATATATATATATATATATATATATATATATATATATATATTCCACTATAGAATTTCCTGATTTACCCAGGATTCCCGTGAATCATAAATATGACCATGTGCAATTGTAGCCTGGGTTTCCCCATCCTGCCTTACCGCAGCGCGATTCAATTCACGCTGAAAGGCAGTCTGGATACCATGGCCAGATTTTTCGCCTCATTTAGGGAACCAATCACAGAACGGGGAGGGAGCAGCTAGACGATGACAACATCTACGACACACGGAAACAGTTTGTTTATATCAATTTAACATGGCCGAAGACGCGAAGCTACTCTTTGATAAAAAACTTAACGTCATTGTTTACAAAAAAGATCTTTCCCATCGTCTTCTTCCTTGTCTAATTTCTGTCGCTCTACATACGTCTAATCGAAACGATTGGCTATGAGCTACATACAGGCATATTTGATAGACATTCTTAGCACCCAATAAACTGCGACGGGCATTCTGAAACCACGCCTCAAATACGAGAAATTGCGCATGTGGTTCCCAGACCCAATTCTCAACGAGATTGGCTAGTGGCTAGCCAGGCTAGTGCAATTGTGCATTCAAGTGATTTTGCTCAGAAGCAAAAATCAAATGTATGAATTGAGCAATTTCATATTTCTCTCGTTTTCACTTCCTGATAAAGATAAAGATAAAGACAGACACGGATAACTCTACATCCTTACATGTATACACAATAGCACCTTTAGCATACCATTTCCTTACATGTATACACAATAGCACCTTTAGCATACTATTTTCTTACATGTATACACAATAGCACCTTTAGCATACCATTTTCAATGATTTAGTACACACTTATTTTTTGCTTGCATACTTTTTAGAATGGATGCAAATTAGGACGAAGCCCTGAAAACTACAGAAGATCTGTTAGAGCAGGAAGGCAGATCTCCAGCATCAAGAGCCCTTCCCGTAATCCACAAACTCTTATATCACCAAAACATTTAGATGAACTCAAATCCCCATGTAAGATATGTGAAGATTCCACTTGAAATGACGCTAAAACTACCCAAACGTTGACCTGAGAGCAAACATGAGTTTGAGAGTTTCCTCTGACCTGCAGCTGCAGGAATGGGATGTTGAAGAAGCGATGGAGGTATTTGAGACCAAAGCCGTTTTTCATGGAAGACTCGGCATAGTGGATGTAGGAGGAGCCCGGGGGTCTGAAATGAAAAAGGATTATGGGATTAGGGAAAAGTTGGCTGATAAGTGACACATACATTATTCATAGGAGCTTTGCATTGTATATTTGGAGACATTTTTAACTTTAAAATAAAAAAAAATGTCAGTATGTAAGTTATGTAGGTTAAAAGACATATTCACAGTCTTTAATGCAGCACTTAAAAATAAAAGGAATTGGAAAATGTTCATTTGAATACAAGATTAATTAAATTGTTCATATTTTATGCCTTTATTTGATTACAACCCTTTTGATAAATTATTATTAAATTGTTAAAGTTTTATTAAATTAGATTCATTTGACATTTGATTTGATTAAACCCCATGTCTTACAACCTTGTTCCTGGGAACCCACAGTCCAGCAAAGTTTATTTCAAACCTGCTTTAGCTCACCTAGCCTGGGGCGGTGTCCGAAACGGCTCACTATACCCTCATTCACTACATTACATTACATTACTGAAGATCATTTCTTAAAGTTAGGATAAAACCCCACCTGTCTTAAATCCCTAAAGGTGATGATTAATGAATTTATCGGGTTGTTTTAAAGATTCATTTCAACATAACAAAATATAATACATATTACTAGTACCAGGAATGTGGACAAATACTCTGGAGCGATACCGATCAATCATTTGAGCGCATATATATATATATAATATATATATATATATATATGATGCGCTCACTTTATCTAGCGCGGCACCACACAGATACTGAGCACAAATGAATGGAAAAGACCACTAATTCTTGGGACAGGCTCTTTTATAACAACGATTTTAACTTGACACAGCTTATTAAAAAACTGTGCTGAGTGATTAACACCCATCAAGCTGAAAAAAAAAAAGTCCGAGCGCTTATGTCATCTACAGTAATCTATGCAGGGCAAAAGATGGGCTTTGAGGTATTTTTCATTGAGCAATACCAGCCTTTCAATCAAATACTGTAACACCAAAGCCTGTCATTTTCTTCTTAAATAAAAAAAAAGATGTTATTAAGAAAATATGTGAGAACTTAATTTTCAAGAATTGCACTTAGAAACAGTCTTGCAAATATCTTCTAAAGAAGATTTTTGTGAATCCGGCCCCTGTTTTTGAGGGTTACAGTCACCATGAAATCAAAATTGAGAATTCTTTTTTTTTATGGAATATTGCAAGTAATTATTATAAATGATTTAATCTATGCACATCATTATTTTTTTATTTAGTAAGCATTTCCCAGATGACCGATTGCACCTTTAATCAAATTAACTTCCCCTCCCTCACGCAGTGACATCTCTTCTCTTTTCTAAAGACAACCTGTCACTCACATGAGATCCACCAATAGCAAACCACAACTATCCGATCAATCCAAATGGACAAAATCAAGTCCCGCCCTACAGTTTTTCTTGTTTGAGAAGCCGTTTTACTGGGATATACGGCACAATAGGAAACAAAAGACTATCACAACTTCCGTTTCATGCCGACTGCTCACCTGTTCAGACTGTTGATAAAATCTCTGATGTCATCGGGTAAGATGACCCTGTGCTCGCCCATGTCCCGCTGGTTACCCAGGACACACACTGGGACGTGTGTTGGCACTTTTGGCAACTCCCTAAGGATGTAGTTGAACGTCCTGCAATAAAGACAGAGTCTGTGATTCATACGAAACATACATTGATGTGATTTTCTTTTGCATTGCACAATTTTATACATCATAATCTAAAAATGTGAGTTTTAACGATCAGTACAGTTTAAGATATTTTTGAACCGATTCATCAAAAAAATCTTATTTGCATTATTGGCCACCACTCACAGACTTCACACCACCCACATGTTGAGGAAAAAAGGCATAGAGAAATGCCAGGATCTTATTAGCAAGCATCATGGAAAAGCAAAGCAATAAACATCTTGTGTGTTCCTCTTTACCGGCCTGAGAGCAGCATAAATACCAAGCTGAAAAATAATCAAGGTTATTCGACCGATTACCTGGCAAGAGATTCGGATTAAACATGGACCAAGAAGCTTAAGAAAAATCAAGATGATCACAGCCGACATTCATTTAGTGAGCTGTATATATTTTGTGTGTGTGTGTATATATATATATATATATATATATATATATATATATATATATATATATTATATATATATATATACATATATATATAGTATATTAGGGGTTTGATTCGATTCGATACATATCACAATACTGAACTCACGATACAATATTATTGCGATACTCCAAGACATATGATAAAAGGTTAACAAAAAAATTACTGTTGATTAAAATGCTAAATTTGATATTACATTGTGGGTTTACATGAATAGGCTTGGACTCGGTGCTTGTAACCCAAGGACAATGGTGACACCAGAATAAAAATATTCATGATTCTGAAGCTGAAAATACAGAATTATTATAGACGAATATTCTTGCGCTTTTTCTCTGACTAGATAAATTTAAAATAATGTTGGACACTTTTTACTGGTCAGGTAACATAAGATATTTGGTATTATCAGGACCCACAAATATTCCCCCATTGCATTATTATACATTTTATTCAACATTATATATAGTAGTTTAATGTAGTACTGACACAAAAACTCTGAAAACTTGAATTTTTTTAGGGGACTATCCATCCACGATACATATTGTCACTATCCACGATACGTATTGTTGTAGCATTTTTGTATTGCGATATATTGTGGCACGATATATTGTTACACCCCCTAATATGTATAGTAACTTATATTTAAATACATTTTCAATATATATCATATAATCAATGGTAACACTATTATTATTTTGGAATGCGGAATATAGTCAGAATAAAGAAAGTGCTGTTTCCCATCAACACAAGAATGAACAATTATCTCAACAACTCAATTAGTTGTTCCAATCACGCATATTTGAAGACTTGTATATGCATTGCAGGCATATTTGAAGAACCGAATCAGACAGCGAGGAATCAGATCTTAAATATGTTAGATATGCGATCCACAAAGAATGAGGCACTGATTAAATGTTGGTCTAAACACCAAAGAGTACCCGACGGTCACAACATTCCCAATGGTTTAAGCAAAAATTCAGTTCTTTCAATAAAGCAGAGCCCATAGGTTTGCAAACAACGGGAACCTGTGATGGTGTGCTTGGGTCAAAAAGTAAAGACCCATTCTCAGAATGCAAGGCAGATCCAATGAGCAAAGAGATAAACAGAGTCAGAACCTTTAAGAGACACTGAGCTGCAGGTATTGGTTTCATTGTGTTCTTTGTTCCTGACAGTGGCCTCGACTTTACAGTGAAAGAGACGCTCAATGACCCGCTGCAACCCAACGCCCAGTTCCTCCACCTGATCCTGACCACCGATAGCTGTCAGACCAAAAAGAGGGGCGGCAGGGGCGGGAACGGAGTGGTGGAGGGACAGGAGAGGGTGATGGAGAATGAATGAGGGGTTTGGAGAGAGTGAATGTGGGGAAAAAACGGAAGGAATGGCAGATTCCTTACCACTGTTTGGTGATGTCAAACATCATGATCACGCCATTACAGTTCTTATAAACATCCAGGAACTCTGCGTCGAGAGCCATTTCGGATTCAGACTGCACAGAGAACAAAACATCTTCAAGATTACCATGTTGTTTCCAGCTGACTGAACATTAAAATTATCTTGCAAATAGCTCACAGATTACATCATGAGATATTGGAAGATGAAAAATGATTAATTAATAAATTGAATTAAAAATGTATTGTATAATACATTTAGTCAAAACATTGAAGTATTAATCACATGGTAATTGTCAAGCAGACTTACAAAACAGTTTAAAAGTTTGCATATTTTAAAAAAAGACATTAATACTTTTATTCAGCAAGAACATTAAATTGACAGTAAAAAACATTTACAATGTTACAAATGATTTCTTTTTCAAATAAACTGAACTAAGCAGCACACCTGTGTAAACACTGATAATAAGAAATGTTTCTTGAGCATCAAATCATCATATTATGATTTCTGAAGGATCATGTGACACTGAAGACTGGAGTAATGATGCTTTTGATCACAGGAATAAATGCATGTATTCAATTAGAAAAGAGTCAATTAAAATTGTAATAATAGTTCATAATATTACTGTTTTATTGTATTTTTGATCAAATAAATACAGCCTTGGTGAACAGAAAAAAACCCCAAACTTAACGGTTGTTTAACAAAACAGCAGTGATTACCTCCTGAGGTTCATTTTCCAATTTCAGATTCTCTCCGCGTCGTTTCCCTTTCCCTGCAGTAGTTGGAGAAACACAGTTATTACAATTAGTGTGGCTGCACTTCAGCAACTGTGAGTCTGAGATATGAGATGAGTAATATTCATATGCTTGTTCATCAAGAACCCACTAAAGCAGACAAACTAAAATGATGGTGTCCTCTTACATAAGTTGCTTTGAATCTTTACATGTTTTAACAAGACTGCTGGAACCCTAACTATCAGGCACATCAATTCAGAAGTAAAGTATTACTCAGAAAAACAATGGGCTGTTATATGAATTTTCACTGGTGTATCTGGCAGATGCTTTTATCCAAAGAGACCTGCATTGCATTCAAAGTATACATTTTATCAGTCCATGCATTCCCTGGGAGTCAAACCAATGACCTATTGTTGATGCACCAATGACCGTTGCTATTGTCAGGCTCTACTGATGACACATTACTCAAACACACCATGAAAAACAACAATGGTTTTTCAAAGGTTCTTTAAACACAGTAACAGTTCTATTTAGAACCATATCATGCTGAAAAAGGTTCTTTATTCTCACCTTTTTATTTTTTGAATTTGTAACTGTCAAAAAACCCATTCAAAGCCATCTCATTATTGATTTTCTGAAGCTCAACTACCCAAGACACTGAACACACTGACAATGAGTACTTGATATCCTTCTTAAAATGTCTATACATTGTAACTGTTTCCTACCAATCATGTATTTTTTTTCTCTTTTATTTTTTTAACAGAACAGTGCTGTTTATATAAACTTCAATAATATATTGCATTTTGACACATTACTTTTGAAAACATCTAAAATACATTTTATATTAGAGTGACCACATTTTTTATCTGATGATTTAGTAGAAACGTCTCACCCCTCCTTCCCAGAAACCACTTTATTCACATTAACCCCAGTGACCCATTATTCAACAGCTTATTTCAATATTTACACATATATAAACTGAAAAAGGCAAAAGCATATAGAAAATAATTAGAGCAGATCTGGATCAACAGAAGCAGCTCCTTGTGCAAATATTATCATGGTAACCACAGTTTGCTCCTGTAGTTAATATAGATATTGTTACTGCTATAAACCCTCATAAAATCAGATGGGATCTCTTTCCAGCAGTGTAAATCTTTTCCCAACTTTTATGTATTTTTTTGATGACTGTTATAACTAATTTTTAACAATACTTATAATACGGTATTTTTATGAAAACTATGGTTACCATGGTAAAAGGTTGTACTAATTCACAAAGGGCCAGATTTACTAAACAGGGCAAATCAGCGTGAGAGAGGTATTCTATAAAAGCGCAGATGAGAGTGGAAAGTTCAGCGTATGATCTACTGACGACACAAATTAAAGAACCGATAATTTCAATAATCACAAACCAAATACCGCGACATATTGGAAAGGTACCGGGAGCATTATCCACCGTCAGAGCAAGCCACAACAATGGGAAAGGTGTACCCCACAATAAGGAGGCCGAAATCACTAAAGGTATGTATGGTATGACACCCAATCAGAGAGCCGAGAGCCTCTGCGTCATCGTTTCTAAAGTCCTCCGCTTTGACCCGTCTTCACTAAAATGCCCACCGGAGATTCAAAACCTTTCTAAACTTCTCCGTTTTAGGTTTTCGTTTTTACAATTTTAGTCTGGACGTGAGGTGCAAACGTAGCAAAAGGTCTCCGTTTCTAAACTAAAACGAAGTAGTGTGGATGGGGCCTAAATGAAGTAAGGGTGAAAAGTTACATTCAAGCTATTTTAATGCAAAAATATTTTTTTCTCACAGGAAAGTTTTAAATATGCCATTTTGATGATCAAAGATGAGTTTTAAAAGATAAAATTGTACGTGAAGACTTTAAATTCTCTCTCCCATAAATGTTGCGTCTGATAGGGAAACTCCTATAAATGCATGTGCAATAAGGTCAGTCTGCGTGTCTTTAGTAAATCCTGTTTGCGCTGGTGCAAGCTGTTAGTAAATCGGGCCCTACGAGGGTAAATAGAAAACTCTGGCATATCTGAAAGTAATATTGTTGTTCAAACACAAGCTGAAAAATCTATTGAATTTCCACTTCATGCTATTTTAAAAGAGGGCTGTTTGCAATAATGATACTAATATTTACACCTAATATTCAATATAATCAACTTGACTGCACTAAAACTATGGATGAGAACTGAACTGAGCTGGACGATGACATCACTGTTTTTCCGCAGAGCCGCTTATAACTGAATAAAACTCATTAGATATTTGATTAACTGATTACAGTTATTGGACTGAACTGAATTTAGCTGAACATTGACACTATTGTTTTTTTTTTAGAGCTGATTTACAGTAGAATCAAATTCTGTTTCCATCACTGATCATTATTTTTCCGTTTATCACTGTAAAGCTGCTTCGAAACAATCTGTATTGTATAAAGCGCTATAGAAAAAAAGGTTACAAGACTTGACATTGTAGAAGATCATTTTAACAAGCTGTAAATTTATTACATATAAAAACAAAATGCAATCTATTATGAAAAAACAACTAAACATAAAATGCCCCCTATTAAAATAAATGTAGTCTGGGAAAAAGTGGCCATCTGATTTTAATGCAAGTACATTAAAATCTTGAGTCTAAGAACAGCACAGACTACTGAAGGCAATGTCTATTCTGGGCACAGTTTTATAAAGAAGAGAGGTGAAGACCACAGCACACACACACACACACACACACACACACACACACACACAATGTTTAATGTTTAACTACTTGACTACTAGTTCTCACCTACACCTTCTGGAAGAGGAAGCTTTTGTCCTTTAAGTATTTGCAGACCACAAAAATATAAGTAAAATAAAACATTACTTCCTTTTCCTTCAAAGATAGCTGAATACATACTAAAATTCATTCGATTTGCAGTTATGAGTGCAACTATCTATTGTGTGAGGAAAACAATTCAGGTGACTTAATTTTACACATTAATTTTAATGATTTGATTGAAATCATTTTCAAAGCGTTTGCACTGAAAATTAAAATTTTGCTTCAATAGTCTTGCTTTTAAACACTCACCTTTGTCTACCACATCCCAGACCTCAACTTTCACTACATCATCTGTCGCTGTGAATGAAAGCAATGAAAGCAAAAACAAAACAGTCAGAAATGTAAAGTCAAGGAATATTGTAAACAGCTTCTGATACTTTACAAAAGTTAACCTATGACCTTTCTGATAGTGTAGTCTACTTAAATTATTTTTGGTCTTAGAAAATAAACCACTTCCCTTCATAAAAGAAAATAAACCACTTCCCTTCATAAAAGACCACATAATTAGTGGTTGACCGATATATCGCCATGGCCAATATATCGGCCAATATATCAGCCAATATTTGGCATTTATAAAATATCGGCATCGGCCGATGTGTTGGAAGCGGGACTTTTATTTTGACGGGCGGCGCTTAGAAGAGATCGCCGGCGCCTGATCACACAGCGCTCACTCACATTCTCTGTCTTCTTTAGTTTACGATCTCTGTCAGTCATATCTAATACTTTGTTAGACAGAACTGGTAAACAAAGAAAGAAAATGGTATGCGAAAAAGTAAAGCGTTTGCTTTTATATTATTTGTAACAAAAAAGGCAAACAATCAGGCTAAAATACTTTCTCATTTACCGTCAACATTCAGCAAATGCGCATCTACATCACAAACAAATCTCTGAATATCTAATTAACATTTCATTTCACAAACCTTGCAGATTTAATCGAATCCAGCTGTGATGTGTGCATTTGTAGCCTGCAAGAAAAGTTACTGCGAGTGACGGTCGGTCTGTGTGAAGTGAGTGAATGCAAACAGAAGATCCGCTTCACAGGAGACGCGATCGAAAAACTTGAAATCCTTCATTTAAATATGCTGTGCTATATCCATATTCATATCGTTTTCACTGTGTGGTGCATGTAAAATTAGCGTTACCTTGTGCCCTGTTACAGTGTTTACTTCCTTTTTATTCACATATTCATATATTTTTAAACAATTACTTTATTTGTAAAAAATAGTGTTATAGGATATATATATATATATATGAAAATATCGGCTTTATATCGGCCAGCCTGCTCTCCAAGGGCACTTTCACACCTACCTTGTTTGGTCCGGACTTTCGGACATATCAGTTTGGTCCGAATCAAAATTACAGGTGTGAAACCCTCCCCGGACCATGGTCCGGACAAAACAGATAAAATTTGGTCCGACGAAAAGAGGTAGTCTCGGTCCGGATCAAACTGAACAAAGGTTTGGTTCGTTTCTAGTGTGAAAGCATTTCTGTATGGTTCGAACTTTCAGACCTTTTACAGGAAGTTCCGGTGGTTCCCGCATAGCCGAAAAAAACAGAACGTGGCATGAAAAATGAGCCGTGGTAGCACATGGGGAGAGGAGGAGACGAGGTTTTTAAAGGGTACCTATTATGGAATTTAGAAAATTAACTTTCATGTAGTGTGTAACATAGATCTAAGTGAACAAAAACATCCTGCAAAGTTTTAAATATGAAAGTTCACCGTATACAAAGTTATTGTCTCTCAAAAGTAAGAGTCGACTCTTGAGTCGCTGATATGAATCGATAGACGAACGATGCATTTTCTCTAACTTTCGTACGTCACTTGTACAAGTTATTTGAATAAGACGCCCACTCATTGCGCGCACCAGAAAACAGTGAAAACAACATGTCGACGAGCTGTTCTGAAGTGCGAATCAAAAGCGAACTTTTTTTTCACTGCCCAGGGACGAGCATGTGAAGAATCAGTGGCTAGAGTTTATATTTACAACTCTACCACACAAGTATAGCCACCTTGAGCTGTGTTCGCGCTATTTTAATGAGGATTCCTTTACAAACATAAATGCTTTCATGGATTCGCCAGTCAGTTGATACTGAAGGAACGTTCAGTACCAAGTTTATTTGGATCGGCTTCATTCTCCGAATCACAACCTGTAAGTACTGTTAATAATTGTTGCTTTTATGGGTTTTGTACCATGCTCAATAAGTGTGTGTGTGTGTGTGTGTGTGTGTGTGTCAGTTACGCTCAACGCAGCTTAGGTCTCCAAGCTGTGTCTGTGTGTGTGTGTGTGTGTGTGTGTGTGTGTGTGTGTGTGTGTGTGTGTGTGTGTCAGTTACGCTCAACGCAGCTTAGGTCTCCAAGCTGTGTCTGTGTGTCTGTGTGTGTGTGTGTGTGTGTGTGTGTGTGTCAGTTAGTTACGCTCAGCGCTTAGGTCTCCAAGCTGTGTGTGTGTGTTTTTTGAAATATGTAAAATGTTTGTCGTTGTTATTGGAGTTGTCATAAGGAATAGAGCGTATTGTAGTACTGCAGTGCTTTATCAATATGTTTAAGCTTTGGGTTAACGCGAAAAATAACTGACTGGGTCGTCTGACCAATCACCGCAGATTAGCGTCACGCAAAGGCGGGGTTTGAAAAATGAGTCGTCAAACAAATCATTAGGGAGTCGGTGAGCAAATCAGGTAAAAATAAATGCATATTATAAGACAACAAAAGTGTTTTTTGTCATTGCATGCATGTAAAACTGTTGTTGGGGACTCCCAGAACAATATTAGGAACATTTTAAATGCCGTAATAGGTACCCTTTAATTGAAGTATGGTCTGATGACATAAGAAGTAAACTGGAAAAAACGCACAAAAATGCAGACACTTTCCAAATATTTTCGGAGAGGATGAGAGAGAGAGGGTATGAGAGGACGGGAGAGCAATGCCACCTGAAGATAAAGAAACTGCGGCAGCAATATACAAAGGCGCGCGATATGCGTCTGTTCATTCATGTTGTCAAAGTTACCCGCCGAATTGACAACTCGCTGACGTCAGACGCACGTCCATTTACAAACCAATCAATGTCAAGATGCAGCCCACATAGATGATGACGACAGGACGCAAGTATGTTACGTAAAGTTATTTAGTGCGCTTGCATAATTGCAGTGTGAAACCAAACCAAAACTTTCTGAAAGTATAAAATGTATCAAAACGTGGTTTTTGGTTCGGAGTCGGACCTTGGTGCGGACTTTCAGGTGTGAAAACGCCCTAAGATATCAGCCATCAAAAAAACAATATTGGTCGACCACTACACATAATCAGTGTGACCGTAACCATTGATACTCACTTTTGTAGTTCCAGTGAATGCTGGTGACCTGGATCTCCTGTGTGGGAATGTACTCTTCCAGGAACTTTTTCCCTTGAAGTCGATGCCAAAGTGCACTTTTACCGGTGTTTCTGTCCCCACGGATGACTATTTTCACTGAGAGAAACAAAGAGATAGGAGAACAAACTGATATAAGAAACCCCAAATTAAACAGTCCAAGTTTCAAATAACACTGATTGTACATGGAAAGATCTGAACCAAGACAAACGATGTGCTAGATTCTTACTGATACTGCACATATCTAACAAAATGCCCTTTTCACAGATGAAATGCTTGGTGTCTTGGGATATCTGCATGTCTAAAAAAAGATACCTCTACCAAGGAGAAGCAACTGGAAAAATAGGCCAGTAGGTGGGTGATCGTGTATCATTCATGCATTTTTTTTAACACAGACACAGAGCTGCGGAAACAACACGAGTATTCAAAGCGAGATCAGTGAAGAACCAGCGACTGGCTCACTGATGCAGCATCACATGTCAAAACAAGTCTACACAACATCTACACAACTCCATCACACCAGCATAAAGCATTCAGTTACATCTCGTGCATTTAAGACAGAGTGGGCTCTTGATCTTCAACATTGACAATTGTTATGATGTCTCAAATTTTCCCATGGACGGATCTTTAACTTTGTGTTTAGTAATAATTGTGATTTGAATAACTGACAGAAAATAAAGCCTATTTAAATTTTTTGCATTAATTCATGACAATTAATCACATTTTTAAATCCAAATTTACATCACTAAAATACACTGAATGACATTTTACCTTGGAGTCTCATTGGATTTCCAATACAGTATTTTTGTGTTTTTTTACTATCAGCATAAATTGAAAGCAGTACAGAAAAACTAGCCATGAGTACGTCAAAATGTAAATAATTCTATGTTTTTTTTTTTTCATTTTATATGGTGGTATAATGCATCAGATGTGTTTCATAGTTATGACAATGTCACAATGAAACACTTTTATGAGTCCTAAAAAGGCTTTCTTAAACTAAAATATTTTAATACATAATCTTTTTACATTTTTTCATTTATTAATTATTTTTGGGAGGGTGAAATGTGACAGACACATTTTTTTGTCCCCTAACATCAAATAAAATAAAATTTCAATTTTTTACAAATTTGTCAACAAACTTTAACATAGCAAGTACTGCCGTGTTCAAAGTGGATAATTGAGTCAAATGTTTCTATCTAATAATGTTCCCACTTTACATGATCTGTTGGTATTATAGGCATAACTTCATGTGTTGATTAATTGATTAAAAAAATACAATTATAATAATTTTGATTGATCTTAGAATAAGTGACAAGGTATTTCTCCTGTTTTAGGAAATGTTTGTTGTTTGTAAATTATGTTTTTGTTTCTTTTTGATATAGACCTGTGTCTGAAATAAAGAATTCAACAGCGTAATACTTTAGACAAACCACAAGGGAAAAACTCACTCTACAAGCCCAAAAAAAACAATGAATGTCTTGAACACAATCGAAAACTATTTATGAAAGGCTCTAGTCTTTTATAAAAATAAAATAAAAGATGAATCATGAAGCTCTTACTGTTATATTGTACACCCTTGGCGAAGCGTCTCTGTAGACTCTGGTTCATGGATTGCAGGCCTGCAGGAATATTTCTATCCCTGAGCTGCACTGCTTCAGAGCCCACTAGCTTCTTCAGAGCGGTAAACATCTCGAGCGAAGCCTCTTCAACAGTCCAACAACACTAAAAACTGGTCTTCAGGGAAACACTCGCTGCAGCGTCAAAGATCCAAGACTTCAAACTTTCTTAAGCAAACATTTTAACGGCAGGTATGACGTGGTCTAAAGGTCAAAAGCGGAGTTTGTCTTCAATATATTGAGCTCCGGAAGAAGGTTATTATGGTGCCAAATCCAGTCAGCAGATCGTGACTTTCTATTTCAACAGTTTACAATCCTAAAATGTGCCATTTTAGCTACTGTAACTGTTGATGATATCCGTCCATCCTGGTCTACTGGCATCACCTGTGGGAAAAAACATTAATTTCAGTCAAGATCAGCAAAATTTGACATTTCACAACATTCATGTCATTTACATTTTCTTTCTTTCGAGGAGCACAAAAGGAGATGTTTAGCCACATTGTTCTTTTCAGCATAATGAAAGCACAGTGACCAAAAAGGAAACATAAAAGTAATCTAGATTAATTTGCTAAGTCTTCCATAGCCATAAATTAAGTTTGTGTGAAAATTGGACCAAAATTTAAGGTGAAAAAGTACCTTGAATGGAAAAGAGCAGCGTGAATATTTAAAATATCTCCTTTTGAGTGCTAAAAATGGTAAGACTTTAGGGTGAACAAAGTCGAGCCAAACTAACCTACTAAAAGAATTAGAAACTGCTTTTACCAGCAGAAATTACATTACATAATATTTTAAAATGCATTTAATATCTAAAATATCATACATTATATATACACATACATGCATACATACACACACAAGCAGAAAACAAAGTATTATGGAATCATATTTTACATTTACATCATATTATAACATCAAACGCAACATAAACATCATCACAGCCTCAGATTAAGACAGAAGCAGCAGACACATGATTTTATTCAGACTGCAACCAAAAATGTCCATGTAAGTTAAACATTGCTATAGATTCAGACTATTAGTTGTTATAAATAAGCAGCAATATTCATTTATAGTTAAAATTCTTACAAAATAAATATCACATTATGAAACGGCGTTATGTAATCAGGATACAAAAAACTTGGTAACTAATTCGTTACAGTTACGTTAAGTAAAAAAAAAAAAAAAAAGTAATCAGATTATAGTTACATCTTGTAATAGTGAGGTGAGAGATAACCTGTCAGTTGCTAAAACCGCTGTATGAAAGCTGTCAGTTTTCCCACAATCTCAGAATGGACCATAAAATGTTCTTTTGCAGCTCCAGTCAGTCAGCAGATGTTTATAATATTCACTCTGTAAGCTGTTAAATCCCGCTGAAGCTCTGACAGGGATGTGTGAATACTGTCCCTATGAAGGCTCTCATTGAAACCCGTGTGTGTTTAGTGAGGTGAATTATTTGCGTTGGTCTGTTTGTAACGGCCATCAGCTTCACAGCTAAAGCGACGTGTCAATTACAGCACAAACACACGGCAACGTTTCATTGAAATTCAGAGCCTAACAAACTCATTACCTGACTCACGGTCTTCTCCTGCGATATTTCAGTCGCATTCTGCTGTCGGCTGGAGTTCACGATAGCCCATTTTCTGTATTGAAGGAAAACATTTCCTTAGCATCCCTCTCTCATCCCTCTATCAGCTGTGGAATGCCGTGAGGAGCGCGCGTCGGGTGCGCGCTTGTGCTGCAGCTCCTCTAGCGGTAGGATGACGAATAGCGTCACTGTTGTGCAGAACTCCTCTAGTGGTGGTGTTGTGTAACAGCAGCTTTAGCGCCTCTAGTGGCAGGATTGTGTAACAGCAGCCCGTTAGCGCCTCTAGTGGTGGTGTTATGAAACAGCAGCGCTTTAGCGCCTCTAGTGGTAGAATGGAATCTATTATGTATATACAGTACAGTATGAAAATCCAAAAAAGTCCAAATCCAAATCTAATTCAAACATACAACTGGCCAATAACAGTATGTTGACATTATTAACATCGTAACATTATTAACATAGTAATCTAAACAACAATAAGTGCATCTTAGAATACATTTTAATACCCCTCCAAAAATACATTTTCAGAGGCCAAAATAAAATTAAATAAACGAAAATTAAATAAACAAAATAAAATAAACCCTAATTAATAATAGTGAGAAAGTTAGGATATATATATATGTATGAACATACATTTTTTATTTACCTTTATTTTTAAATGATTGATGGATGGATGGATGGATGGATGGATGGATGGATAGATAGATAGATAGATAGATAGATAGATAGATAGATAGATAGATAGATAGATAGATAGATAGATAGATAGATAGACAGACAGACAGACAGACAGATAGACAGACAGATATATAGATAGATAGATAGATAGATAGATAGATAGATAGATAGATAGATAGATAGACAGACAGACAGACAGACAGACAGACAGACAGATATATATATAGATAGATAGATAGATAGATAGATAGATAGATAGATAGATAGATAGATAGATAGATAGATAGATAGATAGATAGATAGATGGATGGATGGATGGATGAATGGTGCATGTAGTGTAATTGTGAATGATGTTTCATAATATATATATATATATATATATATATATATATATATATATATATATATATATATATATATATATATATATATATATAATATATATATATATATATATATATTAATAACAACAATCACTATGAATACATCACAATTACACATTATGCACCCAACAAGAAACAATAATACAAATAGGCTAAAATATATGAGTAGCCTACATTTAAATGGATATTATGTACGCACCAAGTAATCTTTTTTTTCTTTTTTTCTTTTTTATCATGATAGACAGTCCTCCTGAAAAAAAAAAGAAAACTGCTTTAGATATCCAAAAGCCCAGTGCACGCTCACATTATGACGTAATCCTGTGAAAGAGCACGCGCTCTTCTCAACAATGTCGACCACCAAAACACAGCAGCCGCGCCGCGCGCCTCGATCCGTCACAGCGCGAGCACAACCGAGCAAATGAAAGCGAAATCTCATCGCGGTGCGGTAAGTGCGTCGCGCTCATAATCAATTGTTTGATTCTTATTTTATTGCATGCATGTTTATTGTCAGGCTCAACATATCCCTACATGTAAAAGAGGCGTGGCGGGACAGAACGGACGCAACAACCATTCGAAAGATGTTGCATTTGCTTAGCAACAGAGGAAAAGATGAGATTTGCGATTGTCAGCTGACTGTATGATGTATATCGACGGGCTGCATGGTCGATATCTGATAAAAGTGCTTTCAGATATGCATGAAAGGTTCTAGTGTGTGTTTCCTGGGAATGTTTACACCACTCTACACTATATTGTACACCATTTGTGTGGACTGGATGTCTGTATGGAAACACGCACGTATTCGAGCAAAACTGAAACAGAAACAAAGAGATTGGGATTCATATTAAGAGACCTGATGTGCATGCTTAGGTTTATTAATGCTTATCTAATTACTTTAGATAGATAGAGTCTTTCCATTTCACCTTGTAAAGCATAACAATCTTATCAAACGCATTCAAATTTAGCCCACTAATGCACAAATCATTTTTTATTAATTTGTACGTAATATGTTTGCAAACAGCAAAAAGGCTCTAAACATGTCACTAAAAGCATATTAGACAGCACAGTATGTTGTAGGATTGCTACATTTTGCATGTCAGTTCTTATTCTTTAAAGTAAGATTACTTGATAAATGGCTAGGAATATGATAATGTACAACATTGCAACATGGGTTTTGCATCATGATATTGTCAGGGTTTGTGCAGGTGCTGAAGACGAGGACACGAAAGCTTCGATATAAATGATTTAATACCAAAATGAAAACTTTCCAAACTTAAACAGAAACAAAACTCCAGGAAATCAGATGACACACAACCATACGAGGACGACGATCCACAAACACTGGGAGAAAACACAGGGCTTAAATACACTTGAAATGATTGGATGATTAACTGAACACAGGTGATAAAACTGAACACAAACGAGGAGCGGGAAAACTTAACAGGACTAAACCAAAAACCACAAAGACAGGGGGAAACAAGATCTCAAAACATTAACAGAACACATCAAAACGTGACAGTACCTCCCCCCTCCCCGAAGGCGCGTCCTCGCGCCGTATAACATCCAAAGGGGTGGGAGGGTGGGCGCCCTGGAGGCTGACGAGGGCATGGTGCAGGTCCAGGAAGCCTCCAGGGCGGAGCAGGCTGTGGGCGTGGCCACGGCGGTGCAGGCTGTGGGCGTGGCCACGACGGTGCAGGCTGTGGGCGTGGCCACGACGGTGCAGGCTGTGGGCGTGGCCATGACGGTGCTGTGAGACTCTCGGGCGTCCAGGGCGGAGCTGTGGGACCCTCGGGCGTCCAAGGCGGAGCTGTGGGACCCTCGGGCATCCAGGGCGGAGCTGTGGGACCCTCGGGCGTCCAGGGCGGAGCTGTGGGACCCTCGGGCGTCCAGGGCGGAGCTGTGGGACCCTCGGGCGTCCAGGGCGGAGCTGGCTCTTCAGGTGGCCACGGCGGTGAAGACCCTTCAGGTGGCCGTGGTGGTGAAGACCCTTCAGGTGGCCATGGCGGTGCAGACCCTTCAGGTGGCCATGGCGGTGCAGACCCTTCAGGTGGCCATGGCGGTGCAGACCCTTCGGGTGGCCATGGCGGTGCAGACCCTTCAGGTGGCCATGGCGGTGCAGACCCTTCAAGTGGCCATGGCGGTGCAGACCCTTCAGGTGGCCATGGCGGTGCAGACCCTTCAGGTGGCCATGGCGGTGCAGACCCTTCGGGTGGCCATGGCGGTGCAGACCCTTCAGGTGGCCATGGCGGTGTTATCTTTTCGGGCCTCCGTGGATCTTTGGCCGGCCACGGCGAAGGCGTATGGCGCCCCCCCAAAATTTTCTTGGGGAGGACAGGCTCATGATCGGGAACTGACTTGACATCAACGGGCTCTGGGTCTGGGTCAACGGGCTCTGGGTCTGGGTCTGGGTCTGGATCAGCGGGCTCTGGCTCTAGCGCTGGGTCAACGGGCTCTGGCTCTGGATCAACGGGCTCTGGCTCTGGCTCAACGGGCTCTGGCTCTGGCTCTGGGTCAACGGGTTCTGGCTCTGGCTCTGGGTCAACGGGCTCTGGGTCTGGGTCAACGGGCTCTGGCTCTGGGTCAACGGGCTCTGGCTCTGGGTCAACGGGCTCTGGCTCTGGGTCAACGGGCTCTGGCTCTGGGTCAACGGGCTCTGGCTCTGGGTCAACGGGCTCTGGCTCTGGGTCAACGGGCTCTGGCTCTGGGTCAACGGGCTCTGGCTCTGGATCAACGGGCTCTGGCTCTGGCTCTGGGTCAACGGGCTCTGGCTCTGGCTCTGCCGCTTCATGGGACTCGGAACTGGACGGGGCCAGCACATCGGGGGACTCGGAACTGGACGGAACCAGCATTTCGGGGAGCTTGGGGCTGGGCTCAGGTTCTGGCGGGCAGGCGACAGGCTCAGGCTCTGGCGGGCAGGCGACGGGCTCAGGCTCTGGCGGGCAGGTGACGGTCAAAGGCTCAACTGGGCTGGACGGGACCAGCGGCGAAGGCTTGACTGGGCTGGACGGGACCAGCGGTGAAGGCTCTGGGGGAAGAAGCTCTGGGAGGTCGGCAAATGGGTCAGGCTCTGGCGTGCATGCAATGGGCTCAGGCCATACTGAGCTCGGGACCACCAGAACTCGGTCACATCCCCTATTACGACCTCCACGGGTCCCACGAAATATGGCCATCCGGGTTCCTATGAAGGCCTGCTTCCAGCTCTCCATTTTTTTTTTTTTGTTATGGTCGATCGTTCTGTCAGGGTTTGTGCAGGTGCTGAAGACGAGGACACGAAAGCTTCGATATAAATGATTTAATACCAAAATGAAAACTTTCCAAACTTAAACAGAAACAAAACTCCAGGAAATCAGATGACACACAACCATACGAGGACGACGATCCACAAACACTGGGAGAAAACACAGGGCTTAAATACACTTGAAATGATTGGATGATTAACTGAACACAGGTGATAAAACTGAACACAAACGAGGAGCGGGAAAACTTAACAGGACTAAACCAAAAACCACAAAGACAGGGGGAAACAAGATCTCAAAACATTAACAGAACACATCAAAACGTGACAGATATTGTTTATTTCATGACTTTATTATGTCACTGATTACATGGCTACTCACCAAATAAATTAATACACGGACATAAAATATTGATTTAAAATTTTGGATTATGTTAGAAGAGCGTAGAATGATACACGCATTTCAGAGAGCTGTGTAATAAACGTTGGTTACTCTTTATGGGAACACTTTATTTTACACTGTCTTTGTTACACATGTTATAGTTACTGTAGAAATAATAACTATAAATGATGCATAATTACATGCAACCAACCCTAAACCAACCCCTTTTCCTAATCCTAACCCTATAGTAAGTACATTTAGTTCATTATCATTAAATGTATAATTACACTGTAAAAAGGACACCTTAAAATAAAGTGTAACCTTTTTAATGTCTTAGATACACTGTAATAATACATTGTAAATGTAAGTAACTACATGTACTTACTATAGGGTTAGGGTTTGGTTTGGTTTAGGAATAGTTGAGTGTATTTATGCATAATTTATAGTTAAACATGTAACAACATATGTAACAATGACACAGTAAAATAAAGTGTTACAGTACCTAATATTTTTTTGGAAACGGAATAGAAAGTCACTGTTGTCATATACAGTATATATTTGAAGGTAATTCCAGCACATATGGATTCTCTCTTGTTCAGACCAGGAACGTTTAGAGCGGGACATGGCTGCTCAAGAACCCTCCCCCCCGTCCTCCATGGAGATCAACAAGCCAGGGTTTCCAAAGAAGATCCTGGCCAACAAACTTGAAGACAAACATTTATGCAACTGCTGTCAGAACATTTTGAGAAGGCCGTTCCAAGCTCAGTGCGGTCATCGCTTTTGTTCTTACTGCTTCAACCGGACTGTTGGGTAACCCAGCCTGCTGATCTAAAACAGATGCTGATAAATCCAATGAATTTAAACAAATAATCATAGGGCCGATTGACATGAAATTTCATTTATCACAAGAATACTGACACTTTGGGAAAACTACAAAATACACTGCCGCTCAAAAATTTGATGACTTTTTTAACTTATTTTGGAAAAAAAGTCTTATGTATTTATGGCATATATGATGATTTGCTGCTCAAGAAACATTTCTGATTAACATCAATGTTGAAAACTGCAGCTTAAAGGATTAGTTCACTTAAAAAAAAAAACCTTTGCTGATAATTTACTCACCCCCATGTCATCCAAGATGTCCATGTCTTTCTTTCTTCAGTCGAAAAAGAAAATAAGGTTTTTGATGAAAACATTCCAGGATTTTTCTCCATATAATGGACTTCAATGGGACCCAAACGGTTCAAGGTCCAAATGACAGTTTCAGTGCAGCTTCAAAGGGCTTTAAACCATACCAGACGATGAATAAGGGTCTTATCTAGCGAAACCATCATTTCAAAAATAAATAAAAAATTGTAAGTTTTATAAGCACAAATGCTTGCCTTGCTCTTTTCTGTGATGCGCGTTTGTGACATTCTTTCGTGACCTTTTCAACGTAATTGTGTATTACGTGACGTCACATGAACACGCATGACAGGACAGAGCAAGGCGATCATTTGTGCTTATAAAACTTAAACTGTTTTATTTATTTTCGAAATGGCGCATCGTTTCGCTAGATAAGACCCTTATTCATCGTCTGGTATCGTTTAAAGCCCTTTGAAGCTGCACTGAAACTGTAATTTGGACCTTGAACCGTTTGGGTCCCATTGAAGTCCATTATATGGAGAAAAATCCTGGAATGTTTTCATCAAAAACCTTATTTTCTTTTCGACTGAAGAAAGAAAGACATGGACATCTTGGATGACAAGGGGGTGAGTAAATTATCAGCAAAAGTTTTTTTTAAAGTGAACTAATCCTTTTAACATTTTTGCGGAAACCGTGTTACATTTTAGTTTTCTAGATTCTTTGAAGTAAAAAAAATATATATTTTGTAACATTATAAATATGTTTACTGTTGCTTTTGATCAATTTAACAATTCCTTTCTAGAAAAAAAAAATCCTTTAAAAAACTTTTTACCTACCACAAACCTTTGAACAATGGTGTAATTTTGAGGTATAAAAGTGATTTTTTCCTTCTGCTGTCTAAAGTTTGGTCTTTGAATTTAAATTAATATCTATTTTATCTCTAGGTTGTTAGTTAAATTAACTACCGGTTAACTGATATGCTTTTCTAATAGCAGTATCTACAGAATGTATTGTTCAATATTTATAAGACATAAGGTATAGAAATGAATTATAATAACTTAGATAAGTAATTTAGTGCACTTATACGTTTAATTGTATAAATACATTTCTACACAATTTTTACTCAGAATTCACAAGCAATATTTGAAAATAGAAATTGACTAGGGTGTACCGATGACAAAATAGCAAAATGCGTCTCGCTTTGCCGTTTTAGATCCGGACCTCAGAAATGTAATGCTTGTATCAAGGAGGACATCTTCGAAGAGCCCACGTCAATTCTCAAACAAGGCTGCGTAAGCACAATGCTTTGCTTAATGTGAAATATCAAGAGCTATGAACATTTTTAAAATGACTTACTGCCAGACATTTATTGCACATTCCCTGTGTTTTCCTGCAGGCGTTTCCCGACAATGCTGCCAGAAGAGAAGTTGAAAATCTTCCAGCTGTGTGCATCAACGAGGGCTGCGCCTGGAAAGGCAGTATTAAAGATTATGAGGTTGTGTGTTCATGACATTAGCTTTATTTAAAGTCTTTCAACACTTTACAACAAATAAATGCACACCGTTTCTCATTTGGTAACATTGTCATAACTCTGTTTTTTTTTTGTAGTTGAGCCACGAGGGGAAGTGTGAGTTCATGATTCTGTCCTGTCCCTTGTGCAAGGAGCTCATTAGATTTAACGAACAGGAACGTCATAATGAGCGTGTGTGTCCTGAGAGAACGCTCAACTGCAAATACTGTAAAGAACCATTTCACTTCAAAAACATCAAGGTAAGTGAGTGGGCTAAGTTAATATGTTATGTGTTTGAGGGGTAAAAAGATTTTAATGTTACAAAATAATGTTTTCACAGGCCCATGATGAGATTTGTCCCAAATATCCTATGATTTGTGAAGGATGTGCGAAGAAGAAAATCCCCAGGGAAAAGGTGTGGTGATCAAAAACATGTTATCCAAGTCGTGTTCTTCAGTTACACTCATTATTGACTTCTTTAAGAAAACAGATCAAGCAGTTTGTATGAATGGTAAAACATTTCTTTGCAAATTTCTTTTGGTCTTTTTAGTATGTTGACCACATCAAGTTCTGCAGCAAATTCAGGACTCCGTGCAGATATCATGTGGTTGGCTGTGACATGTCAGTAAGTACAGTTTTTTATATCGTAGCATTCAAACAGACCAAGAACTCAGTTCATGAAATGGCAGTCAATGCCTTTTCTTGGGAATGTTGTGTACTGTAACTTCATTTGCTCAGCATTTTTTCAAGAGCACTTCTGGAAACAAGTTTCCAAACAATAAACATCATCAATCGCAGTCAAAAGACGGTCATGAACTGTCCTTTTCTTTTTCTCTATCCCAAAACCTCAATGTACAATACAATGTACACCAAATGTAATATGTGCGTATAGAGTAAAAAATACAGAATTTATTGAAAAATATACAGAAAATATACAATGTTTAGAAAATAGCAATGCAATAAATACATCTGCTATGTCTGAGAATAGACTATTATTATACATAAAACTATTACACATTTTTGTTAATTGAAATAAAGTATTAGATTAAAAACCTCAACTTCAAACTTAAATGACTTGGCAGCTAACTGAAATAAAATAAGTTGAAGTAGTAAAATATCAAGAACTAAAACTGAAATAAAAATGAATTAAAGCTAAATAGAAATACTTAAAAAATAATATTAAAATGACACACGCATATAAAAATACTGAAAATTAAACTAAAATTAAAATGAAATCTAAAAAATGAAAAATAAAAAGTAATTTAAATTATTAAAAAATACTAAAAATAATGCTGAAGGAGAGTTCATATCAGGGGCGCGGAAAGTACGGGTTTGTTTTCACAGCTATAAACAATGCAATTTTTATAAAGAAATCAATACATTTTAAATCAGAAAACCTTCAATAAGGAATTTAACTAAATTGTAAGTGGACTGCAAACCTTTCTCAAACTGTTTTAATCTAGCATAGTTTACTTTCTCAAAACGGGATTAGTCTATTATTTCATTCTTCTTGGATCTTGATTAGAGCACACCAGGGACTGAAATTAACGGGGGCTTGTACCATTAAAATGAATAAAAATGCCCCCCAAAATAAAGTCAAGAGGACAAAATGCCTCAATAATGAGTTTCTGATTTCTACGTTTATAGCGATATAGTTAAGCAAAAAGACACAAGAGTGATTTTTGTCCCAGAGAAGCATATTGCAAATGTAATATTGATATTATAAAACAGATAAATAAACAAGAAGTTAATATTAATATGAATTAATTAAAATTATTAAAACTATTAACAATGTTCATTAATTAAAAGAAAGCTCAAATAAAATAAAATATTACATGAAAAGCTTCAACTTAAAAAATGTAAGTTGGCAACTAAAAAATTGAAGTACTAGAAAAAGTAAAATGAGTAAAACCTTTATATTTTCTAAAGAATATGTGAGCTGTGCAGAACTCTCCGCACAATGCATTCGCACGTTGCAAACCGCATGATTTTAAGGAATATTTCATGTCTGTAGCATAAACGGGACGGGACGAGTTAGACGCTGAAGTTTAACCCCGTTGATTTCCCTTTGAGGTGGAGAAGGAGAAGATCCACGATCACGAGCGTGCCTGTGCTCACGAACATCTAAACCTGCTGTTGCACTACATCATGGGCATGAAGGTCAGTCTGGAGGGCCTGCAGCCACAAAGCCTGGAGCTGGCGGGTCACAAAGCTCACGAGCTTCACCAGGCGCTCCGAGACCTGGAAGCCAGAGTGAGTCAGCTGAGCGCCATCCCCGTGCAGGGGGTTCCCTCCTCTTCATCATCCTCCTCCTCCTCCTCGTGTGCCGTCGCTCCTCCACCTCCTCTGCCCACGTCCTTCACGCCTCTGCCCAGCTCCGTCGGCGCCGCCCTGGAACTACAACTCCACAGCGAGAAGACCAAGGTGGCAGATCTGGGCCGGCGCTGCCAGGACCTGGAGGTGAAGGCGGGGACGTTTGAAGATGTGGTGTGTGTGCTGAATCGAGAAGTAGAGCGCTTCGCGACCACCATGGAGGCCAGCAACCGACAGCACAGACTCGATCAGGACAAGATTGAGGCTCTTAGCAACAAGGTGTGCTGCTTAAAAATACATCAATTTAAAGGAGAACTCTGGTCAATTTTAACGTTGAGCTCATTTTTTGTAAATTTGTGCTGTCAGTACAGAGAACAACGACAAAAATCGTGTTTCCTACACCGTGTTATCCTCTTTTTAAAATTTGCACCCTGTTGACTTAAACGGGGCATCTAAACCTGCTTTTAGCCTCTTAACATCCTTGATGTCTTTTCAAGTGCACAGCCATGCGAGTGGTGTTATTAAGATGACGATTTGTCGTGGTTCTCTGTACTGACAGCATCCAATTACAAAAAATGAGTCAAGTAAAATTGACGAGTTTTTCCTAGCTTTCCTGTGCCTGCTTTTTATATCTTTTGTTTTTGAAGATGGAAATAAATTAGGATGTATTTAAAGGGATGTTCAACAAATGAACTCTAGAAACAACAATGAACACACAATGAACACAGAACACACAAATCGTCAGTAATACACCCTCATGTTGTCCAACCTAGCTTGTTCATCTTCGGAACACAAATGAAGATATTGTGATTAAATCTGAGAGCTGGATCACTCCTCCAGGCTTCTAAGGATTGAACTTGACAGCCCAGAAAATTATTAAAGAAATCGTTTAAAATCAGTCCCGATGACTACAGTGGTCAATCTTAAGTTATCAAGCACGATAATTTATAAATATAAAAACTTATAAACTATCACACACAGAAGGCATGAGTGATTGTGGGCAAATCAAATGTTTGATCATGTCGTATTAATTTCAATATGACACATTAGCTTAATATTGCAGTATAAATCTAGTGAAGGCCTCTTTTTTGCCAATGTGAGAATCATTTATGATCAAAATGTTGTCCAAATCGAATCACCTCTGTCTTTGTCATCATGTCTGTGTCTCCTCTCAGGTCCGTCAGCTGGAACGGCAGGTGGGAAGTTAAAGACCTGATGTTGCTGAAATGGAGGAGACTACGGAGATGTCCGCAACAGTTTGATGGCTCTTCATCTGGCGGATATCAATATTACTAAAATGAGCAAGATGCAATTGACTGACGACGCCTCATGTTTTCAACCGGTAAAAACCCTATGAATCACAATAGATAAAAATTTCATCAGAAATGAGTCAGTGTTTTTTTTATATACTATATTTTAGTTACATGTCCTCGGTTTGTTAGCATTTACACAAGCAGTACGGCTATAGTGTGCCTGCGCATTACCTAACGGGGACGGAGGTCGTGGAATCACTCTCGCTGTTCCCTCGATGGTCATGAGAGAATGAGCGAGCGCTGCTCAAATGGCCCTTCAACCCGAAGTACATCACAGTTTGTTCACTGCATGTCTTCAGACTAATGCTATTGCACCTGATACTGTTACTTTTCATGAAGCTCATTAAGGGAAACTAAAGTGATCATAGAAATATTAGTACACTTTACATAAGGTTTCATTATTAGACTAACTACTTTGTTAGGTGGACAAGATAACAATACTTCTACAGCATTTATTAATCTCAGTTATTGTTAATTTCAAATTTTACCAATACATGGTTAAAATCAAAAGTGTATTGTTACCGTTAGTTATGATCTGTGAACTAACATGAACAACATGAGACCAGCGGATTTTTATTAACAAAGATTAATAAATATTGTAACAAATGTATTGCTCATTGTTAGTTCATGTTAGTTATTTACTAATGTAACAATACCAAATATCTTTATCAAACATATAGTTTGCGAAGAATTAGGTTTTAAAGTATGTTAATATTGCATAAAAGTTTTGCAATTTATATACAATACAGAAGATAATAACAATAGATACAAATATAATTAGACATAATCTGAATATTTTAAAATAGAATTACATATTGCCAGCTAAACAAGGAAATTAAGCTTGAAATATGTTAAGTAGTCAATTTGTTTTTGTTAAATTAACAAAAATTATACAAAAAACTGTATGTTGTGTGTTGTGTAGTGTGTGTGTGTGTGTGTGCGTGTGTGTGGTGTGTGTGTGTGTGTGTGTAGTTGGTGTAGTTGATGATGTGTTGTGTGTGTGGTGTGTGTTGTGATATATGAATGTTGAATATAGAAATTTTTTTTGTGAATACATTAGAATTTAAATATTAATATTATATAAATAGTATTAATATGGTTACACTTTACAATAAGGTTCGTTAGTTAACTACATTAGTTAATATGAACTAATAATGAACTGCACATATACAGCATTTATTGAATCTGGTTAATGTTAATTTCAACATTTACTAATACTTAATGTTAATGCTCCGTGAACTAACATGAACAAACAATGAACAGCTGTATTTTTATGAACTAACATTAACAAAGATGAACAAATGCAGTAACAAATGTATTGCTCATGGTTAGTTCATGTTAGTAAATACATTAACTAATGTTAACTAATGAACCTTATTGTAAAGTGTTACCATTAATATTAATAATGATCACTAGATATATGTGTGTATATATATATAAGAATGATATTAATCCTATTTGTAATATTTAAATGCACATCAAATAATATATAATACAGAAGACACACATATGTGTGTGTCTTCTGTATTATATATTATTTGATATGTATTTATATACTACAAATAGTATTAATATCATTATTTTCTGTGATGTAATCATGGCTGTGCAGGTGTGGAAAATAAAATTAAAATGAAAAATTAATGAATATTTTCACAGCCTGAACTACAGTACCTGTAAAAGTACCGCTATGTATTTGTGAGCTGAATCTGGCTGCATTCTCCAGGTCACGCTGATGCTGCTGGACCAGAGTAACAGAGAGCACATCATTGATGCGTTCCGTCCCGACATCACTTCCTCCTCATTCCAGCGGCCCGTAAGCGAGATGAACATCGCCAGCGGCTGCCCGCTTTTCTGCCCGCTGTCCAAGCTGGAGGGCAAGAACTCGTACATACGGGACGACACCATCTTCATCAAAGCCATCGTGGACCTCACCGGCCTTTAGCTTTTCTACAGGAGCTGCTTCACCACAGCAGGACGTCTGTTTGGACACGTTTCCCTGCATGTGTTAAGCCGTCACAAACGTTGCACTGCTGCATAGCTCCAGAAAGGGTCAGTAGAGCTCTCTAACAGGAAAAAGGGTTGTGAAACACTGGAATTGAACGTGAAGTCCGCTCCAGTCACATAGTGTAGATCACAATTCAAAACTTAAGTTCTTCAGCACAGCGCAGACTTTTTTCATCACAGTAAAATGCATTCAACTATTATTGGTAGTTGAATGCAGCATCACATTAGAGAATATATTTAATAAACAAACAGCCTGATGATTAGCATTTTACAAATTGCAGTTTGCATGATGAAGACTATGACATTTTTTCATTGGCAAGTGGGTAAATTGCACTCCTCTATAGTGCTAAACTGTTTTTGAGGGTGAAGGGGTTTTTAATTGTCATACAATAAGTATAGTGAGGGTCATGATTTAATCTGTGTTTGGCTACATCTGTGGAAGATAGTTTGAAGTTTAAAGGTACAAATCTTAGCGTAGGTGTCTGTGAAATGGTCCTGAGCAGGAGTCCTGTGCACACGGAGATTGAAGTTGTTGCGTTGCATTTTGTATATTTTTAAGAAACTACGAGTCTTGTTATTACTTTTGTAAATAGGAATATTTATACAGTTTACTTGGTACATCGGAGCTTGAGTTTATAGTGTTTGCCGGCTTCATGGAGTGCAAGTTTGTATTTTATTCCTTTTAAATTGTTCTCACTGCCAAATGACCTACGAGGCAGTGTCTGTATTTTCTAGGCTAAATTGAAGCTCTTGAGATGTTTACACAGGACCAAGCTTTTGCTATACAATTGTCTTTTATATTTGGCATTGGGGGTATGACTACGAGTTAACCAGAATCCACTGATTTTAAACCAGTTATGACAACTATTGAAACTTCTCTGTGCATGGGAGGCCTCAATCTGCAAATGCACATGATATTTATCACAAACACTTTTCTCATCCAGTGAGTGACGACACCACTGAAGACATACTTTAGAGATAAATGAAATAAACATTAGACACAATGATTATTTTATACGATACACTGCTTCTATTCTTAAAAATACAAGCAGATATCTATATATTCATACTATATAAGCAATCGATATGTATCTTTATATATATAACCATAAACTCTCAAATCGAGGGATCTTTATACAGGAAATGTATATACAGTTTACATCTATTTTATTATATTTAATGCATATTATTTATATAGCTGTACATGTGCAGTCATGGTGGTTTAAAACTAATTTTAACTTCTTCTTAGTAAATTGTCAGAAATACAAATTAATTTGTACATGCGATGCCTTGTGATAACTTGAATCCGATCACTTGATACAATCTTCAAACAGAAATATCTGAAAGCTGAGGATATAAACTGCAATACTGAGAAAGCTCAACTTTAGGGCATTTATTAAAAGGGACAAAATAGATGGTACCAGACATTAAAAAAGATATGTTATACTGTGTTTCTGTGACATTATTTGTGCCAAATATCCATAGTGAAGTGCTGTTAGAGTTAATAGATAATGATATGTCCTTTAATGAAAACTGATTGAATGTATGTCAAACTCAAAATGTGCAATTTTATAAAAACAAAAAACTTAATGTACACTGTATTCATTTTATTTTCCTCTTAAATTGAAATTTGTGACAAGTGAAATTTTTTTATTATTATATTACACTGCAAATAATATACCCCCAAATTTGTAAATTCTAGATTAAAGGTAAAAAGTTTAGAAAATGTTGCGCATACCAAAAATTGAGCCACAATAATTAATGCCACACTTTCATTTAAAGTTGATCCTGACAGCTCACAATAATTTACTTAAGAAAGATGTTTTTCCTGTACACATTTCTTTTTTATCCTAGTATGTTTCTATGTATGATGCAAAAATTGTCATAAAACATTCACATTTCACAAACCTTGACTGTGGCAATTGTTGATATTTTTTCAAGTCCAAAACATCATCGTCTGTTTAGTATTATGCTCATCAAGAAGACAGTTACGCTGTCACAAATGTATACATGTGGTCATTATGCATAATTAGCAGGCTGTAGAAATGCATTCAAAATGATTAATATGATTAACATATATATGATTAACACATATACAATGTATATGTGCCTAAACATTATGACCAATCATATGTGAAGTGAATATCGTTGATCATCTCCTAACAAGGCCACATATTAAGGTCTGGGTAGATAAATCTGTTTCCAGCATTTTTAGTGTTTACAGCAACTTTCCCCAGGAACTAGCGACTTTGTGTTGGTACTCGCTGTGTTTCGACTCGGTTAAATTTCCCCCTCGGAAAGTTCCTGCTCGCGAGGTAGTACTTTTTCAAAGTTCAAGAACTTTTAGGGGGGTGGGACATGGGCGCTGAACATGCTGATTGGTTCAGTTTATGCCGCATTATGATGGTTTGACTCATTTCAACCAGCATTTTTAAAAATATGTTGCGGTGCGTGCAGTCCTACGTCACCGGACTAATTTGCTTAATCTTCACTGTACTTGAGACCACGGTGAAAACGCAATAAGCAGGTCTGGGGGAAAAAAGTTCCTTGGACAAATTGTTCCAGGTAATTTCGGTGGAAACGCGGCTTTAGATGGTAAAGGGACACTCAGTTCTCATAATCAACATGTTGGATGCAGGGGAAATGGGCAGGAATAAAGATCTCAGTGACTTGGACAAGGAACAAATTGTTATGGCAAGGCGACTGGGTCAGAGAATCTCTGAAACGACAAGGCTTGTGGAGTTGCTCTTGGTCAGCAGTGGTGAAAATTCACCAACAGTGGTCTGAGGAGGGACAAACCACAAACTGGTGACATCAATGCACAAGGGCAACTAAGGCTATCCCATCTGGCCCGAACCAACTGAAGGTCTATAATGGCACTTCAGCGGCAGCCCTCTACCCAGCAACACACTTTCCACACTTCAAACTAAATTTTAATGTTGGATATGGGAGGAATGTGTCACAACACACAGTGCATCTCACTCTGTTGCAGTAACTAGGATGACCCCTGCCCAACATTAAAAGCATCTACAATGGGCATGTGAGTGTCAGAACTGAACTTGGAGCAGTGGAAGAAGGTCACCTGGTCCGATGAGTCCTGTTTTCTTTTACATCACACGGGTGGACGTGTGCGCCATTTACCAGGGGAAGTGATGCTCTGGACAATGTTCTGCTGGGAAACCCTGGGTCTGGCCATTCATGTGCATGTAAATTTGACACATGCCACCGACCTAAGGTACCATTGGACCTTGCAGACCAGGTACACCCCTTCATGGCAACGATGTTCCCTGGTTGAAGTGGCCTCTTTCAGCAGGATAATGCACCCTGCCAGGTTTGAGGAACATGATGAAGACTTTAAGATGTTGCCCTAGCCTCCAAATTTCCCAGATCTCAATCTGATTGAGCATTTGTGAGATGTGCTGGACTAACGATTTCGATCCACAGCGACTCCACCTACAGGACTTGTCTTGAAGGGTCTACTTTTTTGGGTAATGAATCTTTGGGATAGTTAAATAGGGACATTGAAAACATATAAATTCCAACATTACAAATTATAATTTTATTTCCTGTTTTGTTGAAGATCAATTTTAGACATTCAAGGAGAAGATACAGTTTAATCAACACTTCTGCATTGAGGGATTATAAATATTTAGGACTCCATGGGGGAAAAAACATCATAAAAAATACATTTAAAACAAAACAAATGATCAATAATAAATCAATAAGCAAACTGGCTTATACTAACTTTTCAGAAAATAATCACAGTGACATTTGCTTACTTTTAGGTTTGAAAACAGAAATAATTAACACACTTATTTGCACCATCCTGGCTATGTCAGACCTGAGTGTGGTAATGATTCAGTCGAGGAAATCACATCTCTGGTCTTGAAAAGTTAATCTAACTCCATTTATCAGTGTAATAGTGGAGACGTATTCCCATAGTGGTATTCTCATAATAAAGATCTATTTTAGATTATTTATTGGAAGATTTTGAACAGTTAAGGTGTCACAAATATCACATTTCAACATGTGTCAAGTTTATGTAAAACTCCCCAATAATCATGCAGCCTTTTATAACATATAAAAAGGATTGACGAAACAGTATTCTGTGGCATCCAATAATGTTGAGGTCAAAGTATCACTAGAAGATTTTCACTCAGGGATGGTATCGTGCTTTTGACCATGTGGGTTTTTGGACGTTCGAAGTCTTATGATCTTTTCCGTCTGCCTTCCAAGTTTCTGAAATTTACTGGCCGGATCTTCATCTCCGCAAATGGAATCGAATGCTCGTGGCCTTTCCAGTGGAACCAATTGATGCCCTGTGAATTAAAATAGGTGAAATAAATGTCATTACAAAACATTTCAAAGTTTAATATGTAAGGGTGTTAAGCGCTAAGTGTGGGTGGAGTTGAATGAGATACTAATAGAATAATTAAGTTAAAAAATAACCCATTTTTACAAAGTTTTTCAGACCACTGGTCATTGGGATGCATATCTATCCTCCCCGAACCATAGACTAAGGGTGTTTTTGTTTGACGACTACAGGGAAAGACGGACCGCCGCATCAGAAAGCTTTAACACGTTTTGTTCATTTAAAGGAACTACAACACTTTCCAGCACGCAAGTTTTTAAATCTTCCAGCAAGACTGACTCTTGCAACTCCTCATAAGTGGTAGTCTTAGTGGCAAAACACCACTTTTCAAAAAGCGTCTACTTTTCTCTGGCGAACTCAACATAAGTTTGTTTGGCTTGCTTTGAACACGCTCTGAATTTGGACATATGCCTCTGGCATCAATTCGTATGCTCTTAAACTGCTGTTCTCGCAGTGTCATAGTCCAATGACTCCTCAATTGGCAAAGCCACACACACCTCCTGTGCTTTCCCAACCATGTTACACTGAAGCAGCAGAGTCCACATGTCCTTCGGCCAATTCAATTTAAAGGCGACACGCTCTAAAGCAATAAAATAAGAGTCTCTTTCTGCTTCACAAAAAGGTGGTACCAACTTGACATACTTGCCTATATTGAAGTCAGATTTAGACTCATCGAGATCAGTAGAGGAAGGTGGTATAGGAACTGGTCGACCACCTAAGGTTTGCTCCTCGAGCACCCGGACAATCCCGGACGAGCCCCCAATTAATAGGTAACACCTCACAATAAGGTTCCATTTATTATAGTTAACTACATTAGTTAAAGCATTTATTATTCTTAGTTGATGTCAAAATGTACTAATAAATTATCTAAACAATGGACCTGAGCAAACATGAACTAACAATGAACAGTTGTATTTTTATTAAGTAATGAAAACAAAGATAATTAAATACTGTAACAAATCTATTGCTTATTGTTGTAAGTGAATAATGACAACTCTTGGAATAGTTTTAGCATGAGATTGAATATGTCAATATTAATGTATCTAGCAGACTACAGTATATCTGCTATGCTGCTGCTACAGAGCAAGTAGGGACTTGCCACTACTAATGGCACTTTTCCACTGTTCGGTTCGGTTCGGTACGGCTCACTTGTGGTGCTTTTCCACTGCATGGTATGGTACGGTACGGCTCGCTTTAAATGGTACCACCTCTGTTGAGGTTCCAAGCGTACCGTACCGATACTAAAATGTGACGTGAAAACACTGCAGATCATTGATTGGTCAGACAGAATCGACCATTGTATTTGCGAGACATCAGATCCGCTAGATTTAAATAGCCAGTAACAGCCACCGCTGTAGCTCCTGTTTTCTTCAACTACTTGGTTGAAAAAAAAAGAAAGAACTTTGAACTTCCAAAAAACAAATGGCTGAATCGTGTTCAGTGGGCGAAGTGCAGACGTTCATCTCGTTAGTTGCCGAGGATCGGATAAACTATAACGATCAGTCTATAATCCCACCCACTTTGAAGCGGTACTAACCAGGGGCGGCGTTTGCGTATGGCAGAGTATGGCCATTAGCCTCGTGAGACCATCCTGATCTCGCGAGCTTTCAAGGTTTCACTCGCAGATCAGTCTGGATACTTTCCGTTAAAGAAAATTTGGGAGCAGTTCACCAAACGAACGTCCAATCAGCGTTGGCTTTGAGGCGGGTTGAGGTGTGACGCAACGAGAAGCGCGACAGTTCAGTCTTAAGAACATGGCGGCTTCAGCGGATGAAACTAGCATCAGCTATCGAGCAAGTTTTATCGGAATTACAGAGCTAACGAGCCTTTACCTGCAGCAGCAAGAGTAGCTGGCTTGTGGTTGTGTTTTCGTCGTCGCTCTCATATGCTTCGTTGATCTGATTGGTTGATTTGGCCCGTCTATCACCAACATAGGCCAATCAGCTAACCAGTATTTTCGCCCCTTACCAAAACTACTTCAACGGAAGGTTTCCAGATGGATATGCGGAGCAAATCCATCTGGCGGAGTCAGGTTATATGGCCATTGCCATACCCTAGCAGTCAGAGTTCAGATAAAACATCAGCTGATGATGATGATGCTCGTTAAAGATTTTAGAAGGGCTTTTTAAACCCCCTAAATTTTCACCCCAGCCCCCCCCAAAATGTGCGTTTCGTGATCGCTCAGTCAGTCGTCACCTTTAAAAGTCATTTAAAAAAAAGCTCATCTCAACCGGCTTCTCAGCGTCAGCGTCAGAACAAAAGCAGATGAAAACGTGCATGCATTTACTGATAGACCGTGTAGGCCTATAGTATACATCTGTGTAGTTCTTTGTTTGTCATAAATGCAGTTTACATTAAATGATGCTGGAGTAATTAAACACGGTTTCCCACTGTAAAATCTGGGCTTGTTTATTTATAAAATATTCATTTCATATAAACGAGTCTTAATTTCTTCACTTGCAAGAAATAAAGTTTTTATCAGCATAATCACCATGCTGATTGCGTGAGCAAAGTGTGCACGTTTCTTTAAATCACGCAGCACAAACAGAATGGCTATATAGTACTTAATTACAGTATTGTGCTGTTTTATAAAGACACAAAGCCATATCACGGTTTCGGTGTTGGGAAAAGGGAGAAGAGAGAGTTCGGCAAAAGTTGGATTCGAACTCGGGTCGAACGCGTCAAAAGCTGCTTTGAAGCACCTCACGACGCCCTCGCCCTACGCCACTGTAGATATTCAGTCTAAGGTATCTTTTTGCTAAAAAGACAGGCACGTAGTGCAAATGTACGCTCTCAACTCACGTTCATTTTACTGTATATGGTTTTGTTTGTTTGATAACGATGTGGACGGAGCGTGGTACAGAGAGTTGCCCCGAATTTGATTGGTGAATAAAACAAGTTGTTGTGATGCCAATCGCCTCCGCGATTCTGTCTGGCCTAATAAGCTGTGAGCTATCCCTATTTTCTTTCCCTCCTGACACAACGCGTTACAAGTTAACAGTGCTTTGTGCATTTTGTTAATGTGAGGTATATCTTTCGGTAATGTTGGTCATTTAACGTTATGCCAGAGGGAATGCCATACTCTAGGTTTTTGTGAAACGGCGCCACTGGAACTAACTGCAGTGGAAAAGCATGCCGAACTGTGCCACGCCGAGCCGAACCATACTGAGTCGTACCGAGCCCTACCATGCAGTGGAAAAGCGCCATAATACACACACGCTGCTGTGAGCATGTAAGATATGCAGCTGCTGCATGAATAGACATACATAAGTATTTATACTGTAGCAGATCTAGGCAGGTGGAGCTGGGGGAGGTGGAGGGGTTCAGAGGTCTGTGCACTGCAGGACTAGCTTACAGCAAACACAGAAACAGACTATTTAAATGTTGAGCAAGCAATCTCAATGGCTGCAGGATCAGCAGAGGCCAATCAGCTTGTGTCATGCAACAATTATGTGATTGTTTGCAGATTGTATGTAATGAACCAATCAGGCAGCGTCATCTAGATCAGTTTCATTACTGAACTAGATATTTAATTCATTAACTAACAGGACCTTACTGTAAAGTGTTACTGATATATTTTTTGCCCATTTTACTGAGATAAGTCGGATCATGTTTCTGTTCGCCAAATTCGCCAGTAAAATTATTTTGATATTAAATGTAGTTTCCCCCCCCAAAACAACATTCTTTACTTTGTCTATGAGTGGAGAATATTACTTGATGTGTTCCTTACTTTGCTGTGACTGCTGTCTCCATATTTCCCCATTAGATTCACTCGATGGCAGTTTTTATACCAGAAGGCTCCTTTGTAAGAGAGGGCGCAGTTGGTGACAGCAATGTCATTGTCATTGTCATACGTGGAGAAGGGTCTGTTCTGGTGATATGACAAGGAATCGCCTTAAGAGAGACAAAAAGACCAAACATTACAAGCGTAATATTACAATACCTCTGCAATCATTGGGTGTGAAATATTAGAAATAACCTAAGAAAGAAGTAACATCAAGTATGCATGTATTCAAGGATGAAATTATCTTTACTGTGATCTTCATATCATGATAAAATGTACAAGTAATACCTTGAATACACTTTAAGGAGTGCTTCACATAAGATATTTTTGACACATTGCAGGTCTTTTTTTTTTAAAGTTGCGCTTATTTTAACTTAAATAGTGTCACATTTTTACTGCGGAATGTCATGCAGAAGATGCGAGAATTAAGTCAAAGACGTCCATCTAGCATGTGTTTACACTGAAGATCAATGGTAAACAGCACAGTGGAATGCAAAAATATGTCGCTTTGGATGAAAGCGTCTTCCAAATGCATAAATATATATGTGTAAATGTTCAATCTAATTCACCTGCGGTACCACTGTATGCACCAATCTGGATCTTGTAGCGAGAACGAGGGTCTGAGATGATAAATTTATCGTAAACAGCAAACACGGTCTCTGGTCCATCACGCAGGTCCACACGTATCTCATACTGACCAGCCGTTGTGATTTTGTGAAGATTCGACAGTCCTGAAAGACAAAGATGCATAATCTTTGCCAGAGAATGTAGATTCAGAAATGGACTGAGTAGATTTTAATGTTATAATGACAATGGCCTGTCAAATGAAGTCTCACCAAGCCAAAACTCATCGTTCGTGTCCCCGAATCCTGCAGAGTAATTCCTCCAGTTCCTGTAGAAATCGACCTTGCCACTCTGACGCCGTAGGAACACCTGTGGATAATGGAGATGTTACAATTTTTTTTTTTTTTTTTTACAGCCAGTGACTATAGTTTATGAATTTCTAAATATGGATATTTTTCTTACAAAAACGCATAATTTCAAAAGGACTTTATTAATTAAGTAATTACTTTTATGATGGATGGATGTACTTTTTTAGGCTTCAAAATCTAAAGTACCATTCACTCCCATTATAAAGCTTGGAAGAGCCAGGATTTTTTTAATGTTATGTTTGGCTGAAAGAAGAAAGTCATAAACACCTAGGATGACTTGAGAGTGAGTAAATTATGGGATCATTTTTGGGTCAACTATCCCTTTAAGGCAGAATGTAACTAATATACAAAGTAAAGCTTAGTCACATAAAATGATGTTTGAAATTAGTGAATTTCAGTTTATCCTTGATTCTAACTTTTTTTTGCCTTACATAACTATGGTAAAAGTATTTTTCCATTTCAATAAGATACTACTTTATCATGGATAAGGTTTTTGTACATGTAAATAGCATTCAGAAACTGTTTTTGAAGGTAATAAGAATCAATCAATAAATAGTAATACTGATACAAAAAACATAAGAAATTACATTTATTTATTAATAAATGTTCAACACAGACTGGCGCACACAGAGACGCGCTGTTTAGGTCTGGTTTATGTTGAAGAGCCGCTAATAAAGTACGTTTTCCCATAAATGCTCTCTCTTTTAAGTGTCAACATTTCCATATACTGTGTGTCTATAGGACTGAAGTCTGTCAGGTAAAAAAGAGCTTATTGAGGAAATTAATCAATCTGCTGTTTTCCAATGTTACTCAAAGTCCGAGGCTTCCGTAAATCTTAGTTTATCCGTAGCATTATGTATAGTTAAATTCATAGTTTGTAAGTTGCATACTCAAAACTAGGCTAAGTTGTACTGTGAGGACAGCTCATCTCGACTCACCATCCAGCCGCCGCCGTCGGTGGTCATGTCGCAGGACACCTGGACCGGTTGTTTCTCATCTCCGGTTATGTAAATGGTGTACGGACCGGAGGACGTCTCTCCGTTCAGCAGAGCTTCTGAGCAGTCCTTGGCTTTTCCGTAGAGCAAGCCAACTGCACACACAAAACAAGGTTTGAGTCAAGAATCAGACATGGACATAGATCACAAAACTTTCACCTTAAAAACAGAACAATGCAAAATCACTGACATCTTTTATAAAGGTTTGAATTTTCCCTCAGTCAAGACTGTTTGATATAAGCCACAAGGAAACCATGGATTTATTTTTATGTATAAGGGTTAAAGTTGGCATGAAACAGCATTTGCAATTGTTTTCACGGACTGTAATGACACATTCCCACAGTTATTATATTTTCATTTAAAAAAATGTAAAGTAGATTTATAACACTATACTTTGTTCTATTATCTTGGCATTAAATTACAGAAAACTAGTTGTGAAACTAGTGTTTCTGAGGGGCTGTTTACATGACCCAGTTTCCAACTAAAAACGGAAAACTTTATTTTGGCCGTTTTTGAAAACAATACCCTTATCGTCTCTGTACAAACTACAAAAACAAATTTGTGGAAACAGTGACGTCATACGCATGGGTATTACATGTTCAGTCTATAGCCACCTCATTTTTCTTTACAAAGTGACCGTCAACTACTGGCCTGGCAGCAGAATACAGTGTTTTTAGGTGTTTTTGCGGATGCGTGTGAACGGGAAACATTTTAACAACGCTGTGGTCTTTTAACGTGAAAAACAGAAAGGAAAGACTTCAGTTTTTAGTAGTACATCGTTGTCGTGTAAACGTACCCTAAGACAACGGTCAAGTGAGTGACGGTGAATTTGACATTTTCTCTCTTCTAACCACTGTAATCAATCTCTCAATATTTTTCTTCTTCTGGAAAGTCATAGAAATGCTTTTGTGGATTTTTCTTTTGCTGTTGGACCATATTTAGCTTTATTCATTTAGCTGACGCTTTTATCCAGAGCGACTTACAATTGCTACTAGGGCAACTAGGGGTTAAGTTAAGTGTCTTGCTCAGGGACACATTGGTGTCTCACAGTGGATTCGAACCTGGGTCTCTCACACCAAAGGCATGTGTCTTATCCACTGCGCCAAACTGTAAATCATTTGATTTGTTCCAAAACAAGGACTTAAATTGTCACAATGTTGCATTTTCTTCTTGGTTTGGTTTGATTTCACACGGCAACTTCTCAAAGCGTACAAAAATGTGTTTATGCAATCAAGATCGATTGGCAAGTTAGCTTTTTAAGATGAAGAGGCACTCTTTGGTTTTCAGCTGTGATAAATAATGTGCTCATCCACAGAATCAGACACAGATTTTTTTAGCAACACATTTACTATAATGAGTTATGATACAAGCTTGATTTGTTGGGTCCATAATAAGTAATAAAACATAAATAAGTAATAAAACATGCAGGTTCCGAAACTTAGTTTGAGCAATAGTAATATAGCTAATATCATTCGTGCTCCATAAACCCAGCGGTGTCTGCGTAGTAAAGTGACTGACCGGTGGTGAAGACCGTGCTGATACTGTTGCTCCTCTTGTCCTCAGAGACGGCCTGCAGTCTGACGGTGTATTCTGTGGTGCTTCTCAGATCCGACAGACCGTGTGAGGTGACAGATGGGTCGAGATTCAGTTCCTGTGTTAACATACATCAGTTATGCTCTGAATATCAGTAAAAAAACATATTTTTAGTAGGGCTGTGAAACGATTAATCGCGATTAATCACATTCAAAATAAAAGTTTGTGTTTACATAATATATGTGTGAGTACTGTGTATAATTATTTTGTATATATAAATACACACACATGCATGTATATATTTAAGAAATATTTGCTTATATATATATAATTCATATTATATATAAATATAATTTTTTATATATAAATAACACATTTTTCTTAAATAGATACATGTATGTGTTTGTATTTATATATACAAAATAATTATACACAGTACTCACACATATATTATGTAAACACAAACTTTTATTTTGAATGCGATTAATCGCGATTAATCGTTTTACAGCCCTAATTTTTAGCAAAACCTTTTAATATTGAATAACTATTGCTATTATGTATCATATATGATGTTTTACTTCACATGTTTTTGTAATGTGCTATAGCGCTTTGAGTATAAGAAAGGTGCGTTATAAAATGTTTTAATTATTATTGATGTCTAATAATGTCCAGAAATATAATTCTATAATCTGCACAATACTCTCCAGATGTTTAAAATGTTGCCTGCCACCTGATAAATTACTAATGCATGCAACATGTTATTTATATTTGATTGACTAATAATTTAGTGACAAAAAAGCTGCATAAATTCTATATAGTATTTTAAATACAACTTGTACAAGGTTTCCGGTGTAATTCGCTTCTGGTTATTTTTCCTGTATAAAAACAGTCCGTATGACAGTATGCTGCTTTATTTTATATTATCTTAATGTAATATTATAATCATGAACAAATCAAATAGTTTTACCGTTTACTGCATTTGTTATTCTTCTAGTTATAGCGGCTAATGAATCAGAAGTCTCACACATTCACAGATTGTAGCTTACTCCGTGTTGCAAACTAAGGTGATATGGCCTTTTTGAAAGTTAGTATGTGAGAAATGCCTGACCCTGACGTCCCCGTCAGACGTTTGAAAGGTCAGTATGTATCCGCTGACGGCGGCCCGGGGAGGCTTCCAGGAGAGCACAGCGCTTTCTGTCTGAATATTACTGGCAACCAGATCCCGCGGAGCATCCACGTCTACAACACACAACCACATCACATTCATGCTTATTCAGACAATACGATGACAGAGAAATAAAATGACAGAATTTATAGTGAAGAAAAATTCCAAAACTTGTATCACTAATGCATTATGGGAGAATACATTTTTATTTACAGAATTTTTGTTTTGACAAAGCAGAATACAAAGTGTTGAAGTGAGTTATTTTGTTGAAGTGAGTCATTTTTCCAAATATTATCCAGGTAGGTACATTGGGTACTTTTGTATTGATTACCAAATGCTAGGCAAAACATAAAATATGTATTTTTTTATTATTATTATTTTATTTAGTAAAAAATCTGTCATACATGAAATGGTTTTAATTTCTTAAAAGCTATTTTAGATGCTTTTAATGCTTATTATTACTATTTTGTAAATTATTTTTTTGTGATAGGCTACATTAAATCTTTTATTATTCTCAATTAGAACACATATGAGAAATGTATAGGAAATTTCTTAAAATTGCTTTTTAATAGTACTACTATTATTATTAAAATAATTATTATTTTATAAATACTTTTTTTGTGATACATTAAATGGACTTTTTCGATCAGGACACATACAACTATTTTTATATTTTAATCTTAAATATTTAATATTAATAATGATGTTAATATATTAAAGATGTGTTTTGCATATATATATATATATATATATATATATATATATATATATATATATTATATATATATATATATGTGTGTGTGTAAAACACTGCACATGCATAACAGAATTTCACTATGATTTTATATCTAAATCCTCATAGTTTTCTGGGAATTCCCCATTTAAACTCTCCAGTGATGCTGTAAAGCTGTATCTGGTGTGGCCTACAGGAGGCGCTGCAGCACTAGTAATGGTTGACGGTGACTGCATCTCACCTGTTGTGAAGTCTGTGGTCGCTGGAGCACTCTTCTCTTGGTTTCTTATGGCATAAACATTGACTGTGTATTCAGTTGCTGGAGCCAGTGAAGTCATCTCAAACTCCACCGTGTTGCCAGAAACCTGCTCTGATATCTGGGGCACTTCAGAAAAATACAAGTAGAAGTTATCTATAACACTTAAAGCGATAGAGCCTAAAACATATTAGAAAAATTGATAATGCAGTAAACTGAATAACAGGTGAGTTTATACAGGTGTGGGTATATTTTGGGGTATCAGTGACAGCAGTGTCCTACAGTGCAACACTGAGATATCTACAACTATTTTTGTTCTACTCAGGATGAGTAGCAGTAGAGACAATGCATGCAAATCATGAATAAAGAAAACTTAAAATAGAGGCAGAGAGCGCAGGAGGTTCCCACCAGTGTCTGCGCTGTATGTGATGACATATCCATCCACAGTCGCTACTGCAGGCTGCCAGAGCAACAGCGCATTCGTGTCAGTCACATTGACAGCAGTCAGGCTGCGTGGCCTATCCAGCGCTGGAGGTCACAAAAAAATGATTGATTTAAAAAATAAAGAATGAAGATAAAACTATGATATTATTTGTTATGTATTAAATAAATATTATATATAATATATAACCTATATAAAATCAATATATTTTATTTCATTACTTGACTTATTTTGTTATATGTAAAATAAATAAATATTATATATAAAATAATTCAAATAAAAACTATTTTTGAATTGTATACATTTTCATGTCTTTACATTAATGTACGTCAATTACTTATTTGTTTATATATATATAATATATATATATAATATATATATATATATTATATACACACTGTACACACACAGACACACACACACACACACTAATATAATATAATTATATGTATATATGTATTATATATAATACATATATATATATTTACAAACTTTTGTTAGATGTGATTACACAATCGCAACTAACATAAGTTTTTAAAAATTAAATCACAATCAATCTATTTGACAGCACCTATTATAATATAATACAATATAATATTATATTTAGGTTTAAGGTTTTGTTCAGATCACTACTCAGTTTGAGCAATCCCGATGTTTATCTTAGAAAACACCACTAACCAGTAAAGTGACTAAACCGACCTGTGGTAAAAGTGTCGGCCACTGGTTCGCTCTCCTCCAGACCTTTCACTGCGATAACTGACGACTGATACGTCTCTCCAGGAATCAGGTTTATTAGCGAAACCTGAGATTGTGACCCAACCACCGTCATGATCATGGGAGTACCTGTTAATACACAGAAGAGAAGCAATAACCAATGAATTTAAGGTCATGATACACAGGGCAACTTTTTTAAACAATGTTGCTGGGCAATGTTGGCGTCAACGTGCAACCAGATGAGACACAGGGCCGATCTAAATTATCCAGATAGAAATGTATTGCCCATTTTCAAGGGGAAAGTGCCCAAGCAACAATTGCTCAAAAAGTTGCCCTGTGTATCATTACCTTTACAGTATAGTACTTGAATATACTTAAATAGCATGGTTTATAGTAGTATTCACTACATTGCATATATCTATAGTAATATGTTGAAGCATTCTTTAGGGTTTTAAGAGGACCAGCACTCGCCTCCTTGGACTGGGAAGTAAGTGATTCTGAAGGAGTCCGGTTGGCACGCGGTACAGTCCAGTAAACCACAGCCGATGTGTCTGTGATGTCAGAGAAAGCAAGGTCTCGTAGAACTCCAAGGCCTGCCAGACAGCAATACAGATAAATATATATATTTAGCAATGTCAAGAAGAACACTTTGAAAATTGGGAAAATGTTCCACCCAGGGTCCATATGGCCATTAAGATATGAAGTTAATTAATACAGCCACTGAAAAATGGACAAAGAAAGACCAGCATCAAACACTGAACTGCAGGAGAAGCGGGCCTTTCCCTGGTGCAATGAAAAAGGCCTAAAAGAAAGATTAGTTAGTCTTAATAGTGCAAGTTTCCATTCCAAGAAACATCCACAAAAGCTCGCATTTGTACCACGATCAATCATGCCAAAAATCATTAAACTGCATTCCACAAATTTACCTGGAGTGAGACATTGACAAAAAGAAGGCATGTTATTTAGATCGGACCATTTACATATAAACCAACACAGAATCATTAGTTCTCAGGGCATGCGGACAAATTAACATTGCTTTCCCAACAACGATGTGCAGAAAAAATGTAACTTGATGGTTTAGTAGTGACATGAACATCAGGACTTTCCTCTGGATGCATGAACATACACATGAACGTTCCTTCGTGAGAGAAACAAAAGCATGCAAGGTTAAAGTCAACATGAACTGAAGTTGAACGTGTCAAAAATGTCTTTTTTTCAGCTTGTAAAGCACCCACTTCTCAAGCCCCAATCAATGTGTTTTTCTTGTAATTTGGTGCTTTTGTGCATCTTTCGTAAGTCGCTTTGGATAAAAGCATCTGCTAAATGCATAAATGCAATGTTTGCGAACAGAATCTTTCACACTCTCAAATGTTGAATACTACGTTGACATTAATAAAAAAAATTCATGTTAACAAACGGAACCGTATTGTAAAGTGTTACCAGTTTTTCTAAATGGAAAAACGTTGATTCTTGTGAAGAAAAGACACTGATTGACAACAGCAAAATGTGTGAATCTTTTTAAATGACAGAAAGACACTGTCAGAGGTCCACAAAATAGCAGTTTCAACCTCAGTATTTGCTGTTGACTTTAACCCTGGATTGAAACATATCATGATAGATACATTTCAAATCATGGTGCACCAAAGCTTAACACATCAGTCAGTACCTGTTTAGGATGAAGAGTGTTATTTAGTTGTTAAAGACACTTCCACCACATTGCAGCCAAGAAAGCCCTCTCAAATCCAGAAATGATGCGAAAGGCAATCCTACACAATACCTGTTCTCGCAACGGCAGTAACGGGTTGGGAGCGATGTTCCAACGTGACACCGTAAAGCTCAATTTCATACTCAGTTCCCCCCAAAAGCTGTGTTAACACTTTGGTTCTTTCATCGCCCGGCACAACGAACTCTCGAGGGTGGGAGAGCTTTCTCGAATCTCTAACTTTGAGCACAAATCGATCAAAAACGTCGTCTTCTGCCGTCCAGGCCAGCCGGAAACTCTCAGGGGTGACGTCCGACACGAAAAGGTGCTCGATCTCTGGTTCTGCCTCTGATTGACAAGAGGAAATTGGTCTTTTTCTTGTTTTAACGAGTTTATTTCCAACTACCTTGCCGGTCTCCAACCATTTGACATGCATCAAGTATTACGACTACTCATGTTAGTTAAACCATGGACACATAACAATGTATACGCGTCCCTTCAAGACTTTTGACACCATATGGCACTGCAAATCATGCACGCCACTTACACATGACATCTTTCTGTGCAGTGATTTCATGCAAGACTGTTTCCTTCTGAGCTGCATCATACAAGATCTCAGGCCTCATGCTGGTGAAAAACCTTGATGAAACTTGATGATATGGGATTTGCATATTGATGGATAGTTTTTGCCAGCCATTTAAGTAGACAGATTAAATATGGCATCAGACACGTGGGACAAGTGAAGCATGTATTGTTCACTTGAAACAAAGAAAAAGACTTATCAATGGAGGAGACCTGGCAAATAAACAAGGGATAGTATTGAGGGAGTAGTTGAGTTTCCCAACCAAAGCTTAGATCAAACAGCATGTCATCTTTTAATATATAGACTGTGACATCAAATAGGACGTGTAAACACAGGACATGTTCATTATTTTTAATCTGCATAAGCATTATAGGTCTTTGAACTTTTGTTTTCTAGTGTTTTCTTTTGAGCCTTTCTCGATCAGTCTGTACACGCCAATAGAAGTCACCATGGAAAAATATGCGTTTACACAGAATGTGGCATCCATGTAATTACACTGCAATCACAATTTTGTTAAACAATCTAATGCTCAAAGGTTAAAAACAATTATTTTAAAGTAATTTTACAGTTAAAAGTGATATTTATCTAATCGGTGGCACTGTGTACCATGTGGCTTTGCTTCATTAAAGAACTGCTTCACACCAAAACAAAAGGTCACACCCATTTCAGCCTCTCATTTCATTGAACAGACATGTCAGGTGAAATTATAGGCCTATTTTAAAAACATTAAAGGGGCGGTGTGGAGTCCAAAAGGGTAGTTTGTTGCCTGAGGGCAACGCCACACCATAGAGGGTTAAAATAACTAAATAATCTTGAAACCAAATATATTTACTTGAAAAGCAACAGTGCATAACATATTATGCATATATTGATGCACTGGCACATGTTTTCTTTTTTATTATTGCAGGAATACATATAGATGTTTTATATATATAAGTATAAAAAAATACAAAAAATTAAAATCTGTACTAAGACCAAATTTACCCAATATATACCCATATATTCTCTGAAAAAACAAAACATTAAATGTCTTCTGCATTACTTCTCAAACTAATTATCTTGTATTGTGTTTTTTTTTTTTTTTAGGAAAGCACGTGAAAAAAAAATTAGTGAAGGTTTATTTTAGTATAAAAGACTGATTGACAACAGCAAATGTGTGGGCAAACTTTTTAAATAGACAAAAACAAAAATATCAGTTGACCACAATATAACAGTTTCTCTTTATTTCAATGGTCCGCTTTAGACATTCTACAAACTATAAGTAACTTTGCAACTACAAGCCAACTAATTCTTATAACTGTAATAAGTAGATAATACAAGACTGTTAGAGTTCAGGTTTGTAGAATAAGTTTAAATAGTTGCAAAGTTACTTATAGTCAACAGAATGTGTTGGCGGAGCATTAAAAAAAGAGTTAGCCGATATTAAGCAGACAGTCTACTAATACAGTCTACTATTAATACTCTAAAGAGAGTTAGTTGACATGAAGTTGCAAAGTTACTTATAGTAGGCTATAGAATGTCTAAAGTGGACCATTGAAATAAAGTGTTACCAAGAACACAGTTCTCGTCAGTACTGTTTTTAAAACGACTGACCAATCAGAAGCAGCAGCAGTTGGGGCGAAAAAAGCATCTTGAGCATATTAAGTGTTTACTGTAGAGCAACTGCACATTTTATCAGGTTTTTGTCATGGTATTGTGTGTCTAACATATCAGAGATAATCTATCAATCTTGAACATGTCCTGTGCATACAACCCCGGTAAAATATGATCTGCTAGATATTCAAAACAATTTGCTATGCAACAAAGTAAAAACTACTAAGCTTGGGCAGTGAAATCTCTGAGGTGAAGGAGTGACGTGCAGTTGAAAAGCAGAAAGCGGTACCTGTAACAGCCACTGTGGTGATTGGACGAGACTGTAACCCATTCCCTGACAACCCGGTCACACTGACCTCATAGCCAATGCCAGTAATCAGGCCCAAAACATCCAGTAAGGTCTGGTTTCCCGGCACTACGAACTCTTGTGGCTCCAGCAGCAGGCCAGAGTCCGACACCTTTACCTGAAAATGTCTGAAGCCCTCAGAAGAATCTGCTTCCCAGGACACCCGAAATCCGTATGGGGTAATATCCGAAACGGTGAGGTTTCCCACTTTAGGTAATGACGCTGGGATACATGGTACAGGATTCATTTGGGTCCCGTAGTTGCAGTGTTATAGGAGGGGACAATACAGGGTGAGGATGTATAATTGATTCTGCAGTGATTGCAAGGTCAAAATAGCTTGTTATTTGTCAAATGTTACTCATTAATTTGTCAATGTTAAGCTATTATTGTATGAGCTATTGTAAAATAACTGAGTATTCAGTGGGTGCAATAAAACTGCATGCATATGCAATGACAAAAACGGGAATGAATCAACCATACATGTGTGTTAATATAACTAAACAACGTGGTCAGACAGATGCAAAAATGAGTTTCCACACTGCAAATCTACTTTTCCTTATGCGCAATCATAATGTTTCAAGCACAGCAGATTATGTTGCAAACAGAAACATCAGAGGGAGGATTAGTGGAGTTTTTTTTTTTCAAGTTCCAATGTTTTTTTCTTTCATTTTTGATAGTCCAAATATTCACACTTGGGGCCAGATTTAACAGCTTGCACCAGCGCAAACCCTTGGCTTTCAAAAGCTACTGTCAGGATTTAATAAAGACACGCAGTGAAAAATGTGCGCTGAAAAGCCGTGAACAGGTTTACTATAGCGGTTGACCTCATTGCAGTGTTGGGGGTAACTCATTACAAGTAACTTGAGTTACGTAATCAGATTACTTTTGCAAGTAACAAGTAATGTGCGTGCGTGCGTGTGTGTGCGCATGCAGAGTAAACATGATGCTTATTGTAGTTCTAGACTAAATATGAACATGCATTTACTCATCTCACTTGCACGAAAAACATTCAGCATTCCTCAAAATGAATAAAAACAGTAAAATGCAATCTCAGAATTTTATGCAAAACTTTTATAATTAACTATATTAAATTACACAAATATATTTTATGTATTTAATCTCAATTTATTAACCAATGCTGCTAAGCTTCAATTATCTAATTCAACTATACTAATAGGCAAAAATTACTCAAGATTAGATGTAGAAATAAGCGTGTTGAACTTCCTTCTCCTGTATCCTATTGTTCTGTAATCCAGAATGGCTGAACGGTTTGTTTGAGCGGCGCCTTCTACTGTACAGGATTAAACATGCATTTCCTTGCATTTATCACTTTTGGTGTGAAAGGGCCTTAACATTTGCCAAAAATAGAACTTTTTTTGTTGTTATTAAAAAACAAACAAGCAAGCCCAGCCCAGATGAGAAAAAGTAATGCAAAAGTAATTTAACGCATTACTTTTCATAAAAAGTAACTAAGTAACGCAATTAGTTACTTTTTTTGGGAGTAACGCAATATTCTAATGCATTACTTTTAAAAGTAACTTTCCCCAACACTGCCTCATTGCAATGCATTTGTAGGAGTTTCCCTTTCAGACGCACCAATTTATGGGAGGAGAATCATGCAAGGTGATTTACTAAGGTTTGCGCTTGTCAATTTACTGGTATTTGGTAGATTGCATTGATCATTATGGAAATGATCTGGCAGGGTCTGTGTTCTTTCATTTGTCACGAGCAGAACCTTCCAGTCACATCTGCGCTTTTATGGGATTGCGCTCTCTCACGCTAATTGCTCTGATTAGTAATCTGGGCCTTAGTGTAAAAAGGCCTTCAGAGTAATTAAAATAACCATGTTAAATATTACATGCATGCAATCATACCAAAACAAACAAACAAAAATGTCAGTTTCAGTTTTGTGTGCAACCAGGTCTAACCCGGATGCAAATTTGTTAGTTCTGTCTGTTAAGTCCTGATTTGTTGTGAGAGAAGCTTGAAAAACTTGCACAGTACCTGTACTGGTATTGAAGGAAACTGATGGAGTTTGGCGGCCACCAGACAGACCATAAAACACTATGTCATAGACCGTAGAGTCTGTAAGACCCATCACGGTAACGTTCCTCTCTGCGCCTGATAGCCTGAGCTCTACAACATCATACAGCTGCTCACGGTCAGTGATACGAGCAGCAAAGCCATCAAAGTGACCTGACAATGTGCTCCAGGACAGCACCAAGCTATTCGGGAGGGTTTCAGAGACCACAATGGTGCCCAATATAGGCTTAGGCTCTGAGTGAGAGAAAGTATTGGGTACTGTTACGAAAATTAACAGTAGCTAAAACAAGCGAAAACTGGATGTTTAATACAGTAGGAATATTTTGGGTTATTTGCCTTAATGTCTATGATAAACATCTGTGGTCTGCAGTCAGTTGTGGCAGATAATAATTATGACTTAGTCCTCAGTTTGAAAAAGAAAATGCATAAGCATTCAGTGGGACCAAATCTTTCATATTTTTCAACTCTTTTTCCACTTGAGGACAAACTATTTAGGTTTGCCAGAAAAATGGCTGATAGCACAATGAAATGTTCCATTTTAAATGCTTAGTAGTAAGTAAACTAGGTATTTTGGCCAGAATTAGATGCAATATGGACCTGATTTTATCCCACAATTCAAAAGACTATGGAGAGAGTGACAAATTGATCATAACTTGTGAAAACACAAGGTTGGGAAGCAAAACTTTAGTCCTTTTTACACTAGTCCTGCTAATCAACAACATGCCATAGACATTACCCTGCAAACAACCAGGAATACTACTTTAAGTCATGATCTCATGTATTTTGTGCCAACTATGTAATTGTGATTTTCTTATCTGCACAATTCTGTCATTATTTCTTACAATTCCAAATTAATAATTCTGAGCAATTTTGAGAAAGTTTCTCAGAATAGTTAGTTTATACCTTCATGCATCCTTTTTTACCAACACTTGAATGTGGGTAAGTTTCATAAAAAAGCAACATTTTAAACAAAACAACACTTTTGTCAAAGACTATGTACAGATCGGATTCAGAACGATGATCAAAACACAGATGGAGTAGATTGAGTCCTTCAACACCCCCAAAGCTTCACAGTCGTTTACCCTTCCTGGGTCGACATTTCATTCGGTAATATTAGGCAGTTTTGATTTATTTGTGGTTTAATGTTTGATTATCGCGTTATTTTACATTTGCGTAAGCAATGCCTCTATCGCTTGTTTCTGCTCTTTCAGAAGATGCATAATAGCGCCCCTACCGTATAACAGTGAAAACATGGATAGCCGGAAAATTCAGTCAACCGCGGGGAACGAGTAGCCTGGTTAAAACCAGACCATTCTCAGTAGTAACTGAGTAATGGTCTGGCAAAGCTTCATAGACAAATCATTTCCATAGGGGCGTCACCAACGGACGTCGCTCAAATGCCTCTGGGCGCAATTGGATAGACCTAAAACCAATCAGAGCGATGAAGGAGATGACGTATGCAGAGCGACGGAGAAACATCTCTGAGTGTTGTTCTTTGCTCAGGTTTTAACAAAAAGGAAACGGACAAATAGCTTAAAACAGACGCGATAACTGATTCGAGTGATGTTCCACAGCGGCATCCATCTTTGTAATGTAGGCTACAAAATCTGCTTCACCGTCGCTGCGTTGTCATCATCGTGTAAAGCCCGCCCCAACGTTTCTGATTGGTGCCTCGATTTAGACGGATTGGAAATGGGCTTGAATGAGCTATTTGCCAGACTTACTTGCAGAGCAAATCTAAATTTGCCGGAAGTTGTCTGGGTTTTCCCAGGCTAGGGAAAGAGTAAAGTAAATTTGAAGTAAATTCCTATGTACACTACCAGTGGTCTAACCTACAAAAAAAAAATCAACTTTAAGACAGTTTATATGTGGGAATTAAAAATTATAACATAAAAAATGAATAGTCCAAATTGCAAGATATAAACTCGTTATTGTGAGAAATAGTCAGAATTGTGAGATAAAAAAAGTGCAATTACCTTTTCATTGTTTTATTCCAAATGGGCTTCCATAGCAAACCAAATCTTCAAAACCCAATATAAAGGTTTAAAGCATGTATTCTGAGAACTCAAAAGCATGCTCTGCTGTACCTGTGGTTACTACAGTTGTCAGGGCAGCTGTGTTGGCGCCACCAGAGGTGGCATAGAGCTTGATCTGATATCGCGTGTCTCCTCTGAGCCCGGTTAGCACCGTGGAGCGGGCACCTGTGGGCAAGGTGCGCCCCGTCGCCTGCGTGGGCAAAGCAGACTCTCTCACCTCGACTATAAAATTATCAAACGTCTTCTCTCCCGTCCGCCAGGAGAGCGACACTGTGTCTGAGGTAATGTTTGAAACAACTAGTCCAGACAAGTCAGACTCGGCCGCTACAGGGGGAAAAAGCCAGCCATTGCGTTTTGTTTAGTGTCTCTTTCTCTGCTGTCAATAGTTTTAGAGATCTCTCCATGGTAACTGTCCACCTAACAGCCTTGTTCAAAGAGATAGTTCAGCCAAAAAGCATTTACTCATCCTCATTTCGCTTCAAATCTGTATGCTTGTGTAACTGGTCACAATTCAAACCAAAGGTCTCTGGCATGGGAGGCGGACTAGCGTCAGTCACTAGTGTGCCTTTTGAAGCCAGGGGAGTGAGGTTTACATGCACAACTCTTACTGGCCTATGTCCGTTGCACTGCTTTCCTCTAAACCTCACTCCCATCCGGGTCACGGCACCAAATCTAACCAGTTCTACTTGACCAGCTTCGAGTGGGATTCGAACCAGGGTCTCTGGTGTGGGATGCGGGCTCACTCACAAGGACACTAAAGACCGCAGCCTCTTGAGGCCAGGGGAGTGAGGTTTACACGCACAGCTCTTACTGGCCTATGTCCGTTACACTTGCTTTTTTCCGTGGAAGACAAAAAGAGATATTTTGAAGAAAGTCGGTCAATGTGCATAGTGCTAACTTGGTGAAAATGACAAAAAGCACTGTGAACCCAGCTAACAGGAAACAGTTGCAGGACTTTAGCTAATGCTCTGGCAAGGTTCATTTACATGACACCAGCGTTTTGGAGGCCTGAAAACGCAGACTTTTAAAAACGGGTTTCAGAGTGCAATTTTGGAAACCAATACTATTATCGTCTCTGTGTACACTACAAAAAAACTAATTTGTGAAAACAGTGACGTCATGCACATGCTTATTATGTGTTCAGTCTATAGGCATAGTGTTTCTTTACAAAGTAACATCGCCATCTACTGGCCTGGCAGCAAAATACAGCATTTTTAGTAATTTTCAAGGAACGTTGTCATACGGAAAAAAAGCAAAAAAAAAACTTTAGTTTTTAGTATATCGTTGTCATGTAAATCTTTGATGTAGTCACATACGTGCTTGCATAGAGAATTTAATGCAAGTCGAACCTGATGCAAATCATCTTGTGGCACCAGATTCAGATTTCCATGTGCACAGGCAGATGCTAAAACGTTAATTTAGTCTTCAATCGCCAATATTCCTCAAACAAAGCTATAACATTACTTCAGAAGACTTGAATTTAATGGACCACTTTTAGAGAAATCTTCAACATATGAAGATGAAGAAAAAACATACAGTTTTGGAATGACATGAGTTCATAAATGTGAACTTTTTGGTTGATCTACTCTTTTAAGAGCTGATTTATCACTTCCAATATAAACAAACGGGGGAAAACAGCAAGAAAAAGAGAGAATTCCAGTTACCTGTGGAGGCGACAGCACTGACGGAGTCTGTTCTCCTTCCCTTCATTACTCCAGTGAGGTAAGCTATATAGTCAGTAGTTGGCTGTAGCCCAGTGATTTCATATGACTGTGTACCGTGAGTTAGGTTATATTCAACTGGCTCCCGCTGCCAGCTAGAGTCTATAATCTCCAGGATAAACCTCTCAATATCTCCTCTCGTGTCATTCCATGAAATGGAGAAGCTCTCTGATGTAATATTAGACACATACAGACTGCCAACCATTGGAGCGCTATCTAAAGGGAGAAACGGTTATTGAAACAGAGGTAATGTACTTGCTGTACAATGTTTGGTTTGGACATTATCACCCTTAATGTCTATGGTGATTACATCCTTGCTGTACAATATGCATAATTTGCATGTTAAGCCGAGGAAATGATTTGCTTTTTATTGTGAGAACTGAAATGTATTGTTATAGGCTAAATACTGACTAGTGTTATTTGTGCTGGTCGGATTAGGCCTGTTTTACACATCCCGAGTCTGCAGCATGCAAGCAGAGCATATTTATTTTTGCATGCATACAGGTTACAGTTTTCGTAAATTAGATTTCATGGCGTTTGAATATAATATAATTAAAATCTAAATAATAAGCCAATTAATTAATAAATAAAATACATAAATTCTTCATTTTTAATGTATTCATGAATTGTTCGCGTACACACTGCAGATGCGTGATGTTAAACGTGCAGAAACTTAAACTGGGCAGAAAAAGAAAATGAATGTTCGTTTAGATGTGAATAAAACTGAGGCTATTTTGTTGTATTTGTTCACTGTAGTGTCAAAACAGGTTAACAAGAAAATCGCGTTAGTGCATGAAGCAATCAACACAAAAGATGTATAAAGATTATTCCAAATTATCCATGCCCATTTTTGATTATTCCCAATCCAAACAAAAGTTAATGCTCAGATGGTTCCCAGAAAGCAGTATGTTTGAATATCACATCAGTATTTCAAGTGAATGGGTAAAACCATATAAATAACAGAGTTAAAAAATAAAAATAAAAGTGTTAGAAGACGTCAGAAGATGGATGAGCAGCATCTAAATGATTTTGAATTTTAAAATCGTGACGGCCAGCATCTATTTTGGTTTATGTGAGGCTACTTTAGTTATTTCAAGAAGTATATTAAATAAAAAAAATATTATTATAATTTATTAAATGTATAAATATATAAAAAATTTACATCAAAATGGGTTCAGCTGATGAAAAAGATTGGGAAGACCTCAAAATAAACACTACATCAAAATGGATCACTTATTCAAATGCATGTTGCTTCTATATCAAATCAATAGATGTGTGAAATGATGCAGGAAGATGATGAGATCACGCAATGAAGTCAATGAAATTATATGTAAGAGGGTGAAATATGTTGCAATCACTGCAGCGCATCAAAACTCACCACAATGCGGTAAATACATGAGATGGGTGGTGCCATGCATTTGGGGTAGCTGGTTGAAATGGATGATATATGGTTGACAATGATTACTGCTGAACACAAAGCTCAGTGGAAATGAATGGAAACATGACATATATTTTGCCCCAACGCAATCAACTTGGAGGCAAGACCGACACAGTGGCTGGAACAGTACAGCAATGAAGTCGTTTCACAATCAACAAATTATTGTGGACATTCGAGAGACGCCGTTATGTGTTCGGTCATCATTCTCATGGGCCACATGCAACAAACACGCTTAGGTTTCGTGAAGAATTAAAAGGAAATGTTAAAGCACAGAAGCACCTGCTTGACACCACAGCTCCCAACTAGAATGAAAAAGGTCAGAAAGAGAGAAAGGATTAAGAAAAAAGGTATAATAGGTTTCCCATCCCTTGTGAAAAAGAAGTGGGCTTAATTGTACTGAATGTGCACTTGCATTGCGTTTTAAATCTTAAAAGTATATTCATAAAAACTGTACTTGCAGATAATATGATGAATTAAACATGGATAATATAAAATTAATTGAACATAGAACATATATATATATATATTTAAATGTAATTTATTTAAATAAATACATGCTTGTCGGTTATTGTTCAACTAATTAAAAAAAAGTGTATTTGAAATGAACTGGAAACTTGAACTTAATGAAAATTAAGAAGGGGCTTGAGTTGTGAGTTTTTTCTCAATGAATGTTGAAATGAATATGTGATGATTTGTTGAACTTAAGTTCAACTAATTGTATTTAATATAAATTTAACAATATACATTTTTTTATAACATGCAATAACATGCAATTAAGTGTTCTTTTTCACAAGGGATATATCCAGGTCAGCATGGATTACCTGTTGCTGCTTCAATGTTGATCGACCCCAGGATCGAGCCTGATGCATCCGTATAGTGTAATTGTATAAGAGTGCGGGCCGAGCCCAGACATCCATAAAATACGTGCATCACCAGATACGAAAGGTTCTGTTTTTCTGGACCACTGCTGAATTTGCCACTTCAATCACAAAACTGTCAAAGGCAAGGCCATCCTCAATGATCCAGGACACATTGAAACTATTCCCAAGATACATCAGACACACTCAGACTGCCAATCTGCGGCTTCTGCTCCTCTGACAGACAAAGAAATCAGAAATGAGTTATTGTCACTGAAATTAATTACATTTGCATGATGAAATGAGCTCAACTTGCTAGTGCCACTGGCATAAACACAATGCCAGATACAGATAAAACAGTTAATAGATGGGATGAAATGATATGAATGAAGACATGAGGCACAAAGATGGTGTTCATTCATGTTAAGAAATAATGGTCAAAATGTGATCCAATTTATTTCATGCCATAATCCAGAGGGGACGTTTATGGAAAGCACAGGAACAATTCTGCAAGCGTTTTGTGGCACTAGAGGTATAGGATCACATCTTGGGTATTACCTAAAATATGTAGTTTAATTGGGGGGGAAAATGTGAGCTTTAAATATTATTCAATGTTTAATAAATAATGAATACACTACCATTTAAAAGTTTGGGGTCTGTAAGATTTTGTAAAATGTTTTGGAGTCTCTTATGCTCACCAAGGCTGCATTTATTTGATAAAAAATACAATAAAAACAGTGATATATTGTGAAATATTATAACTAATTTAAATTATGTTTTGTATTTGAATTTATTTTTAAAAAGTAATTTATTTCTGTGATCAAAGCTGAATTTTCAGCATCATTACTCCAGTCTCACATGATCCTTCAGAAATCATTCATGCTGATTTGCTGCTCAAGAAACGTATCTGATTATTATCTATTTTATTATTTGTAAACAATGAACTAACAACAAATAAGCAATATATTTGTTACAGTATTTATTCATCTTTGTTAATGTTAGTTAGGTCATGTTAGTTCACAGTGCATTAACTACTGTAAATAAATGCACCTTTTGATTTTAACGTTGTATTAGTAAACATTGAAATTAACATGAACTATAATTGATAAATGCTAATAAAATGAACTGAGTATTGTTTATTCTTAGTTCATGTTAGCTAGTTAACTAATGAAACCTTATTTGTAAGTGTTACCAAAACAAACTATAACAGTGTATCAATGATAATAAAATAACACTGATACTGTATAATGCTTCCTTGCTGAATAAAAGCATAAATTTCTTAAATGTATTATAATTTCATAAACATAATGTCTTTTGAACTTTTGAATGGTAGTGTACAACTAAATACTTAACATGCACAGAACGTCGCTGGCAGGATTTGGGTTTGATATAAAACACTCGTCCAAAACCTAATTTCTTTCACGAGCCATCTTACGCCTGCAGAAATGCTCCTGAGATAAATGACATTAGTAGTACTGTGCTGGCGGATGACAGATGACTGTGGTTTCTGAAGATGATGTCCATGTACCTGTCTTGACGTGAACATTGACTGGTTGAGATTTTTCGCCCTCCTTCATCCCATATAAAGTAATCTCATAATGCATGCCAGCGGTCAGCCAATCAACATGGACCTGCCGGGCTTCTCCAGATATGTCAATAATGTGCTCTTTAGACTTATTCGACGTTGAGTTCAGCTCAACGATGAAGCTATCGAAGGCTCCTTCTGGAGCTGACCAAGATAGCCTCAAACTATTTCTGCTCACATCTGAGACTTTTAGGTCACTTGGGCCCTCAAGTTTATCACCTGAGGTTTCAGCTTTAAAATCTTCTGTTAAAAAAGTGGAGGTAGAGACTGCTGGTTGAACCTCCTTATGGAGGCTTGGTAGCATTGTTGAAACGCTTTTGACGGTCAAAGCAACAACATCAGGAGAGGTAGACTGTGCTAGAGGAAAGTACATTCAGTGCATTTAAGGTCAGAGATTAAAGACGGGACAGAATTAGAAGTGCTTTTCCTGTGAAAACAAGAGGTTAACAAGTCATTGACTAAGTGCATGATTAAAGGGGTCATGACAAATCAAATTTGCCTTGATCTTTTGAAATATAAGAGGTATTTGTACCATTAAAACATCCTGAAACTTTCCAAGCTTAAAAAGTCCTCCTCATTCTAAACAAAGTCATTTAATCAAGTCATTAATTCAAGTTAAAACGGGTCAGAATGAAGGTTGAAAATAATTGTTTTTCTGCATATATATATATATATATATAGTCATATAGAAGTCAACCTCAAGGAACATATTAAAATAATTGTCATGACCCCTTTAAAATATGACTATATTTACCTTAAACATGCCATTAATCTGCTGTTTATCCTGGGAAGTGGTTCTTTGATTTGCTCCATTAATAATTGTAAAATAATTTCTACTGAAATCTCAAAAGTACATTTTATAATTATTTTTGAATGAAGATTATGCTGGTCAATCATATTCTGACTGGAATGTCATGAGTGTGTATTCATTAAATAGTTGCACCACTTTAACCATAAAACCATAAAAAAGACCATAAAAAGCATTTTCATTCATATATATTATATATTCAAAACACCCCCCCCCCCCTCACTTTCTCAATGTGCACTGAGATTTGAGACACACTGCATGCGATACAACTTAATTCACATGCAAATAATGTTACCAGTTCTTAAGTTATTGAAATCTGCATGCATGTATCTGAAAACATCTGGCATTAATGGCTATGATGAGCCATTAATTGCTGAAGTTTCCAAGTAGTCCACCAGAGTGGAAGTACATGGGACACTTCAGACTGATGGACAATCCATGCAGACCTCGAGATGTTTCAGGAAACGGGATGCAGGAACTCAATTAGTTGTTAACTCTAACAAGTTAAACAATATTCTACTAATCAGTTTTCTCATGCATTCTCTTTTTTCACCACACATTTTAGTTTGTTATGAGCATTAACTATTTTCTCCACTGAGATTTGAGGATATTCTTGTCATTTACAAACAAGGGCTGGGTGATATACTGAATATTTGCAATATATATCTGAACAACCAAAAATAGGAGTTAGAGTTCTATGCCTGAATAATTATTTGCTGGCAGCGTGACTCATGGATACTCATTAAAGGCACACTATGCAGGAATTCCGTTTTTGTCAAACAGCGACCCCTAGAGTCGCTGTGGAGTACTTGTATTTAACGTTACTGTCGTAAATACCACTGTCCTGTCCTGAGACTGTCGCAGAACGTCTCTGCCATAGACTGATCTCTGCACTCACGGCCTGATACCCCTTTGAAGCTGTTATATTAAGGTACAAATCTTGCATAGTGTGCCTTTAAATAAGAGATCTAGCGCTAAAATGTGTTTTTAAACTCAACCTGAGTGCTCGTGTCCGCTGCTATCAGTGTCATGGATACATAGTGTCTCTTGTGGCGTCTTCACTCGGACGCGCTCTTCAATCTATCGCCGTTGCAGAGACTCTCTATTCATTACGGTGAAATCACAAAATAAAATGCACACATAGTAGTATAGTAAAGTCAAGGGGGTAATCCATCAACCGGAAACTGAAGCCTCTCCGGGCGCCGCCATTGTAGCTGGCTATCACCTGCTGTTAGCATTCCATTGACTCCCATTCATTTTGGCATCACTTTGACAGCGAATAACTTTACATCGGAGATGTCCAAAGACTCCATTTGTCCATTATTTATTTCTAAAGAAACACGACAATGTATAAAAGGCTCCATTACTGTGTATCTTACGTTGTTGCCGATTAGAAGCCGTTTTTGTAAATATAGGCTAACGACTGCGTCATAACCCCGCGACTCTATGGCGCACCGCACACAAGAGACATTACCGTATAGACAGAAGTAGAAGCTCCCGGGCAATCGGGGGGACATGGAGGCATACAGTCAAGGGAGAAGCCCATAGATAGTCATAAAGTTGCTCCTGCTGCGAGCTCATGGACAGCTAATACTCACGATCTCCGGCTCTGTGAGATTCGGAAGGGAATGATTAAGATTTCGGCTGGCGCAGCTACTAGGTTGCTCACGTCACATCTCCGTCGTCAGGCTCAGTTTGAGCATGCACAGTACGCTTGGCTATCAGGAAGTAAGTGCTTCTAAAGGGCTTCAGTTTTCTCCGTTGAAATCTATGGGGTCGCTCTGTCCATTTCTTTTACTCTCTATGAAAATAGTAGGAAAAGCCTTAGCTCCATGAGTATATCAGAGCCTGTGGTCACGTGACGGCCGTAAAGCGATACGTTCTCCAGGCATTCTCCAGGTCACATGACCTGGCCAAAGACGGTGCGCCTTCTCCAAACTTACATAGGCGGTATTTCAAGAGGGCAGCCCCGCTCAGAGCAGTGATAGTGTCAAGCGCTGTATATTGGCCTGATGAATCATTTAAAATAACTCATATGCGTCAACTCTTTAGGCCACAAAGTCTGCGGTGTGCCGCAGCAAATGTTTGGTTAATATTCAATAAACAATTATTACAATAATTATAATGTTATATTAAATAAATAATAAATAAATGTGACATTTTTCCTTGTGTTGATTTAGCAAAAACATTTTTTTAATGCAAAAAATATTTGTTGCATTAAATAACCTGAATTGGCTTCAATTCTTGTTAAAATAATGGCTCATATAATATATATAAAAAAATGATCAAAATTAAATATTGAGATAAATATAGAATAGAGGAACAAGATTGAAAAATATATAAAAAGTATTATTATTATTATTTTTTTGCTGTATCACCCAGCCCAAATAAGCATCCATATCCTGATGCATCATCATCATCATGCATGTTTTTTGCTCTACCATTTGATGGGAGCATATCATATATCATGCAAAATACAAAATTCCACTCTTAAACCTATGAAACCAAACATTTCTTAAAGTAGCAATGACACAAAAATCAAACAGATGACTTGAAACCCAAAGATAGTTTATACCTGTAACTGCTATTGCTTCTAGTAGTGAAGATCTTTGGTTATTGGATATTCCATAAAGCCTTACTTGGTACTCAGTGGAAGCCATTAGACCTCGGATTTTAGTGCCATTCACCTCCCCATTGAGATGAACCTCCTCGTTCCATTTCCCTGAGAAATCTTTAAGTTCTACAGTGTAACTATCATAGCCAATGTGCACATTTGACTCCCACGAAAGATCAAATCCATCGGATGTGACATTGGACACGGTCAAGGTGCCGGCGGGATCCTCGTATCCGCTCCCAGAGAACGGGCTCTCTGAGTTGTCGAGAGGCACAAAGCTAATGACATTGTCGTCTGTGCCTTTGGCTGAACCGAGCTCAGGAAATTTGTTCGCTAGATAAAAAGTGAAAGATGCTACAAGAAAAAGACAAAAACATTTGAAACTGGGCAACACCGGATGAAACCTCATGACAAAAGCATGAACACATGTGCAAATCCCTTCATTCAAGACCAAATATGATTGACTATCATCTAGACAGATCAAAGTAATGTCAGCAAAAAGCCCTCACACTGTTCCCTTACCAGGTACAACACAATATGTTTCCTGAAAGTGAAAAATGCTGATCATAATCTGTTCATATTTAATACACAGCTGTGTGGAGAGAGATTTGTGTTCAGAAACTCAGATTTACTGGTGTCTCAGCTGGTTTGGACACAGTGTTAATTAGTTATGACAGGAAACATTGCACAAATGCAAACAATGCACTACAGCAAGTATGATCTGTTGAACATACTTAACACACTCTGTTTCTCTGCACTGGTGATGACGATAAAGTGTGTTATTATTCTATCCACCTTATTTTTCAATGCAGAGGTAAGCTATTTTCTGTGAATGTGAACTGAATTACTGGCTTAAAGTGAATAACAACACTATTGTCTTCTGCTTATAGGTGAATTGAACTAATTTTGTTATTTTACACACTTTACACAGTTATTGAACTGAACTGAATCAACACTGAACTGACGTGATTTGTATAATGACACTACTGTATTTACAGCAGAATTTAATTCTGTTTGCATCATTGAATCATTATTTTCCTGTTTATCCCTGTAAAGCTGCTTTGAAACAATCAGTGCTGTATAAGAGAAATAACTGACATAAAAAAAAACAAATGAATGTTTTGATTCATTATTGGTTATAGTTAAATAATATTATTGCTTGTACTTCTCAGTTGTAAGTTAGATAAAAGCATCTGCTAAATGAATCATTTAAATAATATCCGTTTGCAATATCAAGCAGACTGTTTTGTACAGCTAAAATAACTGGAAGTGGCTGACATGGAAAGCATCTGTTCTTACATTAAAAATAAGGTGGATAAACATGCTCTTAACTTTAGATAACTTGCCTACCAAGTAGAGAAAACTGACAGCAAAGGGACACCATTAATACATGCTAAAGTAATCCTTGGAAAGTTTGGTAAATGGTAATTGCATTGACACATTTTGGAATGCTTCAAAAGTTAAGCGTTCTTGCATAGAGGACTGAATGTTTCATGCCTAAAACTGATGAACAAATATTTTGGGGGGAAAAAAACATGCATATAAAGTTAGTCATGATCACTTTCACAATCTCTTGTCCACACCTGCAAACAGAACAATGGCATTATCATGTTGCAAAAGCAAACTAAAGTAAGGAAGCCCTCACCTGTGGATGCGGTTACAGTGGCTGGAGCACTTCTTCTCCGTGCGCGCTCTGCCACGAGTGTGACGGTGTAGCGCATGCCAGGGGTCAGGCCGGTCAGTGTGTGTGTGGTTGCAGTGGCAGGCAGCTCAAGTTCTTCCCGTCGCCCGTCGGCGGGACCAAACGCCAGCCTGTAGGTGGAGATCTTGGCCCGGGGTCTCTTCCAGACCAGTTCCAGAGTGGTTTCAGTGGGTCTCGCACTTCCAGGTCGCGTGGCGGATCCAGATCTATGTGGGTGGAGGTTCAAAACACAACACAGAAGATTCATCGTCATTCAAGAGAAGGGAATCAAGAAGATGGAAGTTTTCACCTATTCACTCTCATGTCATTCCCAACCCGTGAATCTTTTTGTGTTAGTTTTTTTAGGAGAGTCTTTGTTTGTGTTCCATATAATGAAAAAAAATTACAACAACAACAACAAAAAAAAAACATTAAAGTAGTAGTAGCTTTTGGTCACTACGTTCACTATACAGTAGTGTAAAATATAATCTATGGATGAAAGTCATACTGGTTTGAAAAGAAGACATAAGTAAATGAGAACATAATTAAAATGTCTGGGTACAATTATATTTATGTTTTTGGTATAACTCTTGGTAGACATCGTTATAAACAGCATGTATTTTAATAAAGTGTAATACTGTTTTTGAAAGAAGATTCTTATGCTCAGAAAGGCTGCATTTCTTTGATCAAAAATACTGTCAATAATTGTGAAATATTATTAATATTCAAAGTAACTGTTTTCTATATGACTATATTTTAAAATGAAGTTAATTTGTGTGATGCAAAGCTGATTTTTGTATGATCATTACTCCAGTCTTCAGTGTCACATGATCCTTCAGAAAACATTCTAATAGGATGCTTTGCTGCTCAAGAAACATTTATGATTATTACCATCATAATTGCAAAGCTGAAACCGTGATACATTTTTTTCAGGATGCTCTGAAGAATAGAAAGTTAAAAACAACAGCATTTATATGAAATATAAATCTTTTGTTACATACGTTTTTCCTAACTGTCACTTTTGATCAATTTAAGCACCCTTGCAGGATATAAGTATCAATATCTTTCAAATAAACAAAAAACAATATTATAAATCAGTAGTGTCTGTCGCTCATATAAAGAGAAGAGATCTCACCGGTCAGTGCATTGGTGGTGGCCGGCTCACTCTCTCTCTCTTTCTGAACGGCTGTGACTCCAATGCCGTACTCCGTTCCAGGCTTCAGGCCTACGGCACACAAAATCAGTTAATCCAGAAGATGAAACTCTAAACTGATGCATTTTCAAGCAGGGAAAAAGGGGAAAATTCTGAGTTATGACACCTCTATGTGAACAATTTCACTTCTTTATGCGAGTTTCTTCAAATAATCCCTTTGATTTTATACAATGCACCATGTTTAAGCACTTAGTAGTCTGCACACCAGAAAAACAAAATGCACTTTCCAGGAGTTCGAAACAAGTTGCATCTGTGACAAATCAAAATCTTGTTTACAGTATGGGTTTAAAAACAGAAATGTGCAGTTTCTTTTTTGTTAAACCACTTTTTATTCTTTCTTTAAAATGTTTTTGGATAAAACATCTTTTTTTGGGATGATCTTTCTTTTTTATCTTTATGCATATTGTGCAAAAATCACGGCAGAAATTATTGGATATAACTGACATGACCTTATTTATTTTACAACCTTTACAATTTTTTTGGGAAATTTATGTGACAATTATTCCCAGCACAGATAATTAAGGGCTATATACTACGTATTACATTTGGTCCATTTTCAAAATAAATTAAAATTAGTTAAAGTATTGATTAGCACAAAAATGCTTCGCCATTTGCTTCTGTCCTGATGATGTACTGCTTTGTGCATTCTCCAATGTTCGGCACTCATGATTCAAAACAAATGACGAACAACATATTTTTTCGCGATGCCATTTCGTATCAGTTAGATTATGACAAAAGTGACTCCAAAAGACCAAACTCGTTCAAAAATGAACAAATCTTTTTTCGAGTCATTTCGTTCGTTGAATGATAAAATGACTCGAAAAAAGATTTGTTCATTTTAATGAACGAGTTCGAACAGGAGAATCACAAACGTACATCTCAGGACAGACAAGGCGAGCATTTGTGCTAATAATACTTAAACTGTTTTATTTATTTTCGAAAATGGCGCATCGTTTCGCTAGATAAGACCCTTATTCATCGTCTGGTATCGTCATTTGTCATTTGAAGCTTTGCGCACTGAAAACTCATTTGGACCTTGAACCGTTTTGGCCACTATTGAAGTCCATTATATGGAGAAAAATCCTGGAATGTTTTCATCGAAATCATTAATTTCTTTTCGACTGAAGAAAGAAAGACATGGACATCTTGGTTGACATGGGGGTGAGTAAATTATCAGAAAAGTTTTTTAAAAAGTGAACTAATCCTTTAAGTCTCGTTTTCTGACAAATTGATCAAAATTAAGTGGTTTATGACAAAATATCTGCCAATGGGGAAAGAGAAAACCATATTCCCCTTTGAATTAGGTTTATTTTTCTTACTTTATTGACAGACATTCATCAAATATAGTCACAACTTTTTTTTTTTTATTTAGAAAACAAGATTTAGTACCTTCCGTTATTTTGCTTCTAAAGTAAATGTATTTATGAATGTTTAGATATTTGCACTGGAACAAAATGACAAAAATACTGATTAAGAATAATTTTTTGCAACGCAACTAGTAAATAAAATGCAGTTCTCAGTAACAGCAGTATCATTTTTACCTGTAATTGTGGCCCATGTCGTGTCTCCTGCTCTTCTGGGAACATGTCTTCACCATGAGCACCTCCTGAGATCGGTCCGTACTTGATACGGTATCCATCGATGGATGAGCGGCTGTTTTTCCATTCCACGGTGATGCTGTTGTCAGTCTGATCAACAGCTTTAAGCTCACTGGGGGCATCCAGGCCTGGGACACACAGAAACCCATCCCAGCATCAGTAAAACATTGGTTAAGTGACGAACTCCTGATGAGAGTGATCATACCTGTGGTGAAGCGTTCAGAGATGGGCTCGCTGGTCAAATCTCCCCTTGTAGAACTGAGAGACACACTGTATTCAGTGTCGGGTTTCAGGTCTTCCAGGCTGTACTGCGTGTCTTTGGCCGAGAGGTCGACATCGCGATGGACTAACGGGTCTGTGCTTGGCCCGTACGAAACCCTGAACCCGTCCACCTGAGACACAGGCCTGGACCAGGAGATCACTGCTGACCTGTCAGTCACATCGCGAACATCAATCTGTCCTGGAGAGTCGATTCCTTCAGCAAAAGGAGGGATATGTGGGTTATACAGTATTACAATTATATTCAAATAATATTGTCTCAGGTTGTGTGTTCATTCAATCGCCGAGCGCTCTTGTCTCGTGTGTTTTGTGAGCGTCTGTTTGAGCACATGGCTTGTGATTGTGCTCGTGTTTTTGTGTTGTTTGGTGCGAGCACATGGCTTGTCATGTATGTTTCTAATGTGTCATGTGCTCTCTTGTCTATTGTCTTCGCTTCTTTTTATCTGATTATTGGTCATTTGCTCCACCGTCCTCCATCGTCACCTGCTTTGTTTGCTGCTCTATTTATTTTGATGTCTGCATCTGAAATCGCAAACTTACTAATACTAAATAAATAGGAGGGAAACTAACTCATGATAGAAACAGTCCCCGGATGTCCTACTACTTCCAGTGTGATTCTAAAGTGTGCATAAGATTGACACTTTTCAATCCCATGAGGCCACAGGTGAGGATTTGTAAATGCTAGGGAAGTGACTAACTGTTGTGTTAGGTCTCATGCTTTGCAGATGTAGTATGTCCAGATTACATTCATACTCATGCTATATAGAGCGTATTTTTTTAGCGGCCATGAAGTAATTATTTATTCAAAATAAGAGAGTATATCATTTCAGATGCAGCACTTGTGTTTGCAGTCCTGTTTGTTGTCCATTATCAAAGTGTTACCGTTATCGTCATGCATTAATTTATATGATTTGAAAATACACCTGTCTCACAGCAAGACACACGATTTGAGGAATCAAATCAAATGCTGCAGGAAAACTTGCACACTGCAGTTTAATATGTCGTATTAAGGGTTAATTCAAATGAATAAACTTGTCAATGCATACAAATTTCTGTCATGCAGTAAATATGCACTGAGAAGCACATTTAACCCTAAATGGATTGACCTCACCATGACAGATATCTCCAGATCTAGAAATCTGAGCACTTTACAGGCAGTAAAATGGGGACCTACACTAACTACTGTCAGAGATCAGGGGCCTTTTGAAACCAAAACACGACTTATTAGCTGTTATCGTGGATTGCATGTGTGTAAAGGCTGTAAATGTCGACCCAGACACATGGATCTTCCAAATTTCTCACGGCGGAGCACAGAATTGGGCTGTTAAAGCTCTGCTGGCCAGCCCACGCTGGATGTTTCATTTGGTTAAATGATGGCCTCTATTCTTCTTGACCTTTCCAAACAGCAGGCCTTCAAATTCTTTACTGCTGAGCTAGTTTCACCTTTGACCTTCGACACTTTAGAGCCATTTCCCAGATGTAGATTAAGCCAAGCTCTCCAGTCAATTACGGCACAGATCAAAAGCGGCGCCTTCAACATTTACTTCAATATTGAAATGGGATCATGACACCGACAATAAACAAGAGGTTTACTTTAGAAAAGGTGCATTACTTGTAACTACAGTCGAGCTTATTTCGGGTCCTATGGTGTTGTTCTTTATGACGGACAAAGTGACTTCGTATTCCTGTCCCGGTCCGAGTCCTGGTTGCTTAAAGTTGGTCTGGGAAGGTGTCAGGTTGTTCACGATCTTCCCGTTTTCTTCCTTCTGTTATGGAGAAGACAGAAGAATATGCATTTAGCTTCCTTTAGTCATGATTGTCTCTGCAGTAAATGCTAAAATCCAGATCAGTGGGAGACTCAGACATTTTCTGGGGCTTAAAGATAACTCAAAATGATCGAAAACAAGACAAAACAAGCATCAAAATAAGGCAATTTTTTTTTTCTGTGCATCCTTATGGACATTTTTGTATTATTCAGTTTTTTTTATCACTTTGCCTGTGGTAATGCTAACTGCATGAATTTTGGCACAGGTGTGTATTTTTATTGGAATTTTACAATTTCACCCCCATTTCCTTTAAAAATCTATTTTGCACTAGGTACATAAAATACTTCCTCTCAGCAAATTTTAGACAAAAATGTCCCTTTGAAACCCATTAAAACTGCAATTTTTAACCCCAGGGCCATTTAACTATAAAATGATGCAATCTTTGTTAAGAGGCTTTCATTCTGTCATTCTGTTGGCAACGCATCAAAATTAAATATTTTAAAGCAAATACTCGCTTTATTCCTGTTTTTTGCTTCGGCATATTATAGAGCCAATTGGATAAATTATGCAATGATAATTGTGTGGGTGTGTTGGTATGGATGTCAGAGTGTGGTTGGTGTGTGTGTTATAAAAAAAAATTGTGTGTACATGTGTGTTTGTAATATTGAGAGAGAAAAACTCAACTGCAAATAACAAATCCAATCACTGTGTGCACCAGTGGAGTTTTGCTGGCCAAAAAAAGTTTTTTTTTTTTGAGTTATCAACCTCAAATTTGGAACACAACTTGTTTAGATTTTTACTTAGATTTTTCAACTTGTTTCATAAAATATATATTTTATATAAAATAATGTTTATAAATAATTTTCATAAATTTACAACCTACTAACTTTTTGGGATTTACTTATTAATTGTTTTTAAAAATCTTTATAATTAGACTAAACTTAAGTCTGTGCTCCCAAGCTTCAAATTTTTATGACAATGTTTTGACACAGACATTTCTGTCCACTATCAGGTTCAGGTTCTTTTATTTATACCCGTAGGTAGATTTTTTTTTTGCAGTGTCAGAGTTATCCACACTTTTTATGACAAACACAGATAATAAACATTAGACAATAATAAAAATAGAAAAAATAAATAAAAATAAATAACATAGCTTCTGTGTCATTGTGCATTTTGTTCCTCTGGTTGATGGCTGCTGGAACAAAGCTATATTTATATACTGCTTTATTCTGCACTTTGGGACTATATACCTTCGTCTAGAAGGAAGAAGCTGAATTTCACTGTGCAGAGGATGGGCATCATCATTTCAAATTGAGCCATTTATCCGCTGTAACTGTCTGGTGTGGTGCCTATGTGTAACTCTTTTTAATTGATGCACAAGGGTTATTTCACACCCTCAAAAACCTGTATAAGGTGGTATAATTTTAAAGGGTGAAAAAGATAAAAAATAAATAATAATGACGAAAAATCTTGTCAGGTCAAAAACATTGGCTTTTTTCCCCATATGCAAAAATTATTTCATAATTTGTATTTTTTCATTTTTTTTTGTCTTGGCTTTTGAGTGATGTCATGAGAGTTACCCTCAAACAAATGAAACAAATTCCGACAATCTGACAAAGTATGAGATACTGTAAATGTTCTCTTAAATCTGAATTTTGTGTCATGCAATTTCGCCTCTCAGGTGAGTTTATCTTGTTTTAAGGATTCAGATTTTTTGTATTGGAAAACGTACCAAAAAAGTCATATAATTAATAAAATCTCATAACTCAATGGCCATTTTTATAATGAATATAGTATTTGTAGGTATGCCAAGATCTAAAATATTGTAACAAGAAGAAATTTGAGTAACAAAAAAAGAATGGGTTCTTCTAATATTGTTGTAGACAATGGGAGCCTTGGAGTCAAAAAGGCTGAACACCACTGAACTTGATGACCTCAAATCTAATAGACGTGTACTGAAAGTCACAAAACTCCAACTGTGAGTCTATATTTATACCCCTGTTATTGGCACGAGATTTGACAGAGAAAAAGTTGACAGTTTCCTAAATGCTGGTGGCATGAAACAACAGAACTGAAAGTGAGCAATAAGTTCAAACATCTGGGATTTCTGGAGCACCATTAAAGTGAGTCTTAATGGAGACTTTATGGTTCAAGGATGGCTCTTTTTAACGGCTCCTTAAATGAGTGTATGAGCTCATGGCCGCCTGCAACTCTGACTCAAATGGAGAAAAGCCCATTCACATCACTACTAATGAACAGTGATTAAATTGTCCATTACTCTGTTTTAAATACAGAGAGAGAGAGAGAGAGGAGAGGAAAAGAGAGAGAGAGAGAGAGAGAGAGAGAAGAGAGAGAGAGAGAGAGGAGAGAGAGAGAGAGAGAGAGAGAGAGAGAGAGAGAGAGAGAGAGAGAGAGAGAGAGAGAGAGAGAGAGAGAGAGAGAGAGAGGAGAGAGAGAGAGAGACTCTGAAACCAGCCGCATGACCGTATAACCCTGGCACCTAAGACCACGTTTAGAAATAAACCACTGTGTGAACAACTTACCGCAGTAAATCTGCTGACCTAAAGGTTGACATGTTATGTTCTACCAGCTGGTACAGAAATTTTTTTTTACTATTAGTTTTACAGCAAAATTATTAAAATGATCAGTGTTTCAAGATATTTCAACACTTTTCTCGCACTTTGCTTTAAAGAATGTGGCTCCAAAAAATGTTCATGTCCTGAGAAGATGTTTTTATAAAGTTAATGACACTGACCTAAATACCTTCGCCTAGTAAGGCATCAAAAATATATATTTTTGGTGTACTCTCTGAGTCAAGTCTGAGTCCTTTTTTTAGTCTGAACAGCTAAATAAATACAGGTAAATGCGTAGGAAAAAAAGCCTTTAACCTTATCTCCCATTGACACTAACCGTGTTACGAAAGTTGAGCTCCCAGCCGTCAAAGGGAATGTTCAGCTGGTCCCACAAAACTTCCACAGACGTATCCGTGATGGATTTAAACTTCAGCCCCTCGGGCTTCGGGAGATCTGTAGGAAAATAGCACAGGTTTATTAGCCGAGTATCATGACATTCATTTAAGTTTATTAGCAGTGTTCAGTGCCTGGGTTAAGGGGTTTACCTACACAAATGTATAGTGGCTCCATGGATTCGTTTCTAATGCTGTTTGGACAGTTTTGCATGTGCAATGAAACTGTCTGTGTTAAAGATTTTTAAAGATTAAGGGCTTCTTAATGAACTATCATTATGCTTTGAGGAAAACACTTCACTCTAAAATTGTGACAAACTTTCCCTATAATTTGTGAACTGTAAGCTGCTTTGAATAAAAGAATCAGCTAAATGACAATAGAAAGAGGAAGTGACACGAGTGACACGGTAAATTACAAACTGAAAGCAGTACAACAAATACTATCATGATACATATATATTTTATAATATTTTACATTAAACATTGCAGTAATGAGAATATACAAATTTAATTTTAATGTTGATGATATATAGAGCTGGGGTGAGAGGAAATGCTTAACTGTCATAATTATAAATAATTATTTATTAATTAATTATGGAATTAAATAAATAAATAAATAAATAATTATTAATTGTATTAAATTATTTTTATATTATTATAACTGTATTCATATTATTAATCAAATGTATTAAATAAAATAAAAATACCTAAAAATTAAAAGATAATGAAAAAATACTAAAAATGATGAAAAATATTAACAGCCCAAAAAAAAGACATCATACTTTTAAAATTTTTATTTCTTTAACAATTACTATTAGTCTTTTTAGAGTGAATTATGGCATTTTCTTGACAGGTTTCATAACTTGTAATCCTAATATGAGATACATTTTTCTCCTAAATCAGACTTTTGTCTCATGCAGTTTTGCCTCTAAGGTGATTCAGATTTCTTTTCTTTTTTTTAATTGGAAAACAAGACAAAAAAATGTTATTAGTATTATTAGATAGATGTTAGTTATGAGAATACGGAACTGCAAGAAATAGCATTTGGAATCCCAGTGTTAGACAAATATATTTTTATATATATATATATATATATATATATATATTATATATATATATATATATATATATATATATATAATATATATTATATATATATATATATATATATATATATAATTCCAGTTTAGAATTTTTTTAGATATATATAAACATATAATATTGTCTAAAATGTTGTCTAACACTGGAATTATATATATATATATATATATATATATATAATATATATATATATATATCAGTATATACAGTATATATATACAGTATATATATATAGTATATATATATATATATATATATATTATATATATATATATATATATATATATTATATATATATATATATATTATATATATATTATATATACAGTATATATATATAAACATTTGTTTCACCACAACGTGTGCAGGTGTGATTGCACGTGTAGTGATTGCACGTGTGTGTGATGTTGACGTACGTGTGGCCACTCGGGCACTGACTGGAACACTCTTCTTGTTGTTGAGGACGGCATAAACGTTGATCAGGTACTCGATTCCTGGCTCCAGCTCAGAGACGGTGGCAGACGTACGTATCTCCAGGCACTCGGAAGTCTAACTGCAGGCCGCCTGGTGAAGTCGGGATGTACGTGACTAAAAACTCGTCACCAGCATCTCGTTCTTCCATGAGAGGTTCACCTTCTCCGGGGTTACATCTGTGACGGTCAGGTCTTCCGGTGGTGAGACTGGGAAAGATATTAAGGCTCATTTATGTCACAGATGTTGAGAGACCGAATGACCTTTAGTGCCAAGTGGCAGGAAAATTGTCCATGTTTCCATTGTGGTGAACGGAAATCATCCAATCAAACTATGGAGAGGTTAAAGCTACACAGAGTAAATGATCTTTTGTTTCTTATTAATGGTCCTCTATGTAAATCTAATGGATTTCTCAGACACACATATGCTATTAGTCAAGAAATGAGTTTATAATTAGCCAATAAAACTACTGCTGTCTTTCAACAAAAGACAAAGAGAAATCACTCACTGCTCTCGACTGAATGACTTTTGTAACTTTAATAATGATTCATTTAGATTTATTTTATGCTGTGAAGACTCCTGTATACATTGTAATTTTACATTTGATTACTTTATTCAATTTCTTTATCTGAAAATTGGGATCTTTCACTGGTATCTAAAGTTTTTACCACTGGCCCAAACAGGCCTGTAGAAAACAATTATCAGCCCTGATGGAGCTCTAAATATTAACTGTGCTATTAAATTAAAGATAAAATATGATAGAGCAAAAATATGAAAGGTGAAAGTAACAGTAGCTCATAAAATATATTTTAACAGGCATAATTAGGCATGAAAATAACTGAAGGAAATATCTATTTGCTAAGTGATAACCTTACTAATTCAAACGCAACCACTAAGCCAACTAATTTGATTTATATTCTTTTGGTTTCTTTGTCTAATATTTTTAAATATTAAAAATGCAATAAAAATACAGGTATTGGTACTCGATATCAGCAAGTACTAAAAATGAAAGTATCGGTATCGTTCTGGAAAAAGTAGTATCGGTGCATTCCTTAAAAATACAGCAAATACAGTAATATAGTTAAAGACAATGTGAAAAATGAGAAATGTTGCCTTAACTAATTTAAATAATTAAATAAATAATTTAAGTATTTTATATTTTAGTCCAGTTAACTTTTTTTTTCAAACAAAACTTTTAGTTTTCATTTTAGTTTTAGTTCAAAACAATATATATAGACTATATTATATACACGTAAAAAAATAAATCTGCGTTTATCTTTTTGATCACATTATGAAATAAATGTTTTTCTCCAAAACAGGGGTGCCATTAATTCTGAGCATGACTGTATTATATATATATATTATATATATATATATATATATATATATATATATATATATATATATATATATATATATATATATATATATATATAAAAAACTTTAAAAATTAATGCAAATAAAAACTATAACAGAATATCTGCTATTAAAATAATCACCTTCTGAGCAATCCTCGCCAATGTAGCCTTCATCACAAACGCAGAGGCCGTCCACACATTGGCCCACTCCCTTGCATTCGTTCGGACAGCTTCTTTCTCCACAGGCATCTCCAACGAATCCCTCATCGCACACACATTTCCCGTTGACGCAGCGTCCGCGGTTGTTGCAGTTTCCAGGACAGGAGGGAACGGAGCAGTCCTGACCCTCAAAACCCTCCTGGCAAACACACTGGCCGTCAACGCAGCGTCCACGGCCGAGGCAGTCATTGGGACACTTCTTTTGAGAACAGTCCTCTCCGGTGAAGCCTTCGTCACAAACGCACTGCCCTGCAACGCAGCGTCCTCGGTTCAGGCAGTTGCTCGGGCAGCTCATTTCACTGCAGTCTTCGCCTGCGAAGTTTGCAAAGCAAACGCACTTCCCGTCCACGCACTGGCCTCGACCGAAGCAATCCGCCGGGCAGCTTTTGATGCTGCAGTCCTCGCCGCCAAAACCCTCTTCACAAACACACTGCCCATTAACGCAACGCCCACGATTATTGCAGTTATTAGGGCAGCTGAGCTCTGAGCAATCGTGGCCTTGGAAGCCAACGTCGCATTCGCACCGACCGTTTATGCACCGACCTCGGTTGTTGCAGTTGTCCGGGCATGAGAGCTTCCCGCAGTCCTCTCCGAGGAAGCCCATGTCACAAATACACACTCCGTTAAAGCAGCGTCCCCTTTCGTTGCAGTTATTTGGACAGGTTAAGCTGGAACAGTCCTCGCCTGAGTACCCGGCGTCACATACACAGCGGCCATCAATGCAGAAACCTCGTCCTGAGCAGTCGTTCAGACAAGAGAGCGTCCCGCAGTCCTCTCCGGTGAAGCCTTTATCACAGTAACAGGTCCCGTTGTCGCATCGTCCGCGGTCGTAGCAGTCATTCGGGCAGATGAGCTCGGAGCAGTCGAAGCCAGTCCAGGGTTCGTCGCAGACACACTCACTATCAACGCAGCGCCCGCGTCCCAAACAGTTGTTGAGGCAATCCGAATCCGTGCAATCTTTCCCAGAGAAGCCTTCATTGCAGACACACGCTCCATTAATGCAACGCCCGTTCTCACCGCAGTCAAACACACAGGTTTCCAAGCTGCAGTCCTCACCCGTGAAGCCTTCAAAACACTCACACTTTCCGTTAACGCAGCGGCCCTGGTCGCTGCAGTCTCCGGGACAGTCGGGAACCGTACAGTTGGGGCCCTTCCATCCGGGAGCACAAACACAGCCGCAGGTTTCAGTGCTGTAGTTTCCATGGCCGTTGCAGTAGGGCTTCGTTCCTACAGCACCTAAAGAATCAGGAGATACGTGTATTTACATTTATGCACTTGGCAGACGCTTGTATCCATCAAGGTATACATTTGATCAGTTCACGCATTCCCTGTGAATGGAACCCATGACCTTGGCATTGCTGGCGCCAAGCTGTGCTGGTTGAGCTACATACATAATACGTATATGCAATTTTCAAATATGGAAATATCATTGCCAAATAGCATTTGCTTAGGAAGAGGCATGTAAACATTTATGCACTTTAAAAGCGCCATGACCTCCTATAAAAAAAAAAATCGATCATGACTTCGGCAAACCATGGAGTGCCGCAGGGATCTGTGTTAGGCCCTTTATTATTCTCAATATATATGCTGCCACTTGGTAATATTCTAAGGAAACATGGAATTAGTTTCCATTGCTATGCTGATGACACTCAAATATATATTTCATCACGGCCAGATGAATACGCTAAATTATCCAAATTGACAGATTGTGTTAAGATATAAAAGATTGGATGACGCGTAACTTTCTTTTATTAAATCCAGATAAGACAGAGGTAATACTTATCGGTTCTAAAAACCGTCTACAAAACCTCTCACAACACAACTTTAACATAGTAGGATGCCCTGTTACTTTATCCGCTACAGTAAAAGACCTGGGTGTTATATTAGACTGCAACCTGTCTTTTGAAAAGCATATTTCATATGTTACAAAAACTGCCTTTTTCCACCTTAGAAACATTGCTAAGCTACGTAATATGCTATCTGTTTCTGATGCAGAAAAGTTAGTTCATGCATTCATGACTCGAGACTAGATTACTGTAATGCTTTATTAGCTGGTTGTCCTGCATCCTCAATAAACAAGCTACAGTTAGTCCAAAATGCAGCCGCTAGAGTTCTTACTAGATCAAGAAAATATGATCATATAACACCAGTTTTATTATCACTTCATTGGTTACCTATAAAGTTCCGTATTAATTACAAGGTATTGCTTTTGACCTATAAAGCTCTAAATGGTTTAGCTCCAGTCTATTTAACGGATCTTCTATCGCCCTACAATCCATCGCGCTCTTTAAGATCACTAAATTCGAGGCTTCTGGTCATTCCTAGGATATCCAGATCCACCAAAGGAGGGAGAGCATTTTCACATCTAGCTCCGAAGCTCTGGAATAGCCTTCCTGATATTGTTCGTTGCTCAGACTCGCTCTCCCAGTTTAAAACTAGACTAAAGACGCATCTATTTAGCCAGGCATTCATATAAATTTTTATCTTACAGTTACTGTAAATTCGGCCTCTAGTTCATAAACGCCAGAGGAGAACTGGCCCCGACTGAGCCTGGGTTCTCCCAAGGTTTTTTTTTTTTCTCCATTGGGTGATCTGATGGAGTTTTAGGACACCATTGGGTCACTTGATGGAGTTTTTCGGTTCCTTGCCACTGTTGCCTTTGGCTTGCTCAGTTGGGGATATTCAAATTAATTAAACAATCATACCATTGATCAGCTCTACCAAACTTGGATGTCCTTTTTGGATGTCCAGTAATAAACAAACATTGTTGAGTTGTTTTGGTTGATACTGTAAAGCAGCTTTGATACAATCTGTATTGTGAAAAGCGCTATATAAATATATTTGACTTGACTTGACTTGACTATTTATAAGTTGTACAGGTTTGCCAAAGTGTATTGCAAACAGTTACATGATTACACCAAATGAAGACTTTAACATTAGACATAGTGACTTTATAGTTTATTGATTATTTAATTTATGATTTAAATTAATTATGTATCTGAGGATGGATAAATAAATGAATGAATAAATACATATTTTTCTCTATGCTAACAAACAAACAGGCAATTATTTTATGATTTAAAATAATTCTGTAAATAAGGATAGTAAATAAATGTTTTCTATAGGATTTATATGAATTATGAATTAGGTTTAATAAATAAATAAATCATTTTCTTTATGATTTATATTCTGTCTCTGAGGTTAAATAAAATTGCGCAAATTAGAACAGTTTTCAAACTGGTTTTGAAAACACTTTCCACCTCTTCAGTCAGACAGCCCATCCTCAAATTTACACCATTTGTTGAGCCAATTTTTCTATACCGGGGTCAGGAAGCTCAAAAAGAGATGTGACGCATCGTGTTCATACTTTTTGAGGAATCAGAGAATAAATGGCATATATTTGTCCCAGCATTATGATCATATGAATAAGAGAAAGCATTTAACATTAAAACAAAACACCTTTCAAATCCGACTCTCAGTTAACACTGTGAAACTTTCGACCCTCAATAAAGTAGTTAATCTGAATGTGTCCTGTACCTGTGACCTGTTCGCTGCAGCAGGGGGACTCTGTGCCGCATTGCTCTCTGAGTGTGGACACCTCGCTCTCCAACATCTCCAATCGACTCAGGAGCTCCTTCAGATCCGGCAGGCCACCTGTACAGCCACAGGCCTGCTTGGGGATGTTGATGCGATGGGTGAAGACAATCTGATTACTGCCGTCCAATGTCTGGTCTGTTACTTCTGAGCCAGATGGTGCATCCTTCTGCTCGAGATCCGAACCACCAGGAGAGTCTAGATCCACACAGAGAGAGCTACCCGGGACTTTGATGTTGTAAACGTGGTTGAAAACGACCGGTTGGGAAGAGTTTGGAAGGGTTACGTTGTGTATGCCGGGAATAGTCAGAGCTTCCCGTCGGTGCCTGATCATCTTTTTTACAAGGCCGGCGTGATTTAGAGTCATCAGGGTGGCCAAAACCAAACAGCTGAAAGTCAGGCGACCTGACCACATGTTTCTGCACTAATGAATGCTTGTCTTGGCAAGAAAGCCTGCCTGGTGAGTCTGGACAAAGTGGTGCTGTCTCTGAAAAAGTCAAGACACAAAACATATTATAAAAAATGTAAAATGACATTACAATTCCAAGAATGAATAGAAAAGGCAGAAAACCCCTTCAAAGCACCATCAAATCTGAAGTGTGAACCAGTGTCATTTTAGCATAATTTAGATACTATTATATTTTTAATTTTGTTTATAGTTTTCATTTTAATTTTAGTTAATTTTGGTTCCAAGGAAACATTCTATGAATTTCATTTAACTACTAAAATAACTAAAACCAAAAGAAAAAATTATAAATAGACATTTTAAAATATATATACAAAAACGAATAAAACAACAGAATCACAAACAGACAACCACAAACAACAGAATCACAAACAGTCCCCAATAAAGGATGTTTAATTGTAGTCAAGCTTTGACAATTCTGTTATTGCAAAGATCCATGTTTTTCTATGGATTTCAAAATGGTAATTATATATATAGAATTATAATGTAAATATGAAATAAAATATAAGGGAAGAACAAAACACTAAACTTAGTTAAGGTATTTATCTGACAAAATTATTTTGCAAAGGCAAATTAAAGCTATACGTTTTATTTTACAACGCAACAATAAAATACATTGACTGCAACACGACAGTCTCTAATGGGCAAGAGAGTTAAGTTTTCACCACTGTGGAGTGCTGGAAATTGACCGGCTGGTTTTCTGAAACTGCATCCCAGGCAAAATGCACTGTCCCGGGCATGACTTAAATAAGACAGGAGGAATGTCCTCCTCAGAAAAACAACTTGCCATATTTGGCCAAACACCCATAATCTCTGACATCCCCTTCCAGCCCAGGGAGGCTGCCCTGATTCGAACGCCCTCTGAAGAGCAGTCGCATGTAAAAGACTGGCAGAAAACGGGTTGTCGGGTGTTGGCGAATGGGTGACAAAGTGGTTCTTGAGGCAGAGCCACATTAGACGATCATGAGGTCCGCTTTAGCCTCACTCTGGTGGGTGAGAGAGAGTTCAATATCCACCGCTGTTTAGCTCTGGAAGAATAAAACTTCCAGAAATTGACCGGCTAGTTTTCTGAAACTGCATCACAGGCAAGATGCACCATGCCGGGCATAACGGCCCGCTGCCTGGAAGTCTTGACTTTTTTTTAGCAGCTTTGAAAACTAAGCTCCAGGGCCACATTAGTCCATCGTAAGGCCCACAAAGGCTTACTCTGCTGGGTGAGAGTTTTCAACTGCTGTGGGGCTCTGAAAGAATGAAACCTTCAACCTCCAGGAATAGACAGGCTGGTGGACATGGTTCATTCTAAAGCCGGTGATGGATAAACAGCGAGCATGCGTGCGACGGTAGGCTAAATTATTTACGACAGCGGCAATGGACAATTTCGTTTCCAACCAGTAGGGCGACCGAAGAGGAAAATTTAGTTGGTGTTACTTTAAAGTCTGCACCAGTTATTGAACAAAATTGATTGCCACTGTATCTTACAAGACTATGTGGTCCTTCGCTCATCCTGATACCCTTATTGCTGAATCATAATTTTTTTTTGTTTTTTTTTTTAAGACACTGCCAGATTCCTAAAAATACAGTCTTTGAGCATATTAATAAAATCTGTGTTTCCCGTCTGCACACTTGAGCTGGGATGACTTCATATCTGGACATGGGAGCTGTGTAATTTGTGGATGGTGGATGGAGGCCAGAGTCTAAGTCTCCTCCGCAGCGTGGGAACGCTCATCTGAATCTCCTTCTGGATGTCCGTACAGCCTCCACATGTCTCATTTGTCTGAGCTTGTGTGTGAGTCGGAGAGGAAAACTTGACTGCGGGACCCCAGCGCGATTCAAAAGAGATATCAGACACCTACACAACCGCAGTGAGAGGGACTTCCTGTCTCTACTGTGTGAGCGCCACCAACAAACTGATTGCAAAGGCCATTTTTTCACTGAGCAGTTCAATGATAAGCTTTGTGCCTCAAGTTAGATGCCTACAATAAATGCATTTTTTACATGTGCATAATTTGAGAACACTTTAATGACATTCTTTGAGTCCAGGCCTGTAATTACGTTAATAAAAGTTACTTGGCAAGACTTGCTCATTTCAATCGACACACTTTCTTGTCGCTAGTGGGGCTGATATATTGAATATTCACAATAATAGAATAGAATCTAATAGAGTTCTAGCCACACCTATGGCTGTATAGGTGCTATTAGTGACTTGTTTTGGAATAACATAACACACATAACACCTGAAAGATATCAGTGAAATAGTCATGTGATCTCACACCTGCGCCTGTGACTCAACTACAGAGTCAGGGGAACTGTTAGGAAACAAGCCAATCAGAAAGCCACTCTGCCTGTCAATCATTTTGACTAGAGTTAGTACATTTAGAGTTAGTAAATTTAGTAAATAGTCTAATACATTTTAAAATGTAATTTATTCTTGTGATCAAAGCTGAATTTTCAGCATCATTACTCTTATTTTATATATCATTATTATATATCATTATTCTTATAATTATGTTGAAAACATGTATACATATACAGACAGTTTTTACATCATATATACAGTGAATTAAAAACAAAAGATTCAGTCAATAGCATGAGAAGAGTCATCACATCCTTTTATAACTGCTTTTCATGTGATATTTTGAGCGTTTTAAGGATTTTTATAAACGTTTTGCCAACTTCATAAAAATTCATGTAATCTAATATTTCATAATAGAACCACAGTCATCACAGTCTCAGAGCGCTAACAGCCTTTAAAACATATTAAAACTTTATTCATGACCAGACAGAAGCCAGACTATAGAGTCTGATGTAACAAACATGTGAGATTAAGAATATGAGAGAGTGTATAAATAGGACTTTATGTTGAAGTGTTCTAGAATTTTACGTGTTCTACTATTATAAATATAAATACGTTTATAATACTTAAAATGCATGTCATTTGCATATTACATAAATATGCAGTCGTTTGCATATTACAGTACATGAGACCAACCAGTGAGATTAACAGCAGGGATTCCTCTGTGATAAAAGAAATCACAAAAACACATTAGATTAATCATCAGTGAGTGAGTTCAAACTGTGAGTATGTATCCTAAGTTGCTTGCTATTTAGGATGGATTTAAATATGGTAAATTACAATCAACCAACTGCATAGTCTGCTGTGAACAGCCTGCTAGATGTTAAGACATGGAAACCTTCCCGTTTATGATTCTTCCAACCTGTGACCTTTGGGTTAGGACCCTCAACCCCTCCATCACCTCATCCTTGCACCTTAAAGTCTCCACTCTACACTCCCAGGTTTTGTACATTCCTTCAAACCCTAACAAGGGCTGACCTTATGACCCTGTAGCCCTTAAAGGTCAGATCAAAACACTTAAAACTAATGCAAAGGATCTAAAACACAGCACCCAGGTTTATGAGATCGTTTTCACAGCATGAACACAATAAAGTTAAAATGAATGCCAGCGATTGGGTCGCTATGGTAGGTTCAGGAACAAAGGTTTGAATTCAGTGTAGATCTATTACGTTTCCTTCTACGTTCTGTTAAACCCCAGGATGTGAACATATAAACCTGAGCTTGGATTTCACAGGCTTTTCTCCTACATCTGGTGAAAGTTTCTGGAAAATACCTTGTGTGGCTAATGCTAATCTGGCTACAACTCACTACTTATGCTTTGTTACTTACTTACTATGTTTGGGCGGTATGATGTATGGACCACGCAACGGAAATCTGTTAAACTCCACAGATTCTGCAAGACCATTTATATCGCAGTATTCAAAGTGCAATTTTAAAAAACTTGACACCAAGCGGAAAACTACGGCCTATTATGTAATCAGTTGTAGTGGGTTTTTCCAAATAGTTCAAAAGATTTATTTTCCATTTAAAAAGCATTTAATTTCCTGGCTTATACAAAATAGACATAAATGAGTCAAGTAACAAAATGCATATTTGCATTTCAAGCTAAACCTAATGTATTTAGTGATATACTGTATGATGATATACAGTTAGTCAGCATTTGAAGTGGATCAAAATTTCATCAAAGTTATACATGTTGTCCTAGGACAACTTTTATTAACTTTATTAACTTTGAAACTTAACTTTATTAACTTATTCCACTTCAAATGTTGACTATATATTATGAGTTATAATTTCAATTTACAGTTATGAAATAATTCCAACATTTTATCTCATAATCATGACTGTAAATTTGCATCTGTCATAATTATGATTTTTTATCTCATAAACTTAGACTTTTTATGGCTTTTTTGTATTGTTACTTTTCATCTCATAAATGATGACTTAGTATCTTGTGACTTCTCTCACAATTATGATTTACAAAAGCATAATTTTATTTTCTTATGTGGCAGAAATGTGTATATAATTTTTTATAAGTATTATACAATAATATGAGCAATTTTATATCAAGGTACGGTAGGTTATACAGTATATATATATTTTATCACTTTAAGATATCACTTTTTATATGCATACACGCACATATTAAATATATAGCTTGCTACCGTTATACCATAAACCTGATATAAAATTGCTCACATTATTGTATAATGCTTATAAAAAAACCTGCCCCACCGCTACCTTTCACAAATACAAAAAACCCCCAAGAAAACGTACTCGTTACTAACGTAACCTCGGTTCTCTCTAGAGAGGGAACGAGTACTGCGTAATATCTTACGCTATGGGGAAAACTCTTTTCCTCGAGATATTGAAGCCAAAAATTATCCTTAATTTTTAATCAATGCAAAATGCTTTGCAGCAGCAAGCAGACAAGGGCGAGACAGCTCGCGCGCCTATTGGCTGCCTTGCTGGAAAAGCTGCAGCCTATCGAGTTAGGCACTGCGTGACGTAATGACGAATGGGGGCGCTTCGCGCCCATTTCGTCATGTCCCGCCAGTAAAGGCGTGGTCTCGCCCTATAAATACCCCTCGATAGCTGTATTTCCTCTGATTTTTCAACGCCGAAGCGAACCAGAGCGTATTCCAAGCACGGCAAGATACGCAGTACTCATTCCCTCTCTAGAGAGAACCGAGGTTACGTAAGTAACCGAGTACGTTCTCTTACGAGAGTATCTCTCGTACTGCGTAATATCTTACGCTATGGGGAACACAGTGTAACACGCCGTGCAGATAGGGATCCAACACCAGAGTCCCAGGGGCCGAAGCCCGGGGCGCATCTAGTGCACAATCACCACAACTCTCACAGAGTAGAGGAGGAGAGGCTAGAAGCATCACTCCTTCATAAATAGTCCCGTAGGGGTATCAGACCCGTAAGGGTACCACACTCATGGAGCTGCCGCATAGGACTGAGCGATGCACAGGCTAACACTCCACACACAAGCCGCATGGCGGCCGATAAGCCCGAAGTTCAGACCGCCAAAAGCTTAGCTTGTAAGGCGGGCACCTCCAGGTTATAGTACTTGATAAATGTAGACGGCGAAGCCCAGCCCGCAGCCGTACAGATATCTTGCAGGGAGACCCCGCTATACCATGCCCACGACGAGGCCACGCCTCTCGTGGAGTGCGCTCTGACACCCAATGGGCACTGCAGGCCCTTGGAAGTGTAAGCCAGCGCTATGGCATCCACTATCCATCTGGATAGGCTCTGTTTTGAAGCGGCAAGTCCCTTAGAACGGCCGCCAAACAACACGAAAAGCTGCTCGGTCTGTCTGAACCCAGCCGAGCAGGACACATAAGCCCTTAACGCCCTGACAGGGCAAAGGAGACTCGCTTCCCTCTCCTCATTGAGAACCGGAAGGGCAGACAGGGAAATTACCTGGGCCCTAAACGGTGTATTGAGGGATTTCGGCACGTAGCCGTGCTTCGGTTTGAGTACGACCTTTGAGTCGTTAGGCCCAAACTCCATACACGACGCGCTTACAGAAAGCGCCTGTAAGTCCCCTACACGCTTCACTGAAGCGAGAGCCAAGAGAAACACCGTCTTAAGGGACAGGTGCTTCATGTCCGACAGCTGGATCGGCTCGAACGGGGCGCCTTTCATGGCCTCCAAGACCGTGGAAAGGTCCCAAGTCGGAACTGAAGGGGGCCTGGGAGGGTTTAACCTCCTAGCTCCTCGTAGGAAACGCACGACTAAGTCGTTTCTTCCTAGCGACTGGCCAGACACCGGTTTAGCAAACGTTGCTATGGCCGCCACATAAACTTTGAGCGTGGATGGGGTCCTGCCCTTATCCATCAGCTCCTGAAGGAAGGAAAGCACTTCCGTAACCCCGCAGTCCACCGGTGAAAAGCCCCGGGCTCGACACCAAGTAGAGAACACTGACCATTTCGAGGAGTAGAGCCGTCTGGTAGACGGAGCTCTAGCCTGCGCGATCGTGTTTAGCACTCCTTCCGGGAGGCTAGCGGGTACCCGTTGATGGCCCATACATGCAGGGACCACAGATCCGGGCGAGGATGCCAAATCGAGCCCCCCGCCTGAGAGAGGAGATCTCTCCTCCATGGTACAGGCCATGGGGCAGCGCTGGTCAGCTGCATCAGGACCGGAAACCAAGCCTGGTTCGTCCAGAGCGGAGCTACAAGCAGCACTGGGCATCCGTTTTCCCTGATCCGCTCCAAAACCTGAGGCAGGAGTGAGACGGGGGGAAAAGCATACAGGGGACCGCTGGGCCAGACATGGGCCAGCGCGTCTCTGCCTTTTGAGAAGAATACTGGGCAGTGAGCGTTTTCGCGGGACGCGAATAGGTCCACCTGCGCTCTGCCAAACGTTTCCCACAGCAGCTGGACCGTCTGCGGATGCAGCGACCATTCTCCTGCCGGGACGTTGCCTCTGGACAGCTTGTCTGGACCCACATTCAGGTGACCAGGCACGTGCGCCGCTTTCAGTGAAAGGAGATTGCGCTGAGCCCAGACCAAGAGGGGTTCCGTCAGCCTGCAAAGGCTTCTGGACCTGACGCCGCCCTGGCGATTTATGTACGCCACCACTGACATGTTGTCCGACCGGACCAAGACGTGGTGGCCTTTTATCTGGGGACGAAAACGCCGTAGCGCTTTGTCGACTGCTATCATTTCCAAGCAGTTTATGTGAAGGAGCTTCTCCCGCTCTGACCACAGGCCAGCCAGCGGTCTGCCCTCGAGCAGCGCTCCCCACCGTGTGGTGGAGGCGTCCGTAGACACCACTTTCACCCTTGAGGCGGTCCCCAGACTCACACCAGACTGATACCAGCTGGTTACTTTCCAGGGTTCCAGAGCCGAAACGCACCGTTGGTCGACCCTGAGGCGACACCGGCCCGCGGTCCATGCCCGGGGCGGGACCTGTGCTTTCAGCCACCTCTGCAGTGGGCGCATGCGAAGCAGGCCCAACTGGAGTACAGAGGCTGCTGAGGCCATCAGGCCCAGCATCTTCTGAAACCCTCTGAGCGGAACTATAGAGCCGTGGCGGAAGGATTCCGCGACGTGCTGAATACTTAGTACGCGCTCCGGTGACAGGCGTGCTGTCATGGATAGCGAGTCTAACACTGTTCCCAGGAAAGAAATTCTCTGGCTGGGACACAGCGAGCTCTTCTCCCAGTTGACTGTCAGGCCCAGTTTCTCGAGGTGCTCGAGCAGTGCGGCCCTGTGTTCTATGAGCTCTGACCTCGATCGAGCTAGAATCAGCCAATCGTCCAAGTAGTTCATAACTCGCATGCCCCGAAGTCTCAGGGGTGCGAGAGCCGCGTCCATGCACTTCGTAAATGTACGGGGTGCCAAGGACAGGCCGAACGGCAGGACTGTGTATTGATATGCCTGGCCCTCGAACGCGAATCTCAAGAATCGCCTGTGATGGGACGCTATTCGTATTTGGAAATAGGCGTCTTTCAGATCTATTGACATAAACCAGTCCCCGTGGCGCACTTGCGCGAGGATTTTCCTGGTCGTAAGCATCTTGAACTGGCGCTTCACAAGCGCTTTGTTCAGCTGTCTCAGATCTAGAATGGGTCTGAAGCCCCCATCTTTTTTCGGTACCAGAAAATATCTGCTGTATAAGCCCCCTTCGCTCTGAGCCTGAGATAGGGGCTCTATGGCCCCTTTGCTCAGCAGTTTCGCTATCTCGGCTCGAAGAAGATGAGATACTTCGTTTCTCACCGTAGTCTCGACGCGCGCCGTATAACGGCGGGGACGTCGCGCGAATTGTAGCGAATAGCCTCTCTTTATAGTGTTCAGCACCCAGTCTGATATCCCGGGTAGCTTTGACCACGCGTCTGCGTGAATAGCTAGAGGTAGAATACAGACCGGGCTCTGGCCGTGACCAGGCAGCGGCTCGAGAGCCCCGGTACCCTGGGAACACAACGCCGTGTTTACAGCGTTCGAGGCAGGGGGCGCGCTGATCACAGCGGGCAGCCTGGCCGCACTCAAATTCTCTACGGCGGGACGCACAGCGAGAGTGAGCGGGGCGAATCCCGTAGGATTCAGCGTGTTTGCGGGGGGATGTGGGCGCAAAACTACGGGCACATCTACTGCACTGTACACGCTTTCGGTCGGAGCCGATAGACTGTGTATTGGTTTCGTTTTTACAGAAACCAAGGGACACGCGGCGTGTAGTGTGAGCGGGCATTGTATGGGCGCATCCACTACTTTGTCTGCACAATCGACCTGAGTCAGATTTATGTGTGCTAGCCTCGCACCGTGGCGGGCTGTGTCTGGGTGTGGGAATGGGCACTGGGGCGTGGGCATTCTTACAACACTCATAACACCATCGGCCGTGGCCGGTACACCAGAAAATACACTCTTTATTGGATTTATCTGGGTAGCCATAAAAACGGCTTTTGTGTGCAGGCAAGTGGGCTGAGACACCGGCTGCTTCACTGCTAAATACACTGGCACAGTCACATCGCAAGGAACTGAACGAGCGAATCGTTTCGGTGGGGATCCGGCCGCAGCGGGATCCGAACACCGTCGCTTTCCTAGAGTGGCTAGGAAAGCTTCGAGGCGTCGGGCTTGAGCTCAATCTTCGGCCGGGGCCCGCGCTGAGTGGGGCGGCGTCCAGCAGAGCGAGAGCGCGGTCTCTGATCCCGGGCCTGGCGGCGCTGTGTAGCGGCGACTGCGGGCGATGCAGGCTGAGGCTGAGAGCTGCGAGCAGACGGCTGTTTAGAGCGACCTGCAGCGGAGCTCGAGCGCTTCGGGAGGAAGTGCTTCATGGCCTGCGAAGTCTTCTGCACCTCAGAATATCTGTCCGCGAAATCTTTGACGGCAGATCCGAAGAGGCCCGCAGGGGAGATGGGCGCGTCGAGGAATACAGAGCGCTCAGCTTCCGTCATCTCAGACAGCGTCAACCACAGATGTCTCTCAGCAACGGTGAGAGAGGCCATATTCCGCCCCATGGCCTGAGCAGCGGCTTTAGCGGCGCGTAGAGCAAGGTCCGTAGCGCCTCGTAAATCCGCCACACTGACAGCCCCGGGCCCTTCCTCGTCCAATTTAAGGAGAAGGTCAGCCTGGTAAATCTGCAAGACCGCCATAGTATGCAGCGCTGAGACCGCCTGTCCAGCGGCTGTGTAAGCGCGCCCGTGCAGCGATGACGTCACCCGGCAGGCTTTGGAAGGAAGCGTCGTCTGCACGCGCCGTCCCGCAGAGGGCGGGCAGAGATGCGACGCAACCGCCGCCTCCACAGGAGGAATGGAGAGATATCCTTTATCTCCTGCGCCGACGACAGAGGAAAAAGCCGCAGAGGTGGAAGTGCGCAGCCTGGCGGAGAAAGGGGCGGTCCATGACTTGGCGACTTCGTCGTGAAGTTCAGGGAGGAAGGGGGCGGCCCTAGACCTAGACGGGGCTTCGTCCCTTCTGAGAAAGCGCCCGTCAAGTCTGTTGCGCGGCGGCAACGCAGGCGCCTCCCACTCGAGGCCAATGCACTCCACGGCCTGGGTGAGCAGACGCATCAGCTCAGCCTCAATGCCGGGTCTCTTCCCAGAGGGTTGGCTAGACACGTCAGCGGGGGGGAGGTCCACGGAGCTCGCCCAATCCTCGCTGTCAGAAGCCACAAGAGAGCATACCTCAGCAGGTTCGTCGAACTCGGGAGCGGACGCGGCGGCAGACGGCGGGCGCTGTCCGTCCGGGAGCGACTCAGGTGAAGCCGGCGAAGCAGGCGGGCGAACCGGCGAGCTTTGGCGGGCTGGAGAAGGCTCGGGAGCGCGCTGGGCGCGACGCTTCTTGCGGCGCGGCACAGTAGACTGGGACGCGGGCTCAGAGAACGACGCCAGGCGAGTCCTCAGAGTCACCATGGGCAGAAGTTCGCAGTGAGGGCATCCACCATCCGCGAGCGCGATAGCCGCGTGCTCATGACCCAGGCAGGACACACAGATGACGTGACGGTCCTCATCACTGAGTTGGGCGCGGCACGAGCCACATGAAGGCATCTTTAAAAAGACGCAGCTCTTTTAGATAGAGAAATGAGTGTTGCGTCACGTAAGCAAACACACACTTGAGCAGAGTAAAGGATATAGTACGCCGGAAAGCGCAGCAGGTACGGCGGCTGAAGGCGGCTGGGCCAGCGACTCCAGATGATGGCACGTCCCGCTGAGAAGGCTACAGGTCAACGGCGCGGCTTCTCACTCCGGATCCAGCGATGCGTGAGCTTCGCTGAAGAGTAGAAAAATCAGAGGAAATACAGCTATCGAGGGGTATTTATAGGGCGAGACCACGCCTTTACTGGCGGGACATGACGAAATGGGCGAGAAGCGCCCCCATTCGTCATTACATCACGCAGTGCCTCACTCGATAGGCTGCAGCTTTTCCAGCAAGGCAGCCAATGGGCGCGCGAGCTGTCTCGCCCTTGTCTGCTTGCTGCTGCAAAGCGTTTTGCATTGATTAAAAATTAAGGATAATTTTTGGCTTCAATATCTCGAGGAAAAGAGTTTTCCCCATAGCGTAAGATATTACGCAGTACGAGAGATACTCTCGTAAGAGAACTGCAAAGATTCTTAGAAACAAATAGGCTATGTATTTAAGAATATTATAAAGGGAAATCCTCCTTCTGGAACACAAATCAGCGCTTTAAGTTATAATCCAGAATTACTGTATCTTTATTAGTTTTCCCTGTACTGGCAAAAGAAAGGGAACTTTCCCACCTGGAAAACAGGGACTAGGAATGTTGGCTTGTGTATTCAGCCATCTGTTTTGCCTGGTCCACCGCGAAGACTCTGTGCATGTGTGTATCATACGAGTTTAGACTAGAAGAGCTCCGGCCATCAAATGTTTTCAGCATTCAGTAGATTCCACCGCTAACAAATATACAATTTGGTGGAAGTCTAGAGCTTAAAGATAAACTATCCACTGTAACCCTATAGCAGGATGTACTGTATCAATCTACACCCCAGGAGAAGTGTAGAGCAGACGCATGCTGTATATGTGGACAATCTAACATGTTTAGTCCACTGCCAGTGGGCGATTACAAGACTTTGATTGATGTCTACACCCAGCACAATGCCACATGCGGTTTTACTTGCTGAAGGAAACAGATTTTGATTTTTTCTGTGTACCAATTACTTTCTAGAAAGTAAAGCATGAATGTCTTGTTGTGATTAATGTCATTCTTTTATTATATCAAAAATAAAATATCTTATAATCCAGAAGTTGTTCCTCTGGATTTTACGTTTTTTTTGTTTTTTTGAATTTTTAACTTCATTGGAATGGTACAACTGGAACTCACGCACGCACACATCACACACGTACGCACACGGTACACACACACACACACACACACACACACACACTTACACACACACACCACACACACACACACACACACACACACACACACACACACACACCACACACACACACACACACACACACACACACACAGTTACACATGTATGTTCGTGACAAAATGAGCCATTGAAATTATGAACGATTCATAGAAGGTTGGTATGGGCCAAACATTCTACTGAAGATCTTTTTTTTTAGATATAACTCAATTCTACACATTGTTATCATTGGCTTGATTCTCAAGTTTTAGAGTAATGGTTGAAATTACAGTTCATATAAATTTTACATTTTTGCCTGAACAAGCCTGATTGTCATACTCATTTAGAAAGTGTGAGTCGAAACTGCTCATTGGTGTATTATGGGCGGTGTCACAACCAGGAAAAAACCTCTGCACTCATTGGAATCTACACAATCAGAAAGATATGCGTTGTTTGGAGAATTAATTGATAGATAGTTTCAATTCGTGAGGCGATAAACATCTTTTCATTCACAAAGCCTGATCGTGTTCTTGTTCCTCTACAATGAATGCGCTGTCTTGATTTTTACCACAGTGTGATTAAATCAATTTCAGCGCAGCATAATCAACAGCGCTTGATGCGTGATGTACGTTACGTGCCAGATTATATGTTGCTCATTGTCATATCGTATAAACCCGCTTGAATGATGTCGAAATTTTGATGCATATAGTCTCAAGTCGATCCAGACGAACTTCCGACAATTGTTGGCGAGTTGGCTGGCAGCAGGCTATTTCATACATAATGTAAATTTTAAAACTTTTTTCAAGTTAACTTTTTTTTTTTTTTTTTTTTCAGCAATAATCTGCCAGATGCCAACACATGAATAGTGCCACAGGTTCAATAATTAGAAATCATTGTGCACCAAATATTTTGAGATAATCATCAGCTTCTAAATAGAATGCAAGAATGACTGCCAATTTATTTGATTTTTATTAACCTTAGTTCCAGAAATAGTTCTCAATTACAATTTTGGGAAGAATTATTATTTATTTTTTTCACAAAACAAAATAGTGTTAAGCCATTAACTACACCAAAAGAATGACTAGAACTATTGTTAATTTGAAGCAAAAAAAAAAAAAAAAATATGACAAATCGAAAAAAAGTAAATTCTTATATTCTTTCAAGTGTGAATAAACTGCAATAAATAAATAAAATGCACAAACCAAATGCACAGGAGGGGCAACCCAAAATGTTATGAACTCAAATGAATGAACAACTCATCTCATGAGGCATTATAAATTATGTTATCAAATAAATAAAAAAATACAATATAAGACTGACTTATAGTGCCTGATTAAGAATTAAAACAATATATTTTAAGTTTAGACATGTACTTAAACAGTTAGAGCATAAAGGGAGACTCAACTAATTTGCAGTACTTCATGGGAGTGAGAGGTTTCTGCTGAGCTCTTTTGTATGGGTCGCCAAGCGTAACAAATTTTGTGGACTGAATGAATTATGTGACACCAAATGCATGACAAAATACAGTTACACTTAATGCATTTTGTGCTCAAAAAGCTGTCCAAAACCATAATGCATTTCCATACTCTGAAAAGGCAAAACTAGAAAATCCCAACTGAAGCACATATATATATATATATATATATATATATATTATATATATATATATATATATATATATATATATATATATATATATATATATATAAGATATTGCTTGATACGTAACTGATAACCTGTGATACTGTAGCATGTGACAAGCTCTATTATATCTGAATAATTTTGGATGGAAAGATGCTTTTATTGTCATGCGAATCAATGCTTTCCTCATTAAGGCGACCTCCAGAAATCTCCAATTTCACTGAACTGCTGAATACCACCAGAACACTGACCGTGATGAGGATACCATCCAGAGAACTGCCCTTACGTGACACTTTCCCTTAAGTAAGTGAGAAGTTTCATGGTGGAACGGATACACCAGACATGAATTCCCTCGTCTTCAGGCCGCTCACCAAATCAAATGAGTGATTCTCATAAAAAAAACCAAAGAACCTGGAAGTGATCCATCAGCACCAGGCCATCTGCACTACAGGTCCACATGTAACCCAGACCTGTCTGTCTAGACTCACTGAGATTTATGAGAAGTAGGCGCTTATATCAAAGATTACCCATGGGAACACAGACCCTAGAACACACCGTATAACTGGTTTGCAGCGCAGCTGTTCGTCCAGATCACCGTTGACGTTCATTTTATTGAACAACACCTGGATGTACTTGACTTAAAATGAAAATTTTCACTTGGACATGGATTAGATTTCTTTAGTTTGCATGCATGCTAACATCAAGAGGAAAGACTTGTTGACATCTTCAATGTTCAGAAAAACACACTAACTTACTCTGAATGCAGCGGAAATCCGGTGGAAAGTATGTAACGTTTCAGCATGTATGGAATAACCACATGACCTACTGCTTTTGTGAAATGTGCTTTATTCAACCAGAGCACACTGCACAGAACACTGTATTAAACAATGTATAACAAATAAACCAGATTAGCACTTCTGTCTTGACTTATTTGATCGAACTGCAAAAAGTTAAAACATTTTCGCTTTGAGAATATGAAGTAAATGCTGTGCTTCTAGTATCTTATCATCCGATTGTAGTTGCATCTCTCTATTAGTGTTACTCGATCTTAGTGCTGCATTTACTATTGACCACAACATTCTTTTAAATGGACTCGAAAATGAAGTTGGCATTAGTGGAATTGCATTAGCATGGTTTAAATCATACTTATCTGACCGTTATCAGTTTGTAGCAGTAAATGGAGAGATGTCTTATCGATCACAAGTTCAGTATGGCGTACCACAAGGCTCAGTACTAGGACCATTGCTGTTCACTCTGTATACAGACTTGCATGGGAGATATCACTAGGCATTATGCTGATGACACTCAGCTCTATATTTCTTCACGCCCTGACGAAACTTACCAATTTACAAAATTAACGGAATGCATAGCTGATATAAAAACTGCATGACTAGTAATTTCCTATACTTAACTTAAAGGAGTCATAATGTGCAATTTTCACTTTTCCATGAGAATCAATGTATGTTATGATTGACTAACGATTATACATTGGCCGGGATGCCGATATTCAAAAGTGAAGCGTTTGTTTACCCCAGGGTTCTTAAACTAGCCAACGTGCACGCGCACTCAAATACGAGATTTCAATTTCTCCCCCGACCTGACGTCAAGACGGGGCCGGATATACCATATATGGACACCGCAGAGGAGGCCCGCCCTGCCCCTCTCCCCATCATATTCAGTCAAGAAAGATGCAGAAACGTAGTGCACACGCGAGTTGCTCTGTGGTTGACTGTCATAATCCGCATTCTAATGTTTTTTCTTTACCCAAAACTGACCAAACTACAAGGGACCAGTGGATGAAATTTATTTTTAATGACGCTGTTCCAACAGCATCTCAACTGCATCAAACTTAGGTGTCTCGCTAAACATTTCAAAAAAGAACATTTAACAATTTGTGCATATCAGGCGAGTTGCATCGAAGCTACGTTTGGAAAAAGGTGCCATTCAAACATTCGGGACTTGACCTGAATTGAACGGTAATGCTGTGTTTTATATCTTATCATTTTGTGTAAGCATCTACTACTATTAGTGTTATGTTTATGTGATTTAATACTAATGACTCAAACGAATCTATATAATAGACTCTGAAAATTACATTCAATTAAGTGAACTTCATGTAGAATAGCTAAACATACGTTATTAGCCGTTATCAGTTATGTAGTCAGTAAATAAAGATTGTTTTACATTCGATACATTTAGAGTTCATTATGTGCTGTATTCCACTTGGTTCAGAGTCTGGACACATTGCTTGATTCACTCTGTACATTACAAACTTGCATATTTTGGAGATATCTAATTACTGGTGTCTCATGCTGAGCAATAAACTCGTATATATTTTCAAATGACCTGACAGAAATTCCCAATTTACAAAATTAACAGAAATAGGCATAGCTGTTATTTTTATCTTAAAACTGCAATGACTAGTAACTTTCAATTAACTACTTAACTTAAAAAAAAACAGAGATTCTAATTATTGACAAAAAACTCCTCACGTAATACCTAGAAAACTGTCTAACACTCTAACGAGATATTTGTTACTCTTTTGGCGTAAGTCGACTTGCTACGGCCGTCTGCCGTCTTTTAGTCGATAAAGTTTTAAATATGTATATTTATCTTACACGAATGCATCACTTCACTTCAGAATGTCTTTATTAACCCCCAGAGCCATGTGGAGAACTTTTATCATGGATGGATGCGCTTTGATGGACTTCACAAATCTGTCTAAATCTGTGTTAGCGAGCACTTCTCCTTTGCCAAGATAATCCAACCACCGCACAGGTGTGGCATATCAAGATACTGATTAGACAGCATGATTATTGCACAGGTGTGCCTTAGGCTGGCCACAATAAAAGGCGTTTATAATTTTGCTCAGTGTATATATAAAATAAAAACTGAAAATATATATGAAAAAGCTAATGCAAAATATTAATACACTAATATATATGTACATAAATAATACTCAAATAACACCGCATGGCACATTCATTCTCATTTCTCTATATGCTTCACACTCTGACAATCTATTCATAAGCAATCTGGACTGAATTAATTGGAATTGGCCACTATCACATGAATGGCAGATTGGCCCACCAAAATAAAACCTCAATTTCACACTCAAACAATGTTCTTTTTCTCTTACTTAAGTGAAGGCCTGAGGCCGTGGGTCGATCTCACTCCAGCTGTCCTGACAGACCCCTTCCACTCTCTCTTTCTCTGTGTTCCCATCATTCCTTACACACATCACAGGAGAAAGAGCACATAGCAGAGGAATCATAAACCCGTCTGCCGCTGACCTCTGACAATTTATGCCCTTTCATTTCAGTGGCTTGACTCTTTCCTCAGGTCTTAAACCTCAAACGCTCACCTCAAACGTCCCACTGTGCTTACCTGATGCACTTCCATAAACCTGCAGATAAAACTGCCAGGGTGGAAAAAAAACCCATCTGGTTTTTAGCATGAGCTTCAGGACATCCAAATGAACTGCAACAATATCAGGCTGATTGATCACTTCTATACCACAAAAAGACCACACGTTCTGTTAATAATGCAGTAGAAGTCAAAACATCAATTTACGGGGCCACTGAGTGTCATCAAAAATGTCTCTACATTACGCTTTCCAAAAATGGTGCATTTTCCTTATGTAAAAGCTTGTGCTGTGTCATACAAATGATAAAGGCTCTGTTCCAAAACCTAGCGAGCTGCCTTGCTGTGCCTTGTGGAAAAGTACACTTCAGCATACTTTTTAGAGTACTTATTATGGAAATTAATAATGCTTAAGTGCGAAATGAATGTAATGCTTTCGGACACATGCATGTTATTTGCAATTAAATAAAAATGTATTAAATGCAATTAGCTTTTTTACAATCGGCCAGTGAGTGCCTACAGAGGCAAATATTTTCTAAAAGCCTACAAGTAACACTCTACATGCTGTTGGTAGTCTGTGTGTCATTCATGTAGAGTTTGGCATGGGACACTTGACTCGCAATTTGCTTAGTTTGACAGTAGTGTGTTGCTACAATGCAGAACTCGAATAAGCATAACACCTGATGGACTATTTTTTGTTGATACTTTTTAGTGATGAAAAAGGTTTATTTATTACAGAGAAATCTGGGATTTTCTACTCTGCAAAAGAGAATGCAATGATACATTATAAATTGCATAAAAGGAAGTTAATTACAGGGTAGCATAATGTTGCTGCATAACTTTTGAAATGGTCTTCAGGATGGTTGTGCACAATGCTTTAAAATGCTCTCTTTAAGCTTGAGCTATAATCATAATGATGATTCGTAAAGCAAGAGCTACACATTAAATAGTAATTGTCCATTTCTGAACCTCATAAACCACAATGTCTGGAGTATTTCCCTTAAACACAGACACACAGCAACAGCTTATTCCCACTGTACAGATCATTCTCCTGTTTCCATGTCATTTTCATGAGCACTCAAGTCATATAGAAATGCACAGACTGACAGATGAATATATTATGTGTCTTTTGCCAGGTGATATCAAAGTCAGACAAGAGCACTGGTTTCAGCCATTCATCAGTCTGTCAGAATCCCTTACATAAAAGCACATGTGTATGCTCACTGCATGAGGACGATGCCTTAAAGTCACTATGAAATCAAAATAGACAATTCTTGGAATATTGCAGTGTTTATTATAAATTATTTATCCATGCACATCCTTTTTGTCAAATTCATATGCTCTCGTAATCAAAATATCTCAGCAGCGTCATCTCTTCTCTCTTCTCTGATGACGTGTTAACTGGCACGAGGGCGGAGCAAGCCGTCACTCACATGAGATCCACCAATAGCAAACCACAACCATCTGATCAATTCCTGATGGACAAGTCCTGCCCTACATTTTTCCTCGTTCGAGAAGCTGTTTCACTCGGATATATGTCACAATAGGAAAAAAAAACTACTGCAACTTCAGTTTCAATGGCAACTTTAAAGGAGAGAGAGAGAGGAGAGAGAGAGAGAGAGGAGAAGAGAGAGGGAGAGAGAGGAGAAGAGAGAGAGAGGAGAGAGAGAGGTGCAGTACACATATTAAAAAAACATATTAAAAAAATAACTCGCATGCATACGCATACATAGACATTCTCAATAGGACCAGGAACGTATATTCAGATTTGCCTAAATAAAATGTCATAAATCTCAATATGAACTCCATAATTACCAAATGATGTATGCTATCCACATTCATTTTAAAGCACTGCTCTTCTACTGTCTATAATTTTTTTTGTCTCAGTTGGGTCTCATTTTCATTTTTCAAAAATGATTTGAGCAGAAACATCTGAGACAATGTTGATACTTCAAATAACCAGAACTTAACTGAATCTCCACAGCTGTGAAAAAACAACCTCTAAAAAAGTCTCTTAATGTGGGACGGTTGCCATTATATATTTAAAACAATAATATCTTAGTAAAAACCTAAAGTAATACTGACAAATATATGATTTGTTATATATCATTAAAGCTTACAATCTGTAGTTTTTCTCTAGTAATTTATCAATTTTGCAACAAGAATATTTCATATTCATTAGGCGTGTTTAGGCCTTTAGTTTGAAATAGCAATAAACATGAAAAATCATGAAAAATTGGTAGAAACCTCAGTTTGTTTTCATGTCAAGAGTTGTAATGTGGCAGCGAGCTATAACGCACATATGTGCTCTTTTTATGCGTTCATTAGAGGTTGAAATCAAATCAAATACTGCCAAACCACCCATGCTACTTGTTAATAACATGTCTACTTCATAAATTGTATCAAAATTATGGAAATACATGGTTCAGATGCACTCAAAACATATGAAAATTGAGGCGTCCTTATATGGTCAGTAAGGAAGCTTGCCTGTTCATCTAGTGAAAAGGTTTGGTACTGCGCCCAAATAAAATCTTACTGAAAGCTACATTTTTGAGAAATCAACCTAAACTTTGGAACACAACTTGTTCAGATTTTTGGCTTTCATTTTCTTGCAGTTTTAGTGTAAATATATATTTCTCAATATGAACTATGCATGATAACAGCTGGCTCATTTGGATATATTTTACATGGATTTTTAGGAGAAACATCTGAGACAAAGTTGATACTTCAAAATAACCGAGAACTCAACTGAATTTCTTTTGTGAAGCCTTTAGGTTCCAACATGAAAGGAAATATAAATTAGATCTCTTGTCTCAATTGTCTAATGTCTCAATTGTTTCTCCAAGACAGTAAGGAGATTAGATGGAGAGCAAAAGGAGTCTCCTGCTTCTCCCATAGTTTCAAAAATCTTAATGTCTCATACTGCGCTCAGTCTTGTCAAGAAATCAATATCTGAGACCAAAAGTCAGTATGTTTCTCAGTATGAACCCTGCACGATAACAGCTGATACATTTCTATCTACCTTTACTGGGATTTATTTCTCCTCTGAGAAATAAAATGTCCCTTTCCTCCAACAATGAAAGATCTCTTAAATGTCTCAATTGTTTCTTCAAGACAGTAATGAGATTTTAAGGAAATCAGCATCTGCAATCAAAACTCAGTATGTTTATCTCAATATGAACTCTGCATGATAACAGCTAACTCATTTCTATCTATTTGTCTGAGAATTTTTAAGAGAAACATCCGAGACAAAGTTGATACTTCAATAGAACTTGGTTCCAACACATATGGAAATAAAATATCAATGAGACCTCTTTAATGTCTCAATTGTTTCTCCAAGACAGTAGCGAAATTATAAGAAAAGCAGAAGAATCCGTTTGCTCAACCATTTAGTTTTAAAGATCTTAATGTCTCTTGAATTGTCAAGAAATCAATGTCTCTATCAAAACTCAATATGTTCATTGCAATATAAATGGAAATCTAACAGCTGACTCATTTTAATCTATTTTACAAGAATATTTAAGAGAAATATCCGAGACGAAGTTGTCAAAAAGAGGCATAATTAACAGCTCAACAATCTCCTTAAAGAGAAAATCTCCTCTGGGTCAGTAGCAGAGTGAATGGAAAGTTCAACATCCAAAAAAAGACTAAAGCACTGCATCCATAAGATAAGAGGATAAAGATACCTGTGGTGATGAAGCAAGCATCCACCGAGTAAATGAGGCGACGAGATGCGAGACCTCCAGCTTCTGTCTGTCTCCGTGTCTCCACGTGTGGAAGATCTGAGAGCGTCCGTGATGTATTCCACACACCCCTCTGCCCGCCGAGCCTCTGGGCTGAAGTGTGTGAGAAGGAGAGAGAGAGGATGAAAGCACTACACCTCTTTAATATGAGAGACTTCAGTCAGAGCGCTGTGAATTGCAAGGACTGCCCTTAAATAGCCTTTTCACGACTCATTCTCTCTTCTCTCTCTCTCTCTCTCTCTCTCTCTCTCTCTCTCTCTCTCTCTCTCTCTCTCTCTCTCTCTCTCTCTCTCTCTCTCTCTCTCTCTCTCTCTCTCTCTCTCTCCTCTCCTCTCTCTCCTCTCTCTCTCTCTCTCTCTCTCTCTTCTCTCTCTCTCTCTCTCTCCTCTCTCTCTTTCCCCTCCTTTCTTCCCTCCTACTGCTTTGAGGTGTTGAGATGCCTACACACTCAGCATATATTACCCATTCTCTCTTCTCCCTGGAGCCAGAACATACGCCTATACGTACAAGTTCAAGTGTGGTATAAGATTCTACTGAGACATAAAAGCAAAGAGAATATTTAATAATTCTACAATTTTAATCCAAGTGCGCTATGGAGATGCTGAATGCACAGAAACATAAAGAGGATGGACTAAAAAACAGAAACTATGGGAGTCACACTTAAAAAATCTGAAAGACATTGCATTAGATAACAAAACATCAACTCAAGTATGCATACTACCCTTTAAAAGTTTTTGGAAATAAATTAATATTCCGTAAGGATGATATTAATTTACATTTATAATATAACAAATTATTTATATTTTCAATAAATGCTGCTCTTTTGAACTTTCTACTCATCAAGAGTCCTGAATAAAAGGCATCACATTTTAAGTGGTACAACTGTTTTCATCATTGATAATAATTATAAATGTTTCTCGAGCAGCAAATCATCATAGGCTATTAGAGTGATTTCTGAAGGATCATGTGACACTGAAGACTGGAGTAATGATGCAGAAAATTCAGCTTTGATCACAGAAATTACATTTTAAAATAAATTACAATATAAAACTATAATTTTCACAATATTACTGTTTTTACTTTATTTTATCACATGAATGAATGAATGAATGAATATTGTCCTATTTTATTTCTAATGAACATTCCACCGAGACCGCATTACTATTGGTCACAGAAGCCCTGTGGATCGCAAAAGCGACTTCCAAATCATCAGTTCTCATTCTCATGGACATGTCTGCTGCCTTCAACACTGTGAATCATCAGATCCTTCTGTCCACCCTCTCATCATTGGGCATCACTGGAACTTCCCTCCACTGGTTTGAGTCCTATCTCACAGGTAGGTCCTTCAGGGTCGCATGGAGAGGCGAGGTATCCAAAGCACATCAACTGACCACAGGGGTACCCCGGGGGTCAGTGCTTGGACCCCTCCTCTTCTCCATTTACACCACATCACTGGGACCCATCATACAGGCACATGGTTTCTCTTACCATTGCTATGCTGATGACACTCAGCTCTACCTCTCATTTCAACCAGATGATCCCACAGTAGCTGCACGAATCTCATGCTGTCTGGCTGACATCTCGGCATGGATGAAGGAACATCACCTGCAGCTCAACCTGACAAAGACTGAGCTTCTCGTCCTCCCTGCAAATCCGTCTCCACAGCACGACTTCACTATCCAGCTAGACTCTTCCTCAATCACCCTATCAAGGTCGGTCAGAAATCTTGGAGTAATCTTTGATGACCAGTTGACCCTTACAGACCACATTACAAAGACAGCTCGATCATGCAGGTTTGCAATGAACAACATCAGGAAGATCAGGCCTTTCCTTACTGAGCATGCAACACAACTTCTTGTCCAGGCCCTGGTTTATCTCTAGGCTTGATTACTGCAATGCTCTTCTGGCCGGACTTCCATCATGTGCAACTAAACCTTTACAAATGATCCAGAATGCTGCTGCTCGTCTTGTCTTCAACGAGCCCAAAAGGGCCCACGTCACTCCTCTCCTCATCTCTCTGCACTGGCTACCACTCTCTGCTGGGATCAAGTTCAAGGCGTTGACACTTGCTTACAGATTGACCACAGGCTCAGCTCCCTCCTACTTTCTCTCGTTCCTACGAGTCTACATCCCTACCAGAAGCCTACGATCAATCAATGAGCGACAGCTCGTGGTACCATCACAAAGAGCCACAAAATCACTCTCCAGAACATTCTCATTCACGGTTCCATGCTGGTGGAATGATCTCCCCACCGTCATCCGGAATGCAGAATCCCTGACAGCATTCAAAAGACAACTGAAAACTCATCTCTTCCGTGAGCACTTAACATAAAATAAAAAATAAGTAAATTAAAAAAAAAATTCTTTAATCCTCACTTGTCAGGTTTATGCTACTCTGAGCAATGTTTGAACTTTGTATTTTGAGCACTTCTTGCGTTGTTTTTACCTCTTCACGATGACTTGTTTAGTTTAGTCCTCAGATGTAAGTTGCTTTGGATAAAAGCGTCTGCTAAATGACTAAATGAAAATGTAAATTCTGTTTTACTCAAAAAAGATTACAGAAGTAAAAATGTTTACAAATAACATGCAAACTTTAACATTTCTATGCAAAAGGTCAAATTACAGAATTTACTTTTTATTTTTAAATTGTTATATCTTTAAAATCCACCTACACAAACATGTTTCAGTTGATACCCATGCATGATAAACAAACTGGTCTGGCTGGTTTAGGGTGAATGTAGCTGGTTTGTCAGTCTCCTGCCCATCTAAAGAAGTGGCCAAAACACCTCTGAAACCAGCCTACTAAACCAGCTATGACCAGGCTGGAAGACCTGATCTAAGGTCAGCCAAACTGCATCTGGTTTAAGATGGGGAGGTTTATCAGCAAGTATAGAAGATACTAAGACAGGCAAGAGGCATGAAGATGCAAACCAGATCTTGGGACCAGAAGCCATGCAGGGACAACTAAGTTACGACTACTGTAGGTATAACAGATGAGTAAGGCTTGAAATACTTTCACTTCTAGTTCTAGCAGAAAGAAAGGTTGGATGTAAAATCTTCAGATGTGTCCTTTATTTGTCTGAACAGAAGCCTAAAGATGCCACTAAAAAGGACATTATAACTGACATCAACAACCACTAGTTTCTGGTAATTCAGCACCTGTTTGCAATTATCACATCCACCTCTCTCCATTTCACCATTACTGAGTATTTCCATGTCGCTTAAATGACAATCTGGGTGGAATCCCTGCCAAGAGGTTATAAATTCTGTGCAATTTCTACAGAAAGTGTGCCGAACTCACAAATGTACCTTTAACGGAAATCTTTTCTTAGTCAGAGATACCCAGAGGGCCAGTGTGTGTGGTGTGTGTGTGTGTGTGTGTGTGTGTGTGTGTGTGTGTGTGTGTGTGTGTGTGTGTGTGTGTGTGTGTGTGTGTGTGTGTGTGTGTGTGTGTGTGTGTCAGATATTTTCTTATCTATATAGTTATTTTGCTAGTGTTAACTGCATTCTTGACTCAATTAAATGCAAGATGATATTTTGATGTGCTGAAAATGTAAATAACAGTGCATGAAGTGTTTTGCTAAAAAATCTTTACACTCTAAATGACACTTTACTTTCCACAAATAGGACTGGAAGCTCAACTTGAAAGTTAAGAAAAAAATATCTTCTACGCATTTCTTCACTTCTCTGGCTTGTTTCATAATCTAGTTGTCTAATAAGCCTGGAATTGTATATTTCAAATATTCTCTTTTGTAAGACGCTTTGGATTAAAGCATCTAAACGCATGCATTTAAAAGCCTTAAGTTAAATTATAATAATGCATTTTTATTGAGAGTCATACTTTTCAACCTCTTTGGTACAATAAACAGATGAACATCAAATTATCGAAATGATCTCAGTTTTGAAGTGACAACAGAAATGTGTTCAAATTAGCTACCTTTCATGCAACATTTGTTATTTTTCATAAGTTTAACTAGCATATTTAATAGTTCTCTCCATCATAAGTTTTGTGCTTTTACTGTATGCTTTAAACAAAAGTAATGGAACATTTTTAAATATTTGTGAGATTGTTCACTGGCCACCATGAGTTCATAACATATTTTTTCTTCCATGATTCAGGCCTGTTATATACAAAAGTAAAGTCATAAAGGCTGATTGTGTTGTTACCATTGTTTGCCGATTATGTCATGTTCACCAAATAAAACCAAATTGTCCACACCTGCATGACAACAGCATTACCCTATTTTTCCATTAAGGATCTGGAACTGTGTAATTGTAAAGTAGCTAAAACTATTCAAAGTTATTCTCAGTATTTTCAGTAATTGAAATTAAGCTGAATTTTTGTAATATAATTATTACAATAGAAACAAATATATATAAATATTATGAAAAAAATAAATAAGTTAAATATCAACTGAAATAAGTTTACTAAAAAAAAAAAAATGAAAGCTAAATAAACAAAAACTAAGATTTTTTTTAAATGACCCTTTCTCAAACTTGAATTAAATTAAAATGAATACTGAAAATAAAAAAAAATTAAAACATAGATATAGTATATAAATAATACTAAAATATAATTGATCTGGAAGGGAATTAGGATGTCAACATCCTATACAACTTAAATGTAGAAATACTCTCTGAAGTCAAGATCGCTCCATAATCAACTTGTGAACTTCAAGTTCATTCGACAAACATGCCTAATTAATATTAATATCAGAATTAAGCAGTGTTGGGGAAAGTTACTTTTAAAAGTAATGCTTTACAATAGTATTGCATTACTTAGTTACTTTTTATGGAAAGTAATGTGTACTTTTTCTCACCTGGGCTGGGCTTGCTTGTTTTTTTTAATTACAAAACAGTTATATTTTTGTCAAATGTAAAGGCACACCAAAAGTGAAATGAAGGAAATCAAATTGACGTCTGTACAGTCGAGGGTGCAGCTCAAACACACCTTTCAGCTGCTGACATTCTGGATTGCAGAAGAAAGCTCAACAGTCTTTACCAAAAAAAAAAAATAATAATAATTAAAGCTGCAAGCAGCATTTATCGGTGTTCAAGCAGTTAAGGCCTTTAAGCACAAAAGCATCAAAAGACATTAAGTTTTATTAAGCATACATTTAACAACTGACATAATAGATGGAAAAGACCATTTACCGCCAATACAGGCAATTTACCATATAGGAAATATATAGTTTTAAAGCTTTTTGACAGTTATAGCATCACCTATGGTCCGATCTCCATGAAACTTTGCATACTTGTTAAGGATGTTATGTCACATATGCTCACCAATTTTTGTGAAGTTCTGAGCTTTTATTTATGATTTATAGGCTTTTGAGTGTATTTTGCCAAGGACCATTTTCTAAATGACCCTGTTATAGCCAACCAAATGCAAAATTTAAACTTTTTTTCTATAACTACAGTATTGATTGTCAGACTCCAGAGAATTGCCCTAGACTGGTCTGGTTCCGATCGGGTGAAAAACCAGGGACTAGTTCGCAAAAGTAGGTTTTGGACAAAATCCAAGATGGCAGAACATTTTTCTTGCCTAAATCGAAATTGGAGATATACATTTTGTCCATCTTGAGCCAAGGATCGCAGTGGTGTAAAAACCTTGATTCTGTCTAGGAGTTATGAGCAATTTGGTACTTTTGGTTGCTGTAGCGCCACCTATGAGCCAATTGGGGTGATACTCTGATAGGTTGTCCCCAAAATGAGGCCTACCATCTGGCCGAGTTTCAAGTCTCTAGGCCTTATGGTTTGGGCTGCATGATGCGTTTTAGGGGATTTTTTTTTTTTTTAAATCCTTGCTTGAACACCTAATTAAACACAAATATTATGTTCATTAAAGTAATTGTTTTCTTGGTTTCTGGTTAAATTGGATCAAGGAAGTCAGCAGCAAAGACATTGGTTAATAAAGTGAGGTTAAATACAGGTTAATTATATTTGTGAACCTGGACCACAAAACCAGTCACATGGGTAAATTGTTTGCAATTGAGATTTATACATCACCTGAAAGCTGAATAAATAAGCTTTTCGCTGATGTATGTTTGTTAGGATAGGATAATCTTTGACCGCGATACAACTATTTGAAAATCTGGAATCTGAAATCGAAAAATCGATACATTGAGAAAATCGCCTTTAAAGTTGTCCATTTATGTTCATGATTATGCTGCATTCACTCAAAAAATACATGTTTTATATATTTACGGTAGGAAATTTAAAAAATATCTTCGTGGAACATGATCTTTACTTTACTTTTACTTTGCATAAAAGAAAAATCAATCATTTTGACCCATATAATGTATTGTTGGCTATTGCCACAAATATACTCATGCAACTTGTGACTGGTTTTGAGATCCAGGGTCACATTTGTATTATTTAAAATAATACTAACCTTTCAGAGCTGGAGCACTTGAACGTCTGGAAGTGACAACATGGTTTCTAAAGAAGCTCAAATAAACATGGAATTACTCCAACGAGACCACAGGAACACAACATGTGCTATATACACAGAACCACAAATATCTGTGAAGTCTCTACTGAAGACTCATTCTGCATTCATAAACATTTCAGTGCATGCTATTCTAAAGAATAAAATTGTTTTGTTTCAATAAAACATAATAACTTGCTATTTCATTTGGAAATGCATCACATTACAGACATAAAAATGCAAAAACTTGATCCTGCAAAGAGATGTGCCTAGTTAGATGCAGTCAAAATATTTATGAGAGTGATTCCTCATGCGTGCATCAGCACAATAATACGCATTCAGTAAGCACCTGTTGAGCCCATCTGGACACAATGGACACAGTTTTTATTGATCCTCCGGACATGAGGACCTCTGGGGGAATGGGTCGGTTCATTGATGGCTGAGATGAGAGATGGTAAACTAAGCCCGATGAAATGTGCTTCAATTATGAAGTCTGGCCTGATGTTCAGATCATATCACAGAACACATGTGGCATGCAAGATAAGGAGTTTTTAATGTAACAATAACGGGACAATCTACACTACTGTTCAAAAGTTTGAAGTCTGTAAGATTTATGTTTTTAAAAGAAGTCTCTTATGCTCACCAAGGCTGCATTAACAGGTATATGATGAATGAAAACAATAATAATGTGAAATATTATTACAATTTAGAAATCATTCTAATATGCTGATTTGCTGCTATCTATCTATCTACTTATCTATCTATCTATCTATCTATCTATCTATCTATCTATCTATTATCTATCTATCTATCTATCTATCTATCTATCTATCTATCTATCTAAAAGAGAAGTCATTTGATAAATTAAGCAATTACATTTGTATGAATTATTATTGTAGGCCTATGAATGCATTGATGCATGAAACATTCACAATAAGACCTGAAGTGTTTATTAAGAAATCCAATTGTTAAAATTTTGGCTTCATGTTGACTACACAACTTATATTTAACACAACCACTCTAGTGAAGTCCACCTAGAATAAAGATCCACAATCTGATTACACAACATACAAGAAAGATAGTTAAATGAACTTAAATAAGGCCTTTTGGGTTTGTGCTATTGCACTTTTCATGTACTATGAGCCCCGGTGTTTGTTTGTTTTTTTATTATATGTGATGTTACAGACATGTGATGTACATTGTTGTGTAAATGTTCATGAAAACACAATAAAAACAGTATTACAAAAAAAAAGCCTTTTGATTAAGTGGCAGAGATGTGAGCGTGTATCAATGATTTTTAATAGCATAATCAGAAAGTTTATGATGGGCAATGATGTCAGTGTCACCACACGCTCGTTTACTGAATCAGCAGGTACAAAAAATAATTCAAGAATTTACTGTATTTTGATGGTTGTTTTACCATTAAAAGCACATAAAATGAGTCTGTTGATTATAATAAGGTCCTAAGTGGGATATCTTAGAGCTGAAGACTATGAAGGGTTTTACACACGTTACTCCTCAGACATACAGCAGATCTGTCACTCTCTATATAAACATGAACAAATATGGGATTTCAGCCACAGTTCCTTCCGATTCTGCCAGCCGCTCGAAACCCTCGGCATGGCAGAGATCACTGACAGATCCAAACACACCCTCTGATGCTGAGGTCTGAGTCAGTGACCCCGGCTTAAAACACCCATCCACTGCTGAAAAACAACATTTAATAAGGGTGTAACAACGATTCAGATCGATACACCGACAAAGCCAAAATAGAGTTAAAATAGCGTGCTTTTATTCATTATTACTTAAACGCGTTAGAAAAATATTGTTTATTAAAATGCTAAATTTGCTATTGCATCAGGGCTGGACTTGAATAGGCTTCGATTTAGAAAAATTCATGATTATGCTTAGCTAAAAATATGCACTTATAAAGGGTTCTATTATAAAGGTTTTACGGGTTCCCAAATTTTGTTGTAATTAATAAAAATGTCTATATTTAACCTTTTTTTCCATAGTAAAATTATGTTAGACTCACTTTAAGACCTGACATACAGATCCAGTATACTGTTACACACGCGTTTTCTTTCTCAACTGTTTACATTCACTTAAACAACTGACTGTGTTTACGTGAATACTCCTCAAGACCGGCATTTTGACATTATTTTGTGTGTATTTGACTGTTTAAGCGCAATAAGCTGTGAAAAAGAACTCAATTTAGTGCTGAGAGGCGGCTTTATGTGCCGCACTTTGGGTGCGAAAAGTGTGCAAGTGTGTTTGATTGTGATGAGCAGATGGTTTTAACCCCACTGGAAAGGATAAATAAGCCACAAGATTTCTTTAACATATAGATTTTTTCCTCATGGCAATGAGCCTCATTCATGAAACACAAGCAGAACGAAATTGGGCAAATGGTTCATATAACTATTCCAGTGTAAATAGTTCCATTCACCTTAATCTGACAATTTATGCCTTTGTAATTTACATAGAAATATTTATGCTTATTTCTCATGAATGAGATCCAAACTGCATATTTTGCACAAGTATCTCGATTATCAGATTTTCCTTGTCAGAAAAAAAAATACCCTGTAATCTCTCACATACAAAGACTTAGAAAATCTCAATAATGTATCAAACTGTGCTCAGGTGATACCAGCAATTAAAATCTCAATGTGAACTAAGAACAAATGATCTAAGCTGTTCCTCATTCACTTGATCCCTCTATACTCCTTTTGTTCGCTAGAGAACTAGCCTGTGTGTCGAACCGCAGCTTCCCATGGGCTCCCTTCACATGAAGCCCGGTTCGAAGTGTCGGCTTGCTGCGCCATTCCCCTCCTATGGACTGGATACGTGTGCAATTCTTGCTCTAGTAGAGTTCCTCTTATTAGCCGAACCCTGTCGAGTTCCTCCATACCCTTCGGCAACGGACGTGGAGGAACGTCTGAAGCCAGGCCTATCACTCGTATGCACTGGTGGAACCTGTGTTAGGCTGAGTCCATATGTTGTGATCCCTACCACGATCCCATATGTATATTCTTCCACGGTACGGCTCCCTGCGGCGAGCCCGTGTCATTGTCCGGTTGAGTCTCCCCCTGTCATTGGCTGAAGCCACCCTTGACATTCTATATGTTGCACTGCCCAGTCCTCCGCCCAGTCGATATGTGTATTCTCCACATGTTACCTCCCTTCGGGCAGGATGTGGCTTCAGCAGCGTATTCCTTTCCAACGAAAGATAACGCTTTCCCAGTGGTCTTGTTGAACAGCAGTGACTTCCCTGGCCTAAGCCCTGTCCGTTCTCCGCCTCAAATAATGCAAATAATGGGGTCAGAAGGCTTTTGTCTAGGCACTGGAAGGTGGCAGCACAAGTGAAGTTTTAATAGGGATCCCAATCAGTCGACATATCGACTATGTCGGACTTGAGCGACTGAAAGGGAACTTATCGGTTACGTATGTAACCCTCGTTCCCTGAAGGAGGGAACGGAGACGTAGTCCGTCACCACTATTGCTGGACCACCGCTGACTCCGGGCTTCGCTCGGCTCCTCAGCAAAAAACAACTGGTGCGTGCATCCACTTCCGTATTTATACCCATGCCGTGGGGGAGGAGTGTGTGATACAGATCTCGCAGAACTCGAAGATGACATGCTCCTTAAGCGTGATCCCAATCAGTTGACACGTCGACTACGTCTCCATTCCCTCCTTCAGGGAACGAGGGTTACATACGTAACCGAGACGTTTTTCCTCTTCCACTGTTCGAAATCTGCAATTGCAGTTATTTGCGGAATAATCAACTTTACATAGGTTGTGCCTCGGCACGGCACAGCGCGGATGAATACAATGTTTTGAGGATAGTGTGTGTGGTTCTCAGTCTCCACGCCGGTGTGAATACTGGCATTCAGAATCACAGATTCTACTTTTAGGAAGTATGACCAACAAGAGAATTTTCACCGGAAAATGTCATCTGAACAACATTCACTTTTGTTCTGACCAACTGAGGAGGAAAAGGCATTGCAGTAAATCGCGCTGATTAAATCTAATGGTCACTTATCATATCCCATCAAACCATGCAAATTATACTTTGTTCTCAAATTGTTATTTTTAACAACATCAGCATTGTTTGACTACATTTAATGCCCTTCTGATATTGTCCTTGTTTTCGAATGGGTCCGGTTGCAGTCTCTTTTTTTCTGTAGTCACTCCAAAGTCCGAACAAAGTCTTTTGCAGTGGGTGAATCATCCTCGCACGCAATATTGCCTTCTAGCCGAGACAGTATGTACACTTTATGTGTACAGATGTGACGTAATGATGCAAAGACATGCTCTAATTTCCCACGGAAATCCACCAATACCACTTCAATTAAAAACTTACCGTTTTGAATTGAGCTAAGGCAAGCAGAGAGTTTCAAACACTGGCTGCAGGGATGGAAATTAACTTTTTTGTCCACCGGCCACTGTGGCTGGTGGATTTCAAAATCTACCAGCCACTCAATGTTTTTACCAGCCACTTTCTTGTTTTTAACCGACAATGTGTAACTGCATGTGAAAATTAATACTACAAGATCTACAATCCTTAAGCAGTTTCTCAAGTCTCAATGCAATACTGACATTTTCTCTTTCTCTCTTATACACACACAAACAAACAAACCATGAACTGATATACATTTGATTAAATGAGTAGGGCAGATTAAACAACTGAACCGATGCTGAACCGCACTCTATGCTGGACAGGGAACTACACTAACCTTTTCCACTGGTGGCACTTGCGCTACTAACTTTTTCAGTTACTGGCGCAAAACATGATTTAGTCGCACAAATTATTTATAGTAAGGTATGGATAATAATGAACAATAATGAAACTGTATTGCATTAGGGCAGGAACGGTACACAGAAGTCACGGTTCGTTTCATAAGTCGGTTCAGACATCACGGTTCGGTACGATTTCGGTACAATGGAGTGAAAAGCAAAACAAAAATGCAGAAGGCATTTTTATAAATGTCTTAAGCCTTGTATTTTTAAGTTGTATACGTTTTATTAATAAAGGCATTGAACCAGTTTATTTGTAGTGCACTGACAATAGTTTTATACAATTAGTTTATTAATTAAATTAATAAAAGACAAAAAGACCTTGAGATATGTTTGGTAATTGTGCCTAAATTTAAAATTAATTTGCTATATTTCAGATAAATTTATTTGTTTTCCTTAATTTTAATTAACCTTAACTTTATTCTCATCTGAATTATAAATAATTGATTTCCGTATAAAATAATATACCATTAAAAACACATTTGATTTTCTTTTTTAATCAATGTAGAATGTGTACCTTTAAAAAAAACAGATTAGTGCTCTGACTCCGAGGACAAGAAATGAAAACCAATGCGATATGATGAATATCCAAAAGACGTAACCTGTTTTGACTGTTTTGAAATGGGGTTGGATAAATGTTTTGCTTTTAAAACTGTGCGTACGTGCGTCTGTGTGGTTGGGTGACAGTTTAGGTTACAGTTTGACAAGAGTTTAGAGTGTGACAAAAGCACAATATTGTGTTTTATTGCGAGTGTACAGAAATATAATTATACACTTTGCAGTTTAAATGATGTCCTGTTTGTATGTTTTTATGTTTTCACTAATCGCGCCCGCGACTCTTTCTGTCTCTGTCACACACACACACACACACACACACACAAACACACACGCACACACACACACACACACACACACTCTCCCTCCCTCCTTTGGGACGGCAAACCGCCTCTCGCGCTCAAGCCTTGACGGAAGAAGCGCGCGGGTAGATATTTGCGCGGCTAGCTCTTTACTACACAAGAGAGCTACCCCGCCCTAAAAATAGACCATGCGCTCGCGGCTAGCTCTCCCTTTGGACGGCAAACCGCCTCTCGCGCTCCCACGCCGAGCCTCGACGGAAGAAGCGCGCGGGTGTTGAAGGTGTGCCTCCTCTAAAAGTGTCCGCCGTCTGGGTGAAACAGTATGCAATTTTTATTTACCCGCCACGGTGGCCGGTAGGTGAAGCGAGTTTACCCGCCACAACACAAAATCACCCGCATTTGGCTGGTGGCGGGTGCTAATTTCCATCCCTGACTGGCTGGTTATGTACATGCTCAAAAAATTATTTTGGATCATTTTAACTAAAAATTTATGGAATGCAGCTTTAAGCAATAATATTTCCATTAAAAAATCACAAATTAATTCTTTATAATATTGCACTTGTTATGGGATGAAGTTCCTCCATGTGAAATTAATTAGATTATTTAACTTCTAAACTATACTGTAGACCAATAAATGTGGCATGCTCCATATGAACTAAACGTCTTGCTTTGTTAAAACATCATAAAACTCAAGAAATATATACATTATGACTTATTTATGACTTATTATGGTGTTTTGAGTTTTCTCCATGGAGAGATGGGTATGAAAGGGGCACAGGGAGAGAGGGGAGGAGATTGTGATAAATTATACAAGGTCACAGCAAGGTTACAACCTTGAATGCTGAAGAATTGAAACGGGACAATTGAGAGTTCACTGAGCTCTTTACACATTATAAAAACATGAGCGTGACTGCAAAGATACACTTGACCTCTAAGGGAAGGTCACATGGATTCATGGAAGCCATATGTATTTCACAGGGATGTGCTTTTGGATGGATAAATCATGGATGCACTTTGACAGCTCAGTGCCCTTGACCAATCCTTGCTTAGAAAATGTTTTACTCCGAAAATATGAATATGTGAGTAAATTAAAATAAGGTCTAGACAAAAAGTAGACACCAAACAAACTCCTGTGGTTCCCGAACTCTATAACACTGGATAATGTAGGGGAGGTAGTATGACCAAGATCTTATATTAAACTAGGGGTAATTTTACACTACTGCATATATATCACTATATAGTTATTTTTGCAGGAAATTCAATTTAAAAATACTGGCATATATTTGTCATCAATATTCCTGGATCGTTTTCCAAGGCGAGAAGAACATAGATGCATATATTTGATATTTACATTTTTTGAATTACTAAAGTACTTAAAATAAATTAAAAATAAACGTTTAATATCTCTACCGGTTGACACATTCCTATCGTTGTAAGGTATATATCGTCATCCCACTCAGCCCTGTGGTCCAGCAGTCCTAAATCAGCCATCGTGTGCTGGACTGGACCACCATCATCAGCATGACCACCACCACCCAAGACGTTCCTGAGAATGACTTCAGGTTCAACATACTGAATTACCTCATAAACAAGATAAACAGGAACTCTTTCATGATTACAAATGCTTTAGAAATGTTTTGGTGATGCGGCGGTGGCGGATAATTCTTGCCAAACTATACTGTATGCGTCTCAGTAACATACGTTATGCTACAAGTTAAATTTATTTGTATAGTGCTTTTAACAACACAGATTGTTTAGTGCAAGAAAACATACATTTCTGTGCAAATTTTGGGATTTAGCATACAGGACCATCACATGGACACGATGACACGCATTATCAGGGCTGTGAAGGCCCATGGACACCTCACCACTCATCTCCTCACCGGCCGGATGACCCTACCCAACCAGATGAACTGGATAATATCGTGAAAGTTCTGATCCCATCTGACTCCTGACATTATGCTGCCTAACTCATAATCATACACTGTTCATTCGTTGGCCAAAGGAGGACTGGCCCCCGACTGAGCCTGGGTTCTCCCAAGGTTTTTTTTCTCCATTCTGTCACCTGATGGAGTTTTGGTTCCTTGCCACTGTTGCCTTCGCCTTTTGGCTTGCTTAGTTGGGGACATTTAATTTTCAATTGAACAATAATATTACAACATTGTTTTCCTGTTATCTCTGTAAAGCTGCTTTGAAACAATTTGTATTGTAAAAAGCGCTATATAAATAAAGGTGACTTGACTTGACTTGACAAAATGATGAATGGAAACTCCAACATCCGAATTCTAAAAATGTGCATGAACAACGAAAGCACTCATTTGCGGTGTATGATATTTTTTATCCGACAAGAAGACATGCACATAAACATGCACATCCAAATTAATCCTTGATGCAAAACAAAAAACTTACATGACTTTGCCTCAATAGAGGTTGTAATTGGAAAACTGGACTAACCAGCCGACCCACATCAGCTCAAATGTTTATTTGGTAATTCTAAAATGTCTGAGCCAAAATCTGTCATCAAAATGATTGGGTACCATTTTGCACGATTACATTGCCAAACATCAGGCATCCATCTCTGAACACAAGATAACATGACATTGCATTTCGTCTTTGCGTTCTGAAGCACAAGTAATTTATGGTTTACAGAAAAAGAGTCAGAGTGATTCCTCAATTACAGCATCTTACTTCTTTTTTTTTTGAGGTTTTGCTCAAATTTCCCAAGGAAGTGACAATTTTTCTCTCTTGAACACATGGTATGGAAACCTTGCTTTATTCGCAAATGTTTTATGCGAATATAGCTACTGTTACTTTTTCAACGGAAACCAACGGTTTTAATGGAACTCAACGGAAATCAATGGTTTACTCTGGGACTGAAAAAAGCATTTAAAATTTTAACTTTAACTTGCGACTGTGGTTCAAATTAAACTGATGCCACTGACCTGCTAACCAATGGCAAATCCAGTGATCGTTTTTCCTCAAAAGTACTCATTGCTTTAATTGCATTAAAAACACAATTACATTTCCAGGCTTAGGAATGCAATTAAATTGCAACTAGGGATTTCAGTTCTTGTCAAATCTTGTCAGTTTTTGTGTGTAATATGCATCAGACTAGCTAAATGAAAATAAATCACTAAAACATCAGTGATTTATAAAATATAAATGTATAAAGAATATTTCAAAAGCAGTTCTAAAATGTAAAATCTAACCTCCTGTTTAAAGGAAAAACAATGCAACTAAAAAGTACCACTCAATTCATATGATTTATATTATTATATATTTTAGAAATGTCCATACTAAACCTTCTGCTAGCCTTTTAAAATGGCATTGACTTCTTTTTTGGGGTCATTTAATGATACTAGCAGGAAAAACAGATGTCAGAAGTTTCCAGTCGTGGAATTTTCAAGCGTTTTACATTTTGTTTGGCTGCAGATCTGAGTCTTAATTTGGATGCTTGGCATTCAGTGGAATTGAACGGCTAGTTCTCTGACATCTCTTCCAAAGACAGCTGTGGCGAGCAGGACGAGGTCGAGGGACGTGAGAGAACGGCGCTAGGCCGGTGGCGTGATTAATGATTAACGACACCTGTGAGACGCACCGGTCTCGTATCTCTCACGTCCCTCATCCTCGTCCTGCTCGCCACAACAGCGATGAAGCTTCTCGAAGGCAAGATGGTCCGATTGCATAACAGAGAAAGACACACAAGGGCTGTGATGAGTATTTTTTCCACTAAAATATCCAAGGTTCCCATAAGGCCCCCGACAAGCTGCGTACACTATTATTATTGTCATAGATACTGCTGTGGTTCAAATGCTCCTTTGTCGTCATACAAGGATAGAGTACTCAGTCATCTGAAGCATCTGTTTTATGTGCTACAGTAAGAGGGCTATTCATTCTGTGTCATACCCATATGACAGCGCGCTTAGAGATTTGTCTGTCATAATACCCTAAATGGAACTAGCAGTGGCCCCTGGACTAAAGCTGAAGCTGCCAAACACAAGCAGCCAACAATCCATTGATTTACGGTAAAAACAAATAGATATGAAAATTACTTAAAGGTAGAATAACCCTTGTGCTGTAAATGCTATATCATCACCAAATATTGGGTTCAGTCTTTCTGTCAAGTTTTCTATCAATTAGCCTAGGTTTTGAATTTCTTTTTGGAACATATTGATCATACACTCAAGCTTATTTACTAAGAAAAGCATTGTATTTATTATTTTACATATGGAATAGGCCGGAATTGATCGTAACACACATCCAGAAGCAAAGCAAAACAAAACTCGCTCTTGCCAGCAGTAAGTTTCCAGGAACAGAGTGAGATTAATAGATATTCATTCCTACCAATCTGCCAAACTCATCTGAGAAAACATTCACCTGCACATTTGAATCATTTTGCATGCATCTTAAAAGTTTCCAACATTGCACCATCGTGAGGATCCAAACTGCCTTCGAAGCTCTGGTTCAAACTGCTTCGAAGGGATTCTGTCAATGTAAACTACAGCAGCACATCACAATGGAAAAATACAGCATTAGGGATACATTTCTAGTTATATTTTTGAAAACTATAGTTTTTATTTGGTTATGAATTTTGTTTTTTAATTGCAGGTTCATTTTAGTCAACTTTAAAGGGATACTCCACTTTTTTTGGAAATAGGCTCATTTTACAACTCCCCCAGAGTTAAACAGTTGAGTTTTACCGTTTTTGAATCCATTCAGCCGATTTTCTGATATTTAGAAGAATATCAGTAAGCAGACAGTTTCTGGTCTCATTGACTTCCATAGTAGGAAAAAAAACATACTATGGGAGTCAATGAGACCAGAAACTGTCTGGTAACTGATATTTTTCTAAATATCAGAAAATCGGCTGAATGGATTCAAAAACGGTAAAACTCAACTGTTTAACTCTGAGGGAGTTGTGAAATGAGCCTATTTCCAAAAAAAGTGGAGTATCCCTTTAACTGTTTAAATGTCATTTAAGAATTAGTCTTTATAAGTATCGCAAATGATTATGAAAAAAACACTTAAAACATGTGAAATATGTTTAGCAGTTTCTACATCCATCAAATGGCAGCCTAAAGTCGAATTCACTCAGAATTGATTAATTAAATCAAACATTTATAAAAGTTTTACGATTGCTGTCATTATGTTGATTTTACACATACCAATGTGTATTCAAATGTATATGAGCTAGAAACATACTTTGTGTAACAATGCCAGAGATATCTATGAAAAAGAGAAACTATGCATGGGTAAAATCCATTTAATCTCTGTCGGTTTGATTATTGGATCAGTAAGCACTGCATTCTCTTTGGAAGCTTCTTCCTGTAAGACAAACAGCTCTAAGAACTGTTTATCAGACAAAAGACATCGGTTTGTATTTAGATTAGACTGTCCTTTGCATACCTCTTCAGTGAGGAAAGTCTTGACAGAAAGCACTGCACTGTTGTCAGCATAAATATTTATGAAAACTGAACAGTGATCAATGCTCTGATGTATGAAATGCACCGAAAGCAAACAGCACTATCCCTACAGTCATGTTCAAAGCACTCTATGTTTTGAATTGTTTTCATGTGTAGTTAATAGGTAAGCGATGACAGCTACACTTATATGGTCAACGTGAAATCAAAATTCCCATTTTGTTCCTGATCAATGTTTTGAATGATGGTTTTAGTGGTTGCTTACTGACCCAAGTCCACACTCAAGTCTATGAGACATTCTGCTCTCTAGATATGGCTAAAGTCCCTCATTAAATGATTTATTTCATTAAATTACCAGGCTAAAACTGCCTGTCTGATCAACAGTACAACGTGATGATTCAAGTCTGGAGCACTAAAGTTAAACACAGTTGTTAGTGATTTAAACAAACCCCTGACCCATAAGTGTGAGTAATAGTAATAGTGTTAAAAACCATGCTTTTCTTTAGAAGATCACTAAAGGGGTTTGTTAGCAAAAGAGACTCAATTTGCTTGTAAAGCTAAAAAGTCTGTTAACACTACAGCTGCTTCACTGTCTAAACAAAATCTCTGAGTCACTTCTGTTCTGCTACCGTAAGTCATTTAGTTTCTACTGATGCTGAGTTTTGTGCATTTGCAGGCAGCGTGCATTTACATTCTATTATTAAACCAAAACCAACTTTCTTGCATTTAAAACATAAGTTGTTCTGCTTAATTAGTCTCTAATAGCTGAAAGAAATATTGCCTTAGCTTAGATCATTTAATAAATATGCCTCATTAACTTTCTAAATGAGACAGAGAAATTAAACGTTTAGGCAGGATATTAAACTCCCCAAGTAAAACAGGTTTTATAATCAGATTTAGTATTAAACTCAATGTCATGTTCCCGAGGCTCAGTCAAATAAGTCAAATTAACATCTCAAACATTTTACATCAATTCAACGCAACCATTTGTAGCAAATCGGTTTTCATTTATGCATTTCACACACACTTCTACCGACTTAAATTGCATTAAAGGTATACATTGCCTGGGAATCGAACACATAAGTAATACATTTAGAGGAAGAGGAGGAGAAAAGAAATTGCAATTGTTTTTGTTGCAAGAAACGGTCACACCCCTGCCAGCCTATGATATGATATTTTCCATAAACCTTTGCCTGCACTTCACTGCACCTGCACTATCAAGTGTGGTTACAGTACATCCACCTGTGTGTCATAAGCTTGTTAAGGTCTGTGTATAGGCCCTGTGTTTTCTCTCACTCTTTGTTTATTAGTGGTTGTTTATCAAGCAGGGACACGTTTTTTGTGCATTATGCTTTGTGATTTCACCGTAACAAATATAGAGCGTCTTTCTGCAACAACCCTGTATCACATGAAATACGTTCTGAGGAAACTATTTTGCAAATCGCAATTACGTTACATGCCAACATATAAGCAGTGCTATTACGTTGGTCCCTAACCTAATATAGCAGCCTGGTCTCATTGTTAATACGTAGGTATTAATACGTTATTTTCAAAGATAGAAAACATACGTTTTTCATTAACAATATCACTAAAATATATTTTGAGCCACTAATCCTGCTCCTACCCCTAAACCTACCCATAACCATTCCTTAAAACTACAAAGGCTAACACAATTATGAAGAAAAGAAACATAACAGACAGACAAATACATTTCACAATATTTTATTTATTGCATTAATGTCAAAACCGGTGTTAAAAGTCGTTCACATGATGATGCGTTGCAGTCGCAGTCCTCTCTGGCATTATTTAAGTAGTTGTGTATGAGGTACAGATCAGAATTTAAGTTATTAACGTTAATCCATGAAAATTTTAATCCGATTTCGGTTCGCTCTCTGAAGGCGCGCGCGCTTCTCCATTTCAAATGTACTACACCGACTGAAACACGGCATGTCGCAATCTGTGACGAAGCAAGGCGAGAGCCAATGAGCGTTTGATATCACGGCCGTAAAACATGTCGTAACGCTTCTTGAAGGCGCAATTTTTGAATTTGAATTCATCACCAGCGCGGGATAGATTTGACGTTTGCGGTCGCTGCTGAGAAATGAAGATGAAGATCGCTGGATAAAAGGCTGAATTTGGATCTGTTTCTTGCAATTAACGTATGGATTATAGGATTTGGATTACATCAAGCTAATAAAATGTATTTCTTTTGTGAATGTATCAGTATGTTGTGTTTTATTGGAGAAAATGCTTTTTGTGTAAATACACTAAATACTAAATTGTTAAAGATTAAACGAGGTATTGTTAAGGTTAAAAGTGTATTCCTTTTTAACCACGCAGGCTAATCCTCCGAAACGAGTTTGCTGCAGAAGGCAGGAACAGAGCGAAATGTTTATATTTATGAGTAGGCCTATTATATTAATAAATGCGACTATTGATAAGACAGTTGAATGCAATATAGTCAAAACATTAATGCCACGATTTATGCATAAATAGTAATACGTACAAATTTCTACGTCGGTAGATTTGTTCATAAGTAAATAAATTACGTTTTTGTGCTGCTATACGTGTGAAAAGAAACCTGATTTGGATGTATTATGTTCAGGACAAACGTAATAGCACTGCAATAGATTACTTTAAGGACCAACGTAATAGCACTGCTTATAAGTTGGCATGTAACGTAATTGCGATTTGCAAAATAGTTTCCTCAGAACGTATTTCATGTGATACACGGTTGTTCTGCAACCGATGGAAGCGAGCGTAATGTCTGTGTATATAGGCCCTGTGTTTTCTCTCACTCTTTGCAAAGTTTTCTATGTGTTACACTGCATTTCTGAGTGTCATGGTTTCGATCTTCTGATCGTTTCCCTGGATTTCCCTGTGTCTTGGACTTTGTTAATATCTGGATTGTTTGGCCCTATGGTTTTGACCGTATGCCAGTTTTATGGATTACGATTATGGATCACCCTCAATAAAGCTGCGCTTGGATCTTTACCCATGTCTCAGAGTAACAGAAATGCTTGATTTATGTTCCATGTACAATTTTGGGGGGAAAACTACAAGTGAAAAAACTAAACAAAGTTTATGAAAGTATATGTGATATAGAAAGTTATACAAAGTAATGTCACCTGGTGCTGGAGTTCAGGTCGTCCTGTCACAGTTCTGCAGCTTTAAAGTAACACCAAGTAAATTTTCCTCTTCGGTCGCCCTACTGGTTGAAAACGAAATTGTCCATTGCCGCTGTCGTAAATAATCTAGCCTACCGTCGCACGCACGCTCACTGTTTATCCAGCACCGGCTTTAGAATGAACGATGTCCACAGACAAGGAGCATGTTACATGATTTCATGAAAGGATGATGTATTGCGACATCAGAAACGAAGAAAAACGAAATAATGACTATTGTAGCGCTTGATGATTATTATATTAATAAATGCGACTATTGATAAGACAGTTGAATGCAATATAGTCAAAACATTAATGCCACGATTTATGCATTGCAGGGCATGATGGCGCCTGTAACTGGCAGAGCCGCGGCTCGTCTCCTGCTGAGTAGATTAGTAATGGTCATTTTTTCAGTGTACGTGATCATTTCAGCCCGCATTACAGATGGATGCGTCCTGGCTGTATGGACTTACGATCGGGACTCTTTGTTTCTCATCAGAGAGTCGATGGAGGACCTGTTTGATAAATACGACAGGTTCAAACAGGCGTTTCCTCCTCCGTTTGCTATCGATCCTGACTCACCTGACTACTTGTTACTATATCGGGCTCCGGGCAGAGTCCGTAGGAGATCCAGGAAAAGAGGCGTGCGGTCCGGTGTCCAGGTCAGGCGAAGGCGTGCCGCAGCGCGCGGTGGCTCCGTTGTCTTCGGCCGCCAGGACCGCATTCGGTGCCTACGCCGGATTCCTCTTTTCGATGTGTGCGGCAGCGTGTCCTCGCCACCGCCTGCTCGGACTTCAACGGGTTTCCTGGATCCTTCACAGCGCTGGAGTTGTGGTCAGAGGTTTTCGCCGCCAATGTTTACTTCCGTGTTTGTGCCGGCTCTCTCCACATGGACCGGCAGGAGACCATGTGACCGCCGGACGTGGCTGCAACCAATCCCGCAGCACAACAGGGCCACTGCCTCCGTGACGTTTTCCAAAATGCATGTTGGCCTGTTGAATGCTCGTTCTATAGCGAATAAATCGCACTCACTAAACGATCTTTTCACAAGAGAAGGCCTGGATATTATGTGTTTGTCAGAGACATGGCAGAGAGAGGAAGAGCTTATTCATTTAAATGAGCTCTGCCCATCTGGTTGCTCTGCTGTTGGGAGGCCCCGCCCATGTCGTCGCGGTGGTGGACTGGCTATTGTGCACAAGGACATCCACAAATGCAATGAAATCTTGCCCCAAAAATTCTCATCCTTTGAATTGCAGATGGTCAAGGTGGGTTTCTCATCCTCTTTCTACTGCATTTTGGTGTACCGTCCTCCTGGCCCTGCTGCTGTCTTTCTTAAGGATTTTAGTGACTTTTTATCCTCTATAATTAAATTGGAATCTGTCTTAATCCTTGGGGACTTTAACCTTCATGTTGATGACAGCTCATCTCGCCCCGCAATGGAATTTTTAACATTGACTGAAACTTTTAATTTTAAGCAGCATGTATCTGAGCCTACTCACCAAAAAGGCCATATTTTAGACTTAGTTTTTTACACTTGGCCTAGATATATTAAATGTATCTGTAAATGATGTATATATGAGCGATCATAGTATTGTTCTGTTTGATCTTCACTTCAGTTCTGACCCAAAGCCTTTAGCAGTGAGGTCCCAGAGACGTGTTATCACTGCAAATACTGCAGATACATTTTCCGATTTGTTTGATCCTGCTCTAGTTATGGACTGCCTTGATGTGGATGATTTCGTCCACTGTTTAAACAATCACTGTGTAAAAATTCTGGATCAGGTGGCCCCTGTGAAATCAAACTTGTCTACTCGGGAAAAAATGTGGCCTTGGATGAATGAAGAGATTTTAAATTTTAAGAGACTGTGTCGAAAGACTGAACGCCTGTGGAAATCCACTAGCCTTGAGGTGCACCGGCTTTATCTCAGGGATCTTGTGTTGTCCTATAATGTGACGATTGAAAAAGCCAGATCTGACTATATCCGTCAATTAGTAACATTAAATAAAAAAAATCCTAAAGTGCTGTTTGACACGATCAATACGCTTGTTTGCCCTGCTGCCCCAGTTATCCCTGTTTTTTGTGAAGCTGACAGCAACGCCTTCTTGGGATTTTTCACCAACAAAATCAAAATGATTAAAGATAAAATCCCGTCTCATTCGTGGGGTACCGCTGCTGTCTTTGAACCAGTCTCCAGCATGTGGTCCACTTTTAGGACTGTGACGATTGCTGATATTTCTGAATTGGTGACCAGGATGAAGCCATCTTCCTGTTCATCGGACGTCATTCCGTTTAGGCTATTCCAAAAAGTGTTTGAAGAAATTGGCCCCTGTGTAACCAAAATGGTTAACCTCTCGCTGTCTACTGGTGTTTTTCCAGATGCTTTCAAGCATGCTATAGTGGAGCCGTTACTAAAAAAGGCAGGGTTGGACCCGTCTGATTTTAATAGTTTTAGGCCTATTTCTAAGCTCCCGCTTTTGTCCAAGATCATTGAGAAGGTTGTCTGCGAACAGTTGACATTTTTCCTGGACAAAAGTAACATCCATGAGCCATTCCAGTCCGGTTTTCGTAAACATCACTCTACCGAAACGGCTTTACTTAAAGTGTCAAATGACATTATGATGTCTGCTGATTCTGGAAAACACACTGTTCTAGTTCTTTTGGATCTGTCCTCAGCCTTTGACACCGTCGACCATCAGGTTTTGCTGAAAAGATTGAGGGATCAAGTAGGGCTGTCAGGGTCAGTTCTGCAGTGGTTCACTTCATATTTATCTGGGCGTAGTTTCAGTGTTACAGCTAATCAAATAAGGTCTGAGTCTGCGGATTTGCCTTGTGGAGTGCCTCAAGGCTCCGTTCTGGGCCCTGTTTTATTTTTGTTGTATTTGATCCCTTTGGGAAAGATCATACAAAGGTTCAGTGATGTTTCTTTTCACCTATTCGCTGATGATATCCAACTTTACTGCTGCTTTAAGCCGTCAGAGATCTGTAAGTTAAACTCCTTGCTCCTTTGTCTTGTGGAAATAAAAAAATGGCTAAGTGATAACTCTTTACAGCTAAATGCAGACAAAACAGAAACACTGGTTATTGCCCCTGAGGATGCAATCCCTGGGATTAAACAACACTTGGGTGATTTAGGCCAGTCTGCTAAGTCTAGTCTTAGAAATTTGGGAGTTATCCTGGACAAAGACATGTCATTAGTGCAGCACTGCAAGCAGCTGACGAGAAACTGCTTCTTTCAATTAAGGAAAATCTCAAAACTCAGAAATATGGTTTCACGAAATGATTTGGAGCTTATCATTCATGCCTTTGTGTCTTCGCGTTTAGACTATTGTAATAGTTTATTCTCATGCCTAAACCAGAAGGAGCTCTCTCGACTGCAATTAGTACAAAACTCTGCAGCCAGAATTCTGACATGTACAAATAGGAGGTCTCACATATCCCCTATCCTAAAAGAACTTCACTGGCTACCAGTGTCTCATAGGATAAATTTTAAAATTTTGGTTTTAGTTTTCAGAGCTTTGCATGGTCAGGCACCATCCTATATTAGTGACCTGATTCAGCGTTATACCCCTATGCGGGCTCTGAGGTCTGTGGATCAGAATATGCTGGCAGTTCCACGTACTCGCTATCGTACTAGAGGTGACCGATCTTTTCAGGCTGTTGCTCCTAGGTTGTGGAATGACCTCCCTCCGTCTATGCGCTCTATTGAATCTGTTGATGCCTTCAAATGCAGACTAAAGACTCATCTATTTGTTCAGGCTTTTAAATAGCTGCTTGTGGGTTGTTATGATCATGTGCTGTCTATGCTTTTAGTGTGTATTTTATGATATAAATGTTTTGTTGTGAAGCACTTTGTGGCCTTATACCTGTGAAAGGTGCTATATAAATAAAACTTACTTACTTACTTACTTACTTACTTGACGTAAAGCAGTCGAATTTTGTAGTTCTTTTTGTGCACGGGTTCCTACCCGAAACCCGAAGTTACATAGTGCCAGTAAAAGCGATACAGACCCCGTCAGGCGATGGCAGACGAGTCATTTAACTTATTTTAAGTCGATGTACCATCACAAGGGTCTTGGAAATATATTATGAAGGTTGAAAAACTACTTAGTGTTACTTTAATGATGATCCTATATAGTTATTCTTAATATACACATTTATGAACATAGAGAGAGATGAAGTTACGATGACTGTAGCTGACGTCTCTAAACTAGTGCTACACTAAAACATATCTATATCTCCAAGACAACTGTATCATCACTTTTTGATGTATGGTGTATGGCACACAGTCAAATACATTTGTCATTTTTTACCCTTGCTTGTACGCAGACTATGCCAACAGATTAGAATTGCATCTCTATTGCACAATATGACTGTGATGGAAGTGGAGAACATCATCACTATCCTGTAAGAGACACTACTCAAGATCAGGGATGCGTTTCCCAAAAGCATCGCAAGCCTAAGTTGATCATAGAACAATTGTCACGAATGGTCTCTACGATCAACTTCAGTCCATTGTCTGCTAATCCGCCCACTGAAATAAACCTCTGAGAAGAGCTTCAGTTCATATTCAGGTTTGGTGGTTTGAAAAAACGATGGAAGAAACACAACAGAGATTAATCACATAATAAATTATCACAAATAGAAACAATAACAACAACAACAGATTAACAGGAAGACAGAAGCCATTTGGATGACCAGTTAGAACAGAAGAACCAGCTGGTGTCTCCTCACTGTCTCCAGTATCCTGTCAAGCCAAGGCAACAGACCATTCTCAAAACCATTATATCCTCTCCAAATGCGTGCAAACTGTATGGTTCGCTTTTGCTACAGACATATTATACTTCAAAGTGTGTGCCCTTTCTCACAATATCAGATAACCTCTTGGGATAGTTCACCCAAAACAGCCCAGTCTCATCCCAAGACGTCATATGTCGGACGCTTTTGACCATACGTCAACATCCGACTTTTTAGGGTACCCTTTAACGATGAGACTGTGTTACCCAAAACACTTAAACAGGTTTAATATATAGGACCAATATGCCAAAGGAGAATGTAAAATATAATAATATCTCCAAAGGATTATCGCTGCATACACAGAACGTTCCCCTAACATTAGCATCTGGTTCCCGTTTGGTTATTTTTTTAAATGACATTCCAGGAATATTCTCTGCAGGCTATTTTTGTAACCAAAAACTAACCTTGCCAAAAGGTTGCAGGGAGGATTTTGTGATAACCTAAAAAGAACATATAAAGAGCATTTTCTAATGGTTATTTTTAGGTTTTGTTTTTAAAACCATTAACTAGCATTCACAGAACGTTGCACAGAGGTTTTTCTGTAAGTAAAGACCACCTAAAGAGAACCTCTACAAAATGTTCACTAATGGTTATTTTTATAACCAAAGCAACTCAAGAACCCTAAGTGAGAAAAAATTCTTTACATAAGAAGAGGGACACAATTTTCTTTGTTGAAGCACCGCAACGAACCACTGAAGAACCTTTTATAAATATAAATCGTCTTCTGAACTTCTACAACTTTTGACATCGCACAGACAAACCGCCCCACATACAATCGTCAATAACACCAATTCAGTGTTGAAAAACCTTTCCCTTTCAGTCACTAATAAGGAGGATCCATCCTAATTTAGCCCATGATTTATTGCTGTTACTCATTTTGCATGCAAAAAGGTTGTTTACATATTGATTACTTAAAGGTACAGTGGCACAGACAGGCTGTTTAATTTTAAGGGCCAGACAGCAGGGGAAATGGTAGTAAAAACGTAAACTATGACAATTCTGGCACTTAAAAAAAACTACACATGGTAAATCAACTAAGAAAATACACAATATGACCCAATTTAAGAGTATAGATTTGATTCTCTTGCCTGGATCTATGTACTGGATCAATAAACTGGGTGTTCGTGCACTTGCGCGAACATATCCTGACTATATACAGGATTTACCCTATTATACTTTATCAACACAAATTGATAAGTCAAGCAGCAAACAGACACCCACAAATAGTTGGCTGTTTTTGAGTTCAGTTGAACAAGGGTTAAATAACTCGTCAGGCTAAAAAAGAATACCATAATTCCTCTGTTCATTTAGGCCTAAGACATCGAGAGTCACGCAGCCCTAACCCAGCCACAACACAGTTGGGAATAAAATGCCTTACCTTAAAGGGGTCATGAACTGGCTTTTAAAAATTGTTTATATTGTTGTCTGAGGTCAACTTATAACGTTCGCTTGGTTTTTACATTCAAAAACATCAAAATGAATAAGTAATATGCTATTTTCTACCCCAGTTTTGAGCCTAGCTCAAAAACGCTCGGTTTTTATGGGCGTCTCGCATTGTAGACTTGGAAGTAAACGCCCACAGCTGTGAGTGGATATCAGTTTTGCATATTATAATGAGTTTCAACTGGTCAGATTAGACTGATACACATAGACATAATTATTAGATATCAAACGATCTGTAACAATGCAATACTAGCCTATCAGATTATTACTACTTTTTAAATCAAAATTTTACTCACATAAGTGTGTTGCACCATTCCTGTCGGATCCAATATAGAAGGCACAGCACCGTTTTTTAATCTTATTCGCTCTGCAAATCCAGTCTCGACCTGTGTCTTGTTTACAAAACAATCCTCCCACATCAGCTGGAACGTCATTAAAAACAAAGTTTAAGAATTCCTATTGGAATCCAGAGGAAGCTTCTTCCACAACCGGCATGTTTATTGCTCGGTAGCTCGATCCGGTTTGTCATCACGAGGTAGGCATCTATGTTATTTAGCTATGCGTGTAATGCGCGAATCGGTGGGCGGGGCTAAACCGGCCGTGTTGGAGTAGGCGTTGATCTTCTTCTGCGGGGGTGGTGTTTTATCCTCTTTGACCTCATAGTTCCCCACTTTGAAAAACGAGTCGTTTGCTGAGCCTGGTGTCAATAAAAGCATTTATTGGACTAACAAGGACGTTTTCAGTTCTGAAACTTACAGGATATTCTTATAATATGATGACCTCTTGGATGTCAAAAGCTCAAGTAAAATTTGATTTCTCAGTTCATCACCCCTTTAACACAGAATGGATTTCAAGGACGCGCGCAGATCAATGGACTCGTTTATATTTTTTAATACGAATTTTTGAGTTAACATGTACTAAACATGATTGTAATCTGCACCGCAGCGCCACCACACCTTGATGCTCAAGACAAGAATAGCGTATAGTTATATATCTTTATTGAAGTGAATTAGGTTTAAATCGCCGTCATGCATGAATGATTGATATTTTTGCTATTTTACACATAATAATCAATGGTGATCACATTACACAAAACTGAAATTGCACGTCAAAATAAAACATTGTCAATATTTTTTGGGACCCCCAAAATTTCACGAATCACGTTTTCAGGGGAGCCCATGTCTTATTAAGGGGAGCCGAGCTCCCCCTAGCTCCCCCGTAGTTCGCACCCTGTACTGTCTACTGATTCAGCAAGGTTACCGTGAAATTTAAGCTTCCGGAGAGAAAACAGAAACGCTTAAAGTGAATTCTTAAAGTGTTACATGATGAGATATATCTGCATATTCTGCAAGTGTTGTCATGCAAGCTACTTCACATTTCGATATATACAATTTGAGCGTCAGTCATGGAAAAGTTTACAAACAGCACTTACTGATTTGTGGATCCTCTCTACGGTTGATCAGCTCTCAAACAGATGTAACAGAAGACCATCCATTCTCCAAGAGACCGAGTTTAGCACGCACTAGTGCCAGCCAGTGTGCATGGTTCAATGTCAGCCTGATTTCAGAAGGGCCTGCAATCAATACTAATACAGAGTAATCAGCCAATCGAAAGAGGTCAGAGAGCTGAATGACAGGATGTACAATACTGATCATGATTACAGTTACATCAACCACTTACTATCTACAATGTACTAGTGACATTCATCTCTTAACAGATGGTTAAATTGTAATATCCTTTCTCTGGAAAACAGAAAAGACTAAGAAAGTAGAATATAATATTCTGGTCTCTAGAAATGGCTTTGGCCCATCCTTAAATGTAAGGATTTTTCTAATTTAATTTTCCACCAGAAGAAAATTGTCCATTTATTTAAAGTCAGGAAGAAATCAAAATGGACAATTCTTATTTTTTAATGGAAAATTGCAGTATTTATTTTAAATGATTTATCCGTACAAATCTCTTTTTTCTTCATGTGCCAAACAGAAGAAAAAATACAATTCAGACAGCTTGTCTAAAAATATTCTTGCAAACACATCAGCATTCATGTCCACCTGTAATAACTTTTCAGATAATCGTTAATAATCGGATTAAGAAATGTTGTCCGACTTTAAATGCGCCTTAAAAAGACTGATCACAATGATTCATAGAGATGGACTGAGAGTCTGAGAAGGTCATAAATTGTGGAAGAGCAGGGAAATACAGAGCCTCAAGGTAACAAATTAACTTGCTTATTTACAGCCAAACTAAAATGCAAAAGTCCGGGATTTGAGTAAAGATGTGCTTCCGCCAAACCATTTCTGACTGAGGCAGACTGCTTAAATGCAGCATGGCTTTGGATGAAAGAAGTCTGGAAATCTGTGCAGAGTCATGAGGCGTTTGTGGTGTGGCAAACGGCCTTTTGGGTAGTGCTGACTTGGTCTGCATGTTTAATGTGGGTCTCTTGGGTCTCATTTGTCTGTGCTTATTTCCTTCACTTCTAGATATAATTCTCCAGACTCTATGTATACTAAAGAAAAAGTTCACTCAAAAATGAAACCAATGTCAACCCAAACCAATGTGACTCTCTCGCTTATGTGGAACACAAAAGCGTTTAACAAAACGTTCATATGTTCTTTTCCATTAAAGTGAAACATACATTGACCACAGGCTGTCAAAATTCACCATAAAAGTAGACCATATAAAATGGCTTTAAAACCATTTCCAAGCAGTTAGGCTATCTAGGTATGAAATAGCTTCACAGACATTCTTCTCAACCACACAGTATCATCATTTCCATGTTACAAATATATGTTCACAAAAGTATTGGAATAAAAGTATCAAGTTCGGACATAAACACTGATACGGCAGCGATCAAACTAGAGCAAATCACCAATTGAAAATAACTTAGCGCTTTAAATAACGATTGTTTCATCGTTACACAAGTACATGGTGACAATTGACTGTAAAAAAGGGTATTTGTCATTGAATAATTAATTCAAGAGATTTGTTCAGAAACGCTGATTCATCCAGTAATGAAACAAGTGAAGTATTTGTAAGTGAGTCATTGAATCATTTAAAAGATTTTTTAAATAATTAATTCAGAATAATTAAACATTTTAAATAGACTCAATTAATATTTTGTCCGAACCTCAAGTAAATTACATGTTTTGTTTAGTTGTCTGTTCAGAATCGTGATCTCAGTTTGAAACACACACACAAAAAAATCGTGATTGTCAGTTTATCCAGAATCGTGCAGCTCTAGCGAGTCAATAACCTACTTGTCTTGACAAACAGACTTTATCCACTAGTATGCTGTAATTATTTATGCTAAGATCATCAGATTGGCAAAACAAATGCATATTCTTGAGAAAATAAATAATTAGCTCAGTGACCTACAGCCAAACAACAAAAATCCAACATTTGAGAAGCTCAAAAGCAGAATGATCTAATTTGCATTGTTGTATTGAACAGCTGCAACACTCAAAACAATGTCTGACTTTCCAAAGATGGTGATGAATTGTCACCAACATGAGAAGTATAAAAAATGTTCCCCTTATGAAGGAATATTTGGTTGTCACAGTAACCTCTCTGGCATCCTTTTCTTGGATGAAGAGGTTTGGAATCAGATGCACGATATGTGAAACAGACCTTAATGATGGGCTTTGTTTGAATAACTGGAATATGTTGCTGCATTCTGAATAATTCACAAGTGACTTTGTATTATTATTGAATAAATACAAATTGAACCATCAAAATAGACTGAAAAGATTCTGTGCCACAAATAGAGACCAGAATATCATACAATATGGTGTGGGCTCCATTCAAAACAACCCAGCAACCATACAGTAACAACAACTCTGAACACTTTAAAATTGCATAGCAACGCCCAGGCAACTACCCATAACACCCTAGCATTGTGTCATTGAGTTTTGCATAGGTAAACAAACGCCACTCTTCATGCATGTAATACTATCATGTAATAGCCTACTTATATTTCTGCGCTATGTCCTGTGCCTACTTTGAATGCCAGCAGCAGCCTAGGGCCTATATGCGTTGTCTCTTGGCGCTTTTCCACTGCATGGTACGCTCGGTTCGGTTCGGTACGGTACGATTCGGCGTGGAACGGTTCGGTTCGGCTTCGCTTTTCCACTGCGTGGTACGACTCGGCTCGGTACGGCACGGTTCGGTTCGCTAGCTCGGTTGCTTTTCCACTGCAGTTAGTACCCATTCAAAGTGGGTGGGACTGATCGTTACACTGTTTGTAGGTCCGGTGATAGCCGTGTGCGGCTAGCTGAGCTAGCTGCTACTTCTTGGAACACTTTTTCATTCTGTTTTGCCCCATCCAGCTCTCGCTGGACCCGCTCCTAGGCAACCAACGAGAGTATTGTCTGCACCTCGACCACGATTCAGCCATTTCCTTTTTAAAGTGTTGATCTCTTCTTTTTTTTCAAGTCAGTAAAACACAGGTGCTACCGTGTTGGCTGTTGTCTACTGGTTATATGACTCTGTACAGCGGTCTCGTGTCGCAAATCCAATGACGCTGGTAGTGACGATTCTGTCTGTCTGACCAATCAGTGATCTGCAGTGTTTCACGTCACATTTTAGTACCGGTACGGTACGCTTGGAACCTCAACAGATCAGGTACCATTTAAAGCGCGCCGAAGCGCACCGTACCGTACCGTACCATGCAGTGGAAAAGCACCACAAGTGAGCCGTACCGAACCGAACCGTACCGTACCATGCAGTGGAAAAGCGCCAAATGTAACTCACATAGCTGCCAACTCTCACGCATTGGCCGTGAGACACCCGCATTTAAATGGTTTCACGCGCGCACACGCCACACCCCCGATTTCTCACGCTGAAGAGTCAAACCGGTCGGTCAAATGCCTGCAAGATGAGTTTATCCAACGCATTCTCATCCTTTAGCGTCATATAGGTGACGCCATATGACATTTCGTCGAAATCTTACGCACATGGCATCCTTTAGCGTCAATATAACACGTAGCAGGTTTAGGTCTGGAGCAGGGTTACAGTTATGACGCCTTGGGATCTGCTTCTCATACGCTAGGCTAAACAGGCCCGTCGCTATGGGCGGGCCATAGGGGGCCGGGCCCGCCCCCAAAAATGCTTGTGCCCCCCCACTCCCACTTAAGGCACAGATCTCTTAAAACAAAAACTTTCATTTTAATTTTATATTATCATAGTTGCCATTATCATTATCATCATATCATAATTTTGTTACATTAATGTTGCATTATTTTCCATTAAAACATTAAAAAAGTTACGCTACGTACGTGACGTAGACTACGTCACTTTAGGCGCTCAACAGTTACCGCGGTAACCGCGCATTAAAAACAAACAAACAAAAAAAAACAGTTACCGCGCATTTCTAAAGCTGGAAGAGTTTTTGCCGTCTTACTCGTTTCAATTCGTCATGGATATACGTAAGTGGTTGAAAAGCCCACCAACAATCTCCTCTGCCAAATTGGATACGACTTCACCGCCTCCTGATGTTGTAGTTGGTGAAGGAAACACTGGACGACATTCTGAACCTGATGCTAGTAGCTCCGTGGAGCCCGACCTGCAGGTTTAGTCCGTGGAGTACTAAACCTGCAGGTCAAGTTCAACCGCGACTGGGGGCGGGGCAGCATTTGGGCCACAACTGCCTGTTGAATCAGTGGGTGAGAGTGACCTCGGCACGGACAAACCCAAACAGGTTGTGTTGAGGAAATATCCGGTCAAAATGTTTGGTTCAAAAAACGATCATTTTCCTCTAGCTGGTATTTGAACAGGGACTGGCTTGAGTACTCGGTGGAAAAGGACTCCGCATTTTGTTATTTCTGCAGGAAATTCAAATCTGTATCATCGGACGCGACCTTCTCCATTAAGGGATATAATGATTGGAAGCATGCAATTGAAACAGGCAAGGGCTTAAATAAGCATGCAGCTTCAAAAGAACATTTAGCATGTGAAGCAATGTGGAGAGATTCAGAAAAACGTAGAGAGAGAGGAAAAGAGATTTCCACTCTCTTAAATTCAGAGCAACTGGCTCGAAACAGATACTACATGTCAGCCGTAATTGATATGGTGGAGTTTTTAGTGGTAAATCAATTGCCGTTGCGTGGAGATAATGCTGGTTTTGCCAGTGTGCTGCTAGATGATAATAGCTCCATGGGCCTGTTTTTGTCTCTCTTTGAGTACACCATGCGCAAAGATCCCGAACTGACAAGGATTACAAAAACAATCCCACAGAATGCACGCTATACCAGCCCACAGATACAAAACGAGATTATCGAAATGATGAGCAAACTCGTGACAGAGGAGATAGTGAGACAAGTCGGCGATAGCTGGTATTCAATTAAAGTGGATGGCACACGGGATCCTTTAGGCCAAGAAAATATATCTGTAGTTGTGCGTTTTGTTGACGAAAACTATGGTGTGTGTGAGCGCCTCTTGGCAATGGCCACATCTGAGAAAGGTGATGCAGAGGCTCTGACAGGTGTCATCATTAATGAGCTCACCAGCGCCGGACTCAGCACGGACAAAATCCTGAGTCAGGTTTATGATGGCGCATCACTCATGTCTGGCAGGCATGGTGGTGTGCAGAAATTGCTCCAAAACAAGCTGGATCGTAACATACCATATATTCACTGCTTTAATCACCAACTTCATCTGGTTGTGATTCATGCCATGTCCAGTGAAGCAGTTGTCGAGGATTTTTTTGGAGTATGCAACATGCTGTACAACTTCATCAGGAAGCCAACCGTGTCTATCCTGTACAAAGGCGATACCCTGAAACGTCTCTTGGACCAGAGATGGACTGGCCACTTGGCAACGGTCAAAGTTGCGGTGAAGAGTTTTCACGACATATCCACATTACTGGCCGAGGTGGAAAACACACGAGGCCTTGGAGCGGAGGTGCGCATTGAGGCTACGGGGCTGCTTCGAGCCATTACGCAGCGCAGTTTTCTTTTCATTGCGCACCTTGTTATGAAACTGTTGTCACTTTTCGAGCCGCCTAACAGACTACTACAGGCCGAAGATATGGACTTGTTCACTGCCGTGACACTTGTGAACAGCGCTTCTGACTGCGTGAAGACACTGCGCACAGATAATGAATTTTCTGCACTGTGGGATCTCTGCGCTCCTCCAGCATCAGCCACCGAGGCTGTGCCGGTGACCGACCCTGGTCCAAGCAAGAGAAGACGCACAATTAACAAGAACCTCCGCGAATTTGTAGTTGAAGAAACAGTTGGTCAGCCACAAAGTGACATAGACGAAAAGACTGAGTTTATGAGATTGTTTTACAGTGTTATCGATGCTGTGCAAGGAGAAATGAACGCGCGTTTTGGAGAGCGCAGTAGCGAGCTCATTGGCGCACTCTCTGCTTTGAACCCAGAGGCCGAGGATAATTTCCTGAACCCATCAAAAGTAACCCCTCTCCTGGTATTAGCAGGAACTGATGTGGTTGAATCTGAATATACTGTGGCTCGTGAGTTCCTGGTGAAGAAAATGACTGACACCCCGATTCCCCCCGAAGATGGAAAATGGACAATAGCCAACATCCTCAGCACATTCAACTGTGCACTCCAGGCTATGCCGACTGTTCTCACAGCCTACACCCTTGCCCTAACTTTAGGAGCTTCCACAGCAATGTGTGAAAACTCATTTTCCACGCTTAAAGGCGTCTTCTCAGAGCATCGGCGCAGTATGCTGCACAGACGCAAGGCCCAGCTGATTCAGCTTGCTTTTGAAAAGGACCTCACTCACAAGTTTAATTCCGAGTGGAAGGATACTTTGATGAGGAGGTTCTGCTCAGAGAAACGTCGCCTCCCGCTGTACTGACAGGAGGGACTGGAGAGAGGACAGCGCTGCCTCCACTCAACGTACCGGTAGGTTTAATGTCTCTCTCTGTGCGTGCGTTCGCACGCGCGCGCGCGTGTGTGTGTCTCTTGGCAATTGATCCAATTGATCAATTGATATATATCTGCGCATGCGCGTGCGGTCTGTGTTTATGTTTGGAGCTCCGTCGAATTGATTCATTAATCCTTGATTTTCTTCTTTACCACTCAATTATAAACAGGCACTTTCTATTTTTATATCGTGTGAACTTATCCTCGATAATATTCCTTGTAAAAAACAATCGGATTGCTTTGATATCGCTACTTAGATCCAACTTTCCGAATCTCGGCTACTAGCCTTTAGCCCGCTAGCATTTCACGCGTGGCCTCGCGCCTATTCGAGCGTCGTCTCATCTTTTACACCCGTTTCTCTGAAAGCTTCTCTGAAAGTACAGACACACGTTGATTGTGCTTAGAGCCTGCATCAACGGGGCATAAGCACATCTGCGTGCGGTCTGTGTTTGTGTTTGGAGCTCCGTCGAATTGATTCATTAATCCTTGATTTTCTTCTTTACCACTCAATTGTAAACAGGCACTTTCTATTTTTATATCATGTGAACTTATCCTCGATACTATTCCTTATAAAAAAAAACAAAAAAAAAAAAACAATCGGATTGCTTTACTGTTTACTATTACTACTAATTTACTGTTCATCTGTTATAATGGCGAACATATCGGATGTGTGTCTAACGTTACCTCTGAGTGCAGGTGAGGACACATTCGAGCTGATTTCAGTACGATTGGAGCTGGAGTCGGTGGAGAAGCAGATTCGTGTTCTGCTGGAGAAGCAAGCCGAGCTGCGAGATCGGCGATCAGCGCTTGAAACATCACGCGCCGATGCTCACAAGTCAGTGGTTAGTAACTTTGTGACTTTGACTCCGACTTCGTCTACTCCGTGCGTTTCTCTGCCCAGGAGGACGCGATCATCTCTGCCTTCAATCACTCCTGCACCCTGGGTCACGACACGAGCCAGGACCAGAGCAAGAACCTCTCCCCCCCTCCCGGTCTTCGAGATCTCCACCCGGAACCGCTTCTCCCCTCTTCGCGAGTCGGAACGCGACGACGCCGTGATCATCGGCACTTCCATGGTCCGCCATGTCCGTGCTACCTCGGGTAAAGGTAAGGTGCGCACTCACTGCTTTCCTGGTGCTCGTGTTCTTGATGTCGCTGCGCAGGTTCCCGAGATCCTGAACGGTGACGAGCGCGTCGGAGCTGTCGTGCTGCACGCGGGGACGAATGACATCAGGCTGCGGCAGACGGAGGTTCTGAAGAAGGACTACAGGAGCCTGATCGAGACGGTACGCAGCACATCGCCTAGAGCAACGATCGTCGTGTCTGGACCGCTTCCCACGTACCGACTTGGACAAGAAAGGTTCAGTAGATTATATGCTTTAAATGAATGGTTAATGTCATGGTGTAATGAACAGAAACTGCTCTTTGTAAATAATTGGAATCTGTTTTGGGAGCGACCTAGGCTCTTCCGTCCTGATGGTCTGCACCCCAGCAGAGTCGGAGCGGCTGTTCTGTCGGACAACATCTCCAAGACGCTACACACCATCTGACTAGTAAGTCAAAGTCCAAATCATAGTCTTTGCTGTCCCAACTTAATTGATATAAGTACCAATGTAGAACATTATATAGAAACTGTGTCTATTCCTCGCTTAGTGAAGCCAAACAACAAATCTACTGTAAGATCTAGCAAGAATAATATTGTAATTAAACCAGAAAATCTAAATATCAGTGAACAAAAACAATTTCTAAAGCTAGGTCTTCTAAACATTAGATCGCTCACACCTAAGGCGGTTATTGTAAATGAAATGGTCACAGATAATAATTTCGATGTTCTGTGCCTTACTGAAACCTGGCTTAAACCAAATGATTATTTCGGTCTAAATGAGTCTACTCCACCAGGATACTGTTATAAGCATGAGCCCCGTCTGATCGGTCGTGGCGGCGGTGTTGCAACAATCTATAGAGATATTCTTAATGTTACTCAGAAAACTTGTCATAGGTTTAATTCGTTTGAAGTACTTGTGCTAAATGTTACGCTCTTAGATGTAAGAAAGAAATCCTTATTATCTCTAGCCTTGGCTACCGTATATAGACCTCCAGGGCCATATACTGATTTCCTAAAAGATTTTGCAGACTTTCTCTCAGACCTATTGGTCAATGTCGATAAAGCAATAATTATTGGCGACTTTAACATACACATAGATAATACAAATGATGCGTTAGGGGCTGCGTTTACAGATCTATTAAACTCTTTTGGGGTGAAGCAAAACGTCAGTGGTCCCACTCATCGTCTAAATCATACACTAGATTTAATTATTTCATATGGAACCGATCCAACCGATATAGATATTATACCGCAAAGTGACGATCTCACTGATCATTACATGGTAACTTGCATAATACGCACTGCTGAAATTTGTCATGTTGCACCACGTTATAGACCAGGCAGAACAATCCTTCCAACCACTATAGATAGATTCTCAAATAGCTTACCTGATCTATCTCAGCTGCTCAGTAAACCCAAACAAACAGATGAACTAGAGGAAATGACTAGCAGTATGAGCAACATTTTCTCTAGTACACTAGATATTGTTGCACCAATTAGATTAAAAAAGGTTAGAGAGAAAACTAAAACACCATGGTACAACAGTGCTACGCATGCTATAAAGAGAGAAACTCGTAACTTAGAGCGTAAATGGAAACGAACTAATTTAGAGGTCTTCAGAATCGCGTGCAAAGACAGTATGTCACGTTATAAAAGGGCTCTAAAATCAGCCAGGGCTGAGCATATCCGCAAACTAATTGAAAATAACCAAAATAATCCAAGGTTTTTATTTAACACCGTGGCTAGACTAACAAATAATCAGACATCTCCAGAGCAAAATATTCCGTTACAATTAGATCCAAATAACCTAGCAAATTACAGACCCATCTCAAATCTTCCATTTATGTCTAAAATACTAGAAAAAATTGTGTCCGCTCAATTGTACTCTTTCTTGCAAGAAAATGATATCTACGAAAAATTTCAGTCGGGATTCAGACCGCATCATAGCACAGAAACTGCGTTAAAATTACAAATGATTTACTCTTAGCCTCTGACCAAGGCTGTATCTCAATACTAGTTCTACTTGATCTTAGTGCTGCGTTCGACACTATAGATCATAAAATACTCTTAGATCGACTACGAAACTACACTGGTGTTCAGGGACAGGCATTAAGCTGGTTTAGATCGTACTTATCAGACCGTTACCATTTCGTCTGTCTAAATGGGGAAAAATCAAAGATAACATCAGTAGACTATGGAGTGCCGCAAGGATCTGTCCTAGGCCCTCTGCTATTCTCAATATATATGATGCCACTTGGTAATATTATAAGAAAACATGGAATTAGTTTTCACTGTTATGCTGATGACACTCAATTATATATCTCATCACGACCAGATGAAAACACTAACTTATCTAACTTGACAGAGTGTCTAAAAGATATAAAATGCTGAATGACGTGTAATTTCCTGCTATTAAATTCAGATAAAACGGAGGTATTACTTATTGGTCCAAAAAACTACCCACAAAATCCCTTACAATACAACTTTAATTTAGAAGGATGTCCTGTTACTTTATCCACTACAGTAAAAGACCTGGGTGTTATACTAGACCGCAACTTGACTTTCGAAAATCATATATCATATGTTACAAGAACAGCCTTTTTCCACCTTAGAAACATTGCTAAGCTACGTAACATGCTATCTGTTTCAGATGCAGAAAAGTTAGTTCATGCATTCATGACCTCGAGACTAGATTACTGTAATGCTTTATTAGCTGGTTGTCCTGCATCCTCAATAAACAAGCTACAGTTAGTCCAAAATGCAGCCGCTAGAGTTCTTTCTAGATCAAGAAAATATGATCATATAACACCAATTTTATCATCTCTACACTGGTTACCTATTAAGTTCCGTATCAATTACAAAGTATTACTATTGACTTATAAAGCTCTAAATGGTTTAGCTCCTGTGTATTTAACAGACCTTCTATCGCCCTACAATCCATCGCGCTCTTTAAGATCACAAAATTCGAGGCTTCTGGTCATTCCTAGGATATCTAAGTCTACTAAAGGAGGGAGGGCGTTCTCACATTTATCTCCTAAACTCTGGAATAGCCTTCCTGATATTGTTCGAGACTCAGACTCGCTGTCCCAGTTTAAAACTAGATTAAAGACACATCTCTTTAACCAAGCATTCACTTAATGCTTACCTTTTATACTACTTCTGAATCAGTTCGAATGCATTAATATTATGAACATCAGCTATGCTAATTATTTCCCATCTGTCTTTCTGCTGTTATCTCGGGACGCTAGTCCCGAGATAAATAGCGTTCGTCAGCTCCAGTTTGTATCCAGCCTCTAACGAAGACTTCAGATGCCCCAACACCTGTGGAGAGACGACTAAACGCCGGTGGAGAGACGACTCGACGCCTGTGAAGAGACGACTAAACACCGGCGATATGTTATGCCTAAATTTATACATGATTAACTAACTGTATTTTTCTTTGTACATTTCTGAAATGCACTTTCTGTAAAGCTGCTCTGAGACAATGTGTATTGTGAAAAGCGCTATACAAATAAACTTGAATTGAATTGAATTGATCCCTCTGTTCTGTTGACTGCTTTAAAATGCAATGTTTGAGAGATGCTTCTGTTACATCTGATCTAATATGTTGTATAGTCAAGTGTTTTATGGATATTCATAACATTGTTGCTTCTATGTAATGTGGTGTAGGCTATACTAAGGCTACCTGGTCATTTTGCTGTTGGTTATTTTAACGTGATGATTACGTGCTGCGCAAATAGAGTATACGATTATTATGAATATACATACTATAGGCTAATAATAATTGTGCCCACCCATGCATTTCATATGCCCCCCTTAAGACTGAGGTCTGGCGACGGGTCTGAGGCTAAAGGATGCTAACCTGACTCCGCCAGATGGATTTGCTCCGCATATCCATCTGGAAAACTTCCGTTGAAGTAGTTTTGGTAAGGGGCGAAAATACTGGTTAGCTGATTGGCCTATGTTGGTGATAGACGGGCCAAATCAACCAATCAGATCAACGAAGTATGAGAGCAACGACGAAAACACAACCACAAGCCAGGCTACTCTTGCTGCTGCAGGTAAAGGCTCGTTAGCTCTGTAATTCCGATAAAACTTGCTCGATAGCCACACTGATGCTAGTTTCATCCGCTGAAGCCGCCATATGTTCTTAAGACTGAACTGTCGCGCTTCTCGTTGCGTCACACCTCAACCCGCCTCAAAGCCAACGCTGATTGGACGTTCGTTTGGTGAACTGCTCCCAAATTTTCTTTAACGGAAAGTATCCAGACTGATCTGCGAGTGAAACCTTGAAAGCTCGCGAGATCAGGATGGTCTCGCGAGGCTAAAAGGATGCCATATGTGCTTTGGATTTAGACGAGCGTCACCTGTATGACGCCTTGGGTTCTGCGTCTCATATTGACGCCAAAGGATGCCATGCAGGGGCGTGGTACCGGGGGATAAAGGGTACCGAGTACCCAGGGCCCGGCAGCGTTGCCGTTCGCGGAGCTCAAGTCCAAAGTCCGTCGCCGTTCGTGGAGCTCAAGTCCAAAGTCCGTCGCCGTTCGCGGAGCTCAAGTCCAAAGTCCGTCGCCGTTCGCGGAGCTCAAGTCCAAAGTCCGTCACCGTTCGCGGAGCTTCAGCCGCGGAGCTCAAGTCAAAAGTGCGGGATCCCCCCCCCCCCAATTACTATTGTCACATATTATTTAGGAGGATGGATAGTATGCACATTGGGACGCAGCTAGAGACTGTGCTTCAAACCACGTAGGGCGCGCAAACGCCAGAGAGAGAGACCTTGCGAGACCCCCCCCCCCCCCCCCCCACCCCCCGAAGTCTCACGCAAAGCTGAACTCAAAAGTTGGCAGGTATGAACTCATAATTATGTTTCTACATATATAATAGGCTACTCACATTATAAAAAGCACGATTGTAACATTTCACCCCAGTTTCATCATTACCTCTTTTTCTTTTCCCGAACGAACTTGATTAATATCATGACCGCGTCCACGGTTAACAGTCCTACAGCAGTTGTCGTGCGCGAGCATGTTCTCTCCGTATTTACTTCGGTTCCTGCCAGTCTTGAATCTTCAACGCCATGGCAAATGAAATAACACCCAACTTGTGAGCTTGCATTTTCAATTCAATCTAATGTGGTAGAACACGCGTACCACAAAATAATACAAAAAACGCGCCTACAAATCCTTGTCCAGTTAATTAACAAATTACTCTTATGAGCCGATTCTTTTGATTGAGTCAAACACATAGCAACCAGTGTATTGTACAAACAAATTTCTCTTATGAGCCCGTTCTTTTGACTGAATCAAAAACAAACTATTACAATTATGTATTCGTTAATTGAAATAAAATAAAATAAAACTGAAATATGAGAAACTTTAACAAAAAAAACTGTAAAAATTGGGAATCCTGCCTCGGCAACTAACTAATATATAAAAGTTGAATTATTAATGCCTACATAACAAAATTACTAAATCTAAAATTAAACAGAAAATCCAAAAATATTAATCTCCTCCTCTCTCTCTCTCTCTCTCTCTCTCTCTCTCTCTCTCTCCTCTCTCTCTCTCTCTCTCTCTCTCTCTCTCTCTCTCTCTCTCTCTCTCTCTCTCTCTCTCTCTCTCTCTTCTCTCTCTCTCTCTCTCTCTCTCTCTCTCTCTCTCTCTCTCTCTCTCTCTCTCTCTCTCTCTCTCTCCTCTCTCCTCTCTCTCTCTCTCTCTTCTCCTTCTTGAACCCGGGACCTTCTTGCTGTGAGCCACCATGCCCCCCTAATCAAATTATTAATAAATACTATAATAATAAATGATACTAAAATAACACTGTGCAGCAAGCACACGCAGATCTCTTAGGAAATCCTCATTCCAGATACAGCAAACACTGTTAACTGTTAACATATCAGCTCAATCAAAACATGTATATAATTCATACACTTCCAGGTGGATGTCTGGTCAGTCCAGAGCTCCACTGCCAGCATACACTAATCTTCTGTGAAGGTTTACATTCATGTCATGTACTTTGTCACTTTATGTTAAGACAGTTCAGTTGCAGGACCTCTCATTAGAGTATTAGTAGAACTTTTGGTTAGAGTTCGGGTTAGAACAATAAGTTGATTTAGTTGCAAAGTTACTTGTCTGTTGGGGAGCATCACAATAAAAAGTATTAGTAGGCAGACAGTCTACTAATACTTTAATGAGAGTTAGTTGACAATTAGTTGCAAAGTTACTAATAGTCAGTAGATTGTCTAAAGTGGACCATCTAAATAAAGTGTTACCAAAAATCTTAATGACTCCCAACCATTTGAACGGTATAGTGTATCCATATAAAATGTACTTTCAAACATGAATATGAATGTATACTGAACAAAATTATAAATGCAACACTTTTGTTTTTTTCTGCACATTTTAGAGTGGCCTTTTATTGTGGCCAGCCTAAGGCACACCTGTGGAATAATCATGCTGTCTTATAAGTATCTTGATATGCCACACCTGTGAGGTGGATAATTATCTCGGCAGAGGAAGTGCTCACACAGATTTAGACAGATTTGTGAACAAAATTTGAGAGAAATAGGCCTTTTTTGTAGATAGAAAAAGTCTTAGATCTTTGAGTTCAGCATGATAAATGGGGAAAAAACAAAAGTGTTGAATTTCTAATTTTTTTCAGTGTATAAAGTTTCATAACATTTCTAACAGTTTGTACCTCTGTTGCATGTTGAGAATCTGCATTTGTCAGCTGAAAGAATGTGTTGTTGTTTTTAATTCTTTTTCTGTGTCGTTAGCAAAAGTTTTTTTTTTTTTTCCAAGACGTTTTAAACAGATTTCTTCCACCTCATCATCAGTGCTGTTGTTGTTTCAGTTGCTGTTCCACTGCTGGGACAAACATTGCAGTGTTACGGTAAAGTTCAGTCTCTTATGTAGACTTCCTTTGGCTGGGTGAATTCCCTGCCTGACGTGTTCCTCGCACATTTTTCTTGATTTTCCAGGATTCCCTGTCATCATCCTTAAGAAATGGTCATCTCTACCTTGGCAGTTTTGTCTTAATTCACACTCAATGGCTGCATCCAAAATCACATACTTCCCTACTATATAGTAGGCGAAAAACAGTAAGTGACAAAAGTAGTATGTCCGAATTCACAGTTCTCATAAAAGAGTAGACAAAAAGTCCCCGGATGACCTACTGCAGGTGTGCCCAACCCTGCTCCTGGCGATCGACTGTCCTGCACAGTTTATCTCTAACCCTGATCAAACGCACCTGCCTTTAATTTTCAAGTAATCCTGAAGACCTTAAATGGTTGTTAAGACCTTAATTGAAGACCTTCAGGTGTGTTTGATTAGGGTTGGAGATGAACTGCGCAGGACAGTCGATCGCCAGGAGCAGGGTTGGGCACACCTGACCTACTGTACTACTTCCGGTGAGATTCTGAAGTGTGCGTATGATGGACACTTTACTATCCCATGAGGCCATAGGAGAGGATTTATGAATGACGGTGAAGCGACGTAACTGACGCTGGTAGGTCACATGACAGCATTGCAGATGTATTTCCGGATTACCTTCATAGTACACACACTTAAACTATTTAGAACATACTTTTTTAGCGGTCGTGAAATAATTTCTTAAAATCTCAAGTCTTTAAGGCCATTGCACACTGATTCCGAAATTGTCATAAGCGTTTTTTCGTATTCGTGATTCGGTGGCTACACCATTCAAACTTCGCAACACCACGCAACACATTCAAACTTCGTACACCACGCAACACCATTCAAACTTCTTGCTACGGATGCGAAAAACGCAGAAAATCGAACCCGATCCGATTCTTTTATTGACGGACGAAAGTTTCGGAGGCAGTGTGCAAGCGTGATTGACATAACATGACGTCGTATTTATTTTTTAACATGCGGAAATTTCAGATGCGAATTTCGGACTCAGTGCAATGGCCTTTAGTGTCACATGATCCTTCAGAATACATTCTAATATGGTGATTTGCAACAATAAATGTTGAAAACATTTGTGCTGCTTAATATTTTTGTTGAATTATTTCAATTATTGTTCTTTTTAATTCTAAATGTATTTAACGTTACTTTTATGCTTTTTATGTTCAATTTAATGCATCCTTGGTAAAAAAAGCAATTTTTTTCAGCAAAATTGTAAATGGCTGTGTAAATGTCACAAATGTTTACTCAATGATAAATGAGTAAATAATGTGAAATAATCTCAAATGTGTTTATTGTGAATCGCTTTTATTGGCAACAAAGCTGTTAATTATGTATGCTCTATAAAAGCAGAGGCAACAGAAAGGCATTTCCTTCTCCCACATGAATCCAGGTGTCGTCCATGTGGTCTTTTCCACATAATAAAACCATTTACAGGAATCTTCCCTTTCAGTAGCATCTACAAGCCATTACACAATATCCATCTAAACTGGTAAAATGTTAAAAATCACTAGCACCTCAACAGAGAGATACCCTACAACCATACCCTTTTTATCATCATCAATATCTGTCTCAAAATTTCTCATACAAACCAATCAAGGAAGCCAGCCCTGATTTCCTGTCCTGCATTTTTAATTGTTTATTGGATTCACCGCAGGGGTCAACTCTGACCCAGCTAGGCCATTTCAGCACAAATAAAAGAACATGTGCTGCAGAAAAGCTGCAGCCTGGGCCGCACCTGGTCGGATAAGAGAGGAAGGGTGAAAGACATCTGGGAAAATCATTTTAATGAACACAGTGTATATCCACTAATCCAAAAAACTGGCAGTTTGCTGCGTCTACGGGGTGTGTTTGTGCGCATTTGCACGCGTGAGCTTCCGCTATTGACCAGGAATTGCACTGCATGAGATGACTAGTTAATTAAAAACATGTTTGGAAATCTCCATTTAGAATTTGACTCATATTTCCCATCTCCTCATGTTCACTTACATTGTGAGGTTCCTCCCTGGCATCTTAATTGGCTAATGAGTGATGTCAGACTTTCCTCTCCCAGTTTAGGGCTGGTTTTTGTAACTTCCCATCGAGCGCTTCCTTAAAAACCACATCCTCCTTTAGCTGAACATAAATTTCCTACTTATTCACCTCAGACTTGAAATGTGCCAACTTGCTCAGCATTTGCATTACAAGAGTGACTGAGGCTTTAATTCAAAAACAAAAATTTAATCAAGGTTCAAAGGGAAACATTATTTCAATAGATTCCCAGTTCTGTTTAAATGTATGTACATAAACATATTTAGTTTACATTTGCAAGAGCATGTGTAACTGACAGCTAAAACAATGAGAAAAGGCTGTTGGTCAAACCAGTGCTGATCCTGCCAAATAAAAAATAAAACACAACAGAAGCATCTGCATTTCGTATCAGCTTGAAGGGGTTTCTTTTGCTATTATAAACGGATGACTGTGCATTAATTGTTGACAGATAAGGGTTTTTCGAGGCCTAAGTATAAACATTACAGTTCAAAAGTTTGGGATCAGTAAATTTGTAATTATTATTTTTAAAGAATTTTTATTTATTTAATTCAGCAAGGACACATTCAATTGATCAAAAGTGACAGACAGTTAAGATATTTATAATGTTTCAAAAGATTTTATTTCAAATAAATACTACTTTTAAACTTTCTGGTTCTCTTACGAGAGTATCTCTCGTACTGCGTAATATCTTACGCTATGGGGGAAACACTCTTTCCTCGAGATATTGAAGCCAAAAATTATCCTTAATTTTTTTAATCATGCAAAACGCTTTTGCAGCAGCAAGCAGACAAGGGCGAAACAGCTCGCGCGCCCATTGGCTGCCTCGCTGGAAAAGCTGCAGCCTATCGAGTGAAGGCACTGCGTGACGTAATGACGAATGAAGACGCTTCGCGCTCATTTCGTCATGTCCCGCCAGTATAGGCGTGGTCTCGCCCTGTAAATACCCCTCGATAGCTGTATTTCTCTGATTTTTTCATTCTTCACGCGAAGCTTACGCATCGCGGGATCCAGAGTGAGAAGCCGCGCCGTTGACTTGTAGCCTTCTCAGCGGGACGTGCCATCTTCTGAAGTCGCTGGCCCAGCCGCCTTCAACTGCCGTACCTGCTGCGCTTTCCGGCGTACTATATCCTTTTACTCTGCTAAGTGTGTGTGTGTTTGCTTACGTGACGCAACACCCATTTCTACTGTTCTAAAAGAGCTGCGTCTTTTTAAAGATGCCTTCCTGTGGTTCTTGCCGAGCCCCACTCAGCGACGAGGACCGCCACGTCATCTGCGTGTCCTGCCTGGGTGAGGATCACGCGGCCACCGCGCTCGCTGACGGCGGATGCCATCATATTGAACGCTTGCCCATGGTGACTCTGCGGACTCGCCTAGCCTCGTTCTCCGAGCCCGCATCCCAGCCCGCCGTGATGCCGCGCCGCAAGAAGCGCCGCGCCCTGCGCGCGCCCGAGCTATTTCCAGCCCGCCAAAGCTCGCCGGTTCGCCCGCCAGCTTCGCCGGCTTCGCTCGAGTCGCTCCCAGACGGACAGCGGCCGCCGTCTGCCGCCGCGTCCGCACTTGAGCTCGACAAACTTACCGGAGACGGCATTGAAACTGAGCCGATGCGTCCGCTCTCTCAAGCCGTGGATTACATCGGCCTGAATGGTGAGATACATTTGTGGCTAACGCTATCCGAGATGACGGAAGCTGAGCGCTCCGTGTTCCTCGACGTTCTCGCTCTGCTGGACGCCGCCCCCCTCAGCGCGGGCCCCGGCCGAGGATTGAGATAAAGCCCGAGGTCTCAAGGCCTTCCTAGTCTCTCTAGGAAAGCGACGGTGTTCAGTTCCCGCTGCGGCCGGATTTTCACCAAAACTTCTCGCTCGTTCAGTTCCAAGCAATGTGACTGTTCCAGTGTATTTCGCAGTGAGCAAGCTGGTTCCACAGCCCGCTTGCCTGCGCACAAAGGCCGTCGTTTCGGCTAACTAGCAGCGCCGCCAGGCCCGAGATCAAACACCGCGCTCTCGCTCTGCTGGACGCCGCCCCCCTCAGCGCGGGCCCCGGCCGAGGATTGAGGTAAAGCCCGAGGTCTCAAGGCCTTCCTAGTCTCTCTAGGAAAGTGACGGTGTTCAGATCCCGCTGCGGCCGGATTTCCACCAAAACTTCTCACTCGTTCAGTTCCATGCGTTGTGACTGTCCCAGTGTATTTCGCAGTGAAGCAGCCGGTGTCTCAGCCCGCTTGCCTGCGCACAAAAGCCGTTTCTATGGCTACCCAGATAAATCCAATAAAGAGTGCATTTTCTGGTGTTCCGGCCACGGCCGATGGTGTTACGAGTGTTGTAAGAATGCCCACGTCCCAGTGCCCATTCCCACACCCAGACACAGCCCGCCACGGTGCAGGGCTAGCACAAATAAAACCAACTCATGTTGGTTGTGCAGAAAATGTAGTGAACGCGCCCATACAATGCCCGCTTACACTACACGATGCGTGTCCCTTGGTTTCTGTAAAAACGAAACTAACACACATTTAGTCGGCGCGAGCCGACAGTGTTCTCAGTGCAGTAAATGTGCCCGCTGTTCCGCATTTCCTCACTGACACGCCGAATCCCACGGGATTCACCCCCGCTCGCTTTCTATGCACAACCCGTCACAGAAAAGCTGAGCGCGGCCAGGCTGCCCGCTGTGATTAGCGCGCACCTTGCACGCTGTGAACACAGCGTTGATTCAGTCGGCGCGAGCCGAGTATTCTCCGTGCGGAAAATGTGCCCGCTGTCTCGCGCCCGCATTTCTCACAGACACTCCGAATCTCACGGGATTCACCCCCGCTCGTCTTCTCTGCACAACCTGTCACAGAGAAGCTGAGCGCGGCCAGGCTGCCGGCTTTGATCAGCGCGCGCCTGCCCGCTGTGATTAGCGCGCACCTCGCACGCTGTGAACACAGCGTTGATTCAGTCGGCGCGAGCCGAGTATTCTCCGTGCAGAAAATGTGCCCGCTGTCTCGCGCCCGCATTTCTCACAGACACTCCGAATCTCACGGGATTCACCCCCGCTCGTCTTCTCTGCACAACCCGTCACAGAGAAGCTGAGCGCGGCCAGGCTGCACAGCAGTGATTTAGTCGCGCGAGCTGACAGTATTCTCAGTGTAGTAAATGTGCCGCATTAGTAAATGTGCCCACATTCCCTCACACGCGCCGAATCCCACAGGATTCGCCCCGCTCGCTCTCTGCGCGTCCCGCCATAGAGAAGCTGAGCGCGGCCAGGCTGCCCGCTGTGATCAGCGCGCCCCCCGCCTCGAACGCTGTAAACACGGTGCTGTGTTCCCAGTACACAGGGGCTCTCGAGCCGCCGTCCTGCCGCGGCCAGAGCCCAGATTTCATTCTACCCCTAGCTATTCACGCAGATGCGTGGTCAAGGCTTCCCGGGGTATCAGAATGGGTGTTGAACACTATAACGAGAGGCTGTTCGCTACAGTTCGCTCGACGCCCCGCCGTTATACGGCGCGAGTCGAAACTACGGTGTATAGCGAAGTGTTTCATCTACTTCGAGCCGAGATAGCGAAACTACTGAGAAAAGGGGCTATAGAACCTCTATCTCAGGGCGAAGGGGGCTTATACAGCAGATATTTTCTGGTACTGAAAAAAGATGGTGGGCTCAGACCCATTCTAGATCTGCGACTGCTGAACAGAACGCTCGGGAAGCGCCAGTTCAGAATGCTTACGACCAGGAAAATCCTCGCGCAAGTGCGCCAAGGAGACTGGTTCATGTCAACAGATCTGAAGGACGCCTATTTTCAAATACAAATAGCGTCCCATCACAGGCGATTCTTGAGATTCGCCTTCGAGGGCCAGGCATATCAATACACAGTCCTGCCGTTCGGCCTGTCCATAGCACCCCGTACGTTCACGTAGTGCATGGACGCGGCCCTCGCCCCCCTGAGACTTCGGGGCATGCGAGTTTTGAACTACTTGGACGATTGGCTGATTCTAGCTCGTTCACGAACGGAGCTCATAGAACACAGGGCCGCATTACTCGAGCACCTCGAGGAGCTGGGCCTTACAGTCAATTGGGCGAAAAGCTCACTGCTCCCCAGTCGGAGAATTTCCTTCTGGGGACAGTGTTGGACTCGCTATCCATGACAGCACGCCTTTCACCGGAGCGCGGATTGAATATTCAGCACGTCGCGAGATCCTTCCGCCACGGCTCTATAGTCCCGCTCAGAAGGTTTCAGAAAATGCTGGGTCTGATGGCCTCAGCAGCCTCCGTACTCCAGTTGGGCCTGCTCCGCATGTGCCCACTGCAGCTATGGCTAAAAGCACGAGTTCCCCCAGGGCGTGGACCGCGGGTCTATTTCGCCTCAGGGTCGACCTTCAGTGGGTTTCAGCTCTGAAACCGTGGAAAAGTGACCGACTGGTATCAGTCAGGTGTGAGTCTGGGGATCGCCTCGGGTGTGAAGGTGGTGTCTACGGACGCCTCCACATCGGGGCGGGGAGCGCTGCTCGAGGGCAGACCACTAGCTGGCCTATGGTCAGTACGGGAGAAGCTCCTTCACATAAACTGCTTGGAATTAATGGCAGTCGACAAAGCGCTAAGGCGCTTCTGTCCCCAGATAATAGGCCACCACGTATTGGTCCGGTCGACAACATGTCAGTGGTGGCGTACATAAATCGCCAGGGCGGCATCGGGTCCACACGCCTTTGCAGGCTGGCGGAACCCCTCTTGGTCTGGGCCCAGCGCAACCTCCTTTCTCTGAAAGCGGCGCACGTGCCTGGGCACCTGAATACGGGTCCAGACAAGCTGTCCAGAGACAACGTCCCGACAGGAGAATGGTCGCTGCATCCGCAGACGGTCCAGCTGCTGTGGGAAACGTTTGGCAGAGCGCAGGTGGACCTGTTCGCGTCCCGCGAGAACGCTCACTGCCCAGTATTCTTCTCGAAAAGCAGGGACGCGCTGGCCCATGCTTGACCCAGCGGTCCCCTGTATGCTTTTCCCCCTGTCTCGCTCCTGCCTCAGGTGTTGGAACGGATCAGGGAAAATGGATGCCCAGTGCTGCTTGTAGCTCCGCTCTGGACGAACCAGGCTTGGTTTCCGGTCCTGATGCGGATGGCCAGCACTGCCCCGTGGCCTGTACCGTTGAGGAGAGATCTCCTCTCTCAGGCGGAGGGCTCGATTTGGCATCCTCGCCCGGAACTGTGGTCCCTGCACGCATGGGCCATCAACGGGTACCCGCTAGCCTCCCGGAAGGAGTGCTAAACACGATCGCGCAGGCTAGAGCTCCGTCTACCAGGCGGCTCTATGCCTCGAAATGGTCGGTGTTCTCTACTTGGTGTCGAGCCCGTGGCTTTTCACCTGTGGACTGCGGGGTTAAGGAAGTGCTTGCCTTCCTTCAGGAGCTGATGGATAAGGGAAGGACCCCATCCACGCTCAAAGTTTACGTGGCGGCCATAGCACCGTTTGCTAAACCGGTGTCTGGCCAGTCACTGGGGAAAAACGACTTAGTCGTGCGTTTCCTACGAGGAGCTCGGAGGTTAAACCCTCCCAGGCCCCCTTCAGTCCCGGCTTGGGACCTTTCCACGGTCTTGGAGGCCATGAAAGGCGCCCCGTTTGAGCCGATCCAGCTGTCGGACATGAAGCACCTGTCCCTTAAGACGGTGTTTCTATTGGCTCTCGCTTCAGTGAAGCGTGTAGGGGACTTACAGGCGCTTTCTGTAAGCGCGTCTTGTCTGGAGTTTGGGCCTAACGACTCAAAGGTCGTACTCAAACCGAGGCACGGCTACGTGCCGGAATCCCTCAATACACCGTTTAGGGCCCAGGTAATTTCCCTGTCAGCCCTTCCGGTTCTCGATGAGGAGAGGGACGCGAGTCTCCTTTGCCCTGTCAGGGCGTTAAGGGCTTATGTGTCCCGCTCGCCTGAGTTCAGGCAGACCGAGCAGCTTTTCGTTTTGTTTGGCGGCCGTTCTAAGGGACTCGCCGCCTCAAAACAGAGCCTATCCAGATGGATAGTGGATGCCATAGCGCTGGCTTACACTTCCAAGGGCCTGCGGTGCCCATTGGGTGTCAAAGCGCACTCCACAAGAGGCGTGGCCTCGTCGTGGGCATGGTATAGCGGGGTCTCCCTGCAGGATATCTGTACGGCTGCGGGCTGGGCCTCGCCGTCGACATTTATCAAGTACTATAACCTGGAGGTGCCCGCCTTACAAGCTAAGCTTTTGGCGGTCTGAACTTCGGGCTTATCGGCCGCCAATGCGGCTATGTTGCCCTTACGGGTCGGTACCCCTACGGGACTTTTATGAAGGAGTGATGCTTCTAGCCTCTCCTCCTCTACTCTATGTGAGTTATGGTGATTATGCACTAGATGTGCCCCGGGCTTGGCCCCGGGACTCTGGTGTTGGATCCCTGTCCGCACGGCGTTTTGTATGGGGTCCCCATAGCGTAAGATATTACGCAGTACGAGAGATACTCTCGTAAGAGAACGTACTCGGTTACTAACGTAACCTCGGTTCTCTCTAGAGAGGGAACGAGTACTGCGTATCTTGCCGTGCTTGAACTATGCTCTGGTTCGCTTCGGTGTACAAAATCAGAGAAATACAGCTATCGAGGGGTATTTACAGGGCGAGACCACGCCTATACTGGCGGGACATGACGAAATGAGCGCGAAGCGTCTTCATTCGTCATTACGTCACGCAGTGCCTTCACTCGATAGGCTGCAGCTTTTCCAGCGAGGCAGCCAATGGGCGCGCGAGCTGTTTCGCCCTTGTCTGCTTGCTGCTGCAAAAGCGTTTTGCATGATTAAAAAAATTAAGGATAATTTTTGGCTTCAATATCTCGAGGAAAGAGTGTTTCCCCCATAGCGTAAGATATTACGCAGTACTCGTTCCCTCTCTAGAGAGAACCGAGGTTACGTTAGTAACCGAGTACGTTATCACGGTTTCCGCAAAATATATGAAGCAGCACAACTGTTTTCAACATTGATAATAATCTAAGTTTCTTGAGCATCAAAATATTAGAATGATTTCTGAAGGATCATGTGACACTGAAGACTGGACTAATGATGCTGACAATTCAGCTTTGATCACAGGAATAAATATTTTACAATATATTCAAACAGAAAAGAGTTATTTTAAATGATAATAAATATGACTGTTTTTACTGTATTGTTGGTCAAATAAATGCAGTCTTCCATGGCGAGTATAAGAGACTTTTTTCAAAAACATTTAAAAAATCTTACAGACCACAAACCATTGAATGGCAAATTAAATTACTCAAAGACAACAACAAAACCGGTTCCTAAGAAGTCTACAGTACATGGGACAAATTATAGGCCAATGATAAACACATGGTCAATATGAAATAAAACAAAGACTTAATTTGGGGTCTTCTCATGAAGTATTATTATGCCTAATTGTAAGATGCCCTAAATCAAATTAGCTTATGTCAGAAGAAAGTCTATGTCTGTTGTACTGATATCTAGGAAGTCAGTTCCCTCATTCAACAAATCTATTTAAATGCAGGATTCTGGAATAATCAAATATTTCAGGAAGCCAAGTAATACTTTTATGCTTTACAAATTGATTAAAATTACATTTCCATATTTGAAGTAAATATACTGGACAAATAACTCAGGAAGGTGTTCCCGTAGGAAATATTCAAGGAAATTTTAGATTTGCTTATGGATATATTGTATTTCGCTACTTGTTTTGATGTAGAAAACACTGTCTGGATACAGTCCTCGAGAAAACCCCTGGTTTGAAACCATCTAAAACTGGGGGAGAATGGAAAGCAAAACATCATCTCGGAAACTCTCTGAATCCATGGCCAGTAATTCATTAGTCAGTCCAAAGGTCGGTCAAAAAACTGTTCCAGAGAGTTAAAGCTACTGCGGCCACACATGTAGGTCAAGAGGCGATGGTGAAAGAGTGGCTTTGTAGTACTGTAAGGTTTGTGCTGTATGTGCTCAGGGCCTTGGAAGATAAATGGAGGCTATTACCACTCGCAGTTATGACTTTAAACATCCCAGCATGGAGCTAGTAAAGGTTCAGATGTGTGAAGTACCTTAGGGGACGAAAACGGCAGCTTCTTCTCGATTTCTTCCATATGGAATCTCCTGGTAATAACAGTAAGGCCGTGTGTCCACCAAAGCGTTTTAAGCCAGCTGAAAACGCTAGACGCTCTGCTGAAAACGACGAGCTGTGCGCGCTTGAGAGCGTTTTGGCAGCGGAGCGTTTTTTCAGTTGAGACGATTCGTTGCTAGGATACAGAATATCCACAGCACAGTTTACTTGTAACTGATTTTGCAGATAATTTGTTTTATACTAAAAATGTATTTTTCATCCATTTTGTTCGGTTAGCTCTGCTGGTTGACGTCTTTGTACAGAAATAATGTTGTGACAGTTGGTCGGTGTGATATTAGTCCTGCCCCTCCTCCACTGTGATTGGACGGCTGGGTAAAAAGTGACAGTGATGAGCGCTGCGTTTTACTCAAAGTTGAACATTTTTCAACTCTCGGCGACCAGTAAAAACGCCGCGCGCTCAGCGCTTCAGCGTGAAAAAAACGCTCAGCGCCTCGTTGCGCTCATGGCGTTTAAAAAACGCGGCGCTCCCATTGAAAACAATTGGAAATATACGCCAGCTGCGTAAAAAAACGCTTTGGTGGACACACGGCCTAAGGTTTGTAAGTCCTTGCTCTTGTTGATTACAGTGCAGAGGAACATGTCTTTCTAATGCCCAATACACATTGTTCGATTGTGGGCTGTCCCAGATGAAAGATGACCAATTGTGGAGATTTTTAGAGAGCTTCAAAGACGGCCGTTGTCATGGTCTTGCAACCAAAGATAGTCTGCGATAAGTTTCTGACAGTGTCAGAAATTTAGCTTGACCATCTCACATTGTGTTTGCTGCTACGACCTATACTGACTACCCAATAAAAATGCGACATGAAATGGCATATTGATCAAAGTGACATGGCACTAAAACTTTTTAGGCTACCTCAAGCTCCATTTTCAAAACATTTTCCATACAGAGTTGGCCTCTTTACCTTAGCCATGACGGCGTTCATATATTTTTCTCTTTCGCTTCTTTTTTCAGCGCTCATAAAAACCACAATTGCCAAAGTGTCATTCATCTTGCTCTATTTGTTTACCACTAGCTCATGCTGATTTTATTCCTCTAACGTGCGTCGTAGCCTACGATTCAATGTGTCATCATCGTACAGTCTACATACTTGTCGTACCCAAGTTTATTAGATCTATGTCGAACAGTGTGATTTGTAATGATTAGGATTGCCGAAATCGCACAGACTAGCAGGCTGAAAATAAAGCTGAAAGTGAACTCACAGCCTTGCAAAGTATACTTCCTTTGACTCATACGCGTACACAGGTGTTCGATGCATGAGCAGTCTTGAGCAATCTCTCGCCACAATGTAAATATACTGTAAAAAAATTAAATACGCATGTGCAACCTGCGCGGACAAAGTACAGCGGTGCGCATACTCTCTTGCATACAAGTAAAAAGTGAAATATACTTTGGGCTTAAGGATCATGCAATCCTAACAAACTAAGAAGTGCAGTGCTAAAACAACAAAATCTAACGCCAATTCATAACTATTTTACATTCTGCTTAAAGCTACACTGTATAACTTTTTTAGTTTATTCTTAGCTAAAAAACACTTAGTTATTTCAAAAATATATGTGCTCAATGTATATTTACTTCGTTCAAGTAATAAAGTATTCTCGTGAGTGTATAATGTGCCATTGAAAATACATACGGGTAAGGGGTTCTAATGTCGGTCGCCATGTTGCCCCTCCATCTTGAAAGTACATTAGCCAAAGAGGGACATACCCGTTAATTCAAGCTTCGCCTTTCGCGTTTTAACACTCGATGGCACCGTGTCGAATGTGGACGAGGTCGAACTGGAAGCCATGTTAATCTTGGACTACATTGGCCACTGTAGGAGTTAAAACGAAATTGGAATTGAGAAGAACAGAAACTAATATTCCCTGGATGGTCATATACCTTTTCACCGCTAGATGGGGGTAAAAATCACACAGTGTAGCTTTAATTGGTGGCTAATTCGTACGAATTCACACAATCTCACTTGTATGTTTTCATACGATCTGTTTAAACCTCATTGTTGGATAGGTTTAGGGTCGGGGTTAGGGGTGCTCCTTCATAATGAGTTTCTTTTAAAAATCATACGCTTTTGTACGGTTCAACTCGTATAAATTTATCTGAAATCGCCACCTCGTTAAATACTTACGTTTTCCCGTAAGATCGTGTTGACTAAAAACATTACTATGGTTATAGTTGCTCAAAAATGTCAATTGATGGTATTTACCAATGCTGTCCTAACAAACACAACATTGGCTGCGTCCAAAATCTTTAAAATGCTGCAGGACGCATTGCAAGGTAGGAAAGCATCACGTCTGAATCCTTCCTGTCTCCTGAGATACTTTCATCTGATCGATTTCTGAAGGCAGCATAGATGTATCCTTTGCTGATTTTGATATCCCACAATCCTTTGCTTTCCATTCTGTAACAGTTGAGCTAAAAAATAAAGATGGCATCTGAAAGTTGAGGTTGGTGATCATTTTATGTGTAAATGTATGTTTTTGACCAACGTTTTCCACTTTTGATGTCATTTCTAGCTAGAAATTACTATTGTAGTAATTAAATATTCACTTAGTTTTCACCAAAGCTCTCTCTATTTTCTAGTCTGTCCAAAATAAGTCAGTAATTTTGTTGTTTAGTAATTTAAACAAACCCCTAACCCAAAGTGTGCACAATAGTAATAGTGATTTGAACCAGTGCTTTACCTTTGAAGATCACTGAAGGTCTTTGTTAGTAAAAGAGTCTTCTTTCAAAAACACAAAATAAAATCTTACCAACTCCAAAGAAAGGTGAAGTATTCGGTTTCATTTCAGCTAACCATCTCAACTAACAATCTGGAAAACATTCAGCATTTAGCATTGATTTCAAAGTACTTCTCAGACAGCATATAATAATTTACATTCACTCATGTCTGAGAATGAGTTTTAAAATCCTACAAAATAAGTTGTGTTTGCTTTTAGTGCTCCTAATGGAGATTGCTCATGACAAATCTTAATACCAGCGTTCCGGAGAGTGATTAGCATTTCACATTTATCAGCAACTATAATGTGACTTCAGCCACAGTCCGTGCAGCGGGAGATTCATAACGGTCTGTGTTTAGTCTGCAGACCGCAGCTCGACGCTGGTACATCTGATGACTTAAGCACGCCGGTGAGCTGACGACATCGCATTGGCAGGGAGGTGAAGTCATCCAGTGAAAGGACTGGAAAGAAATGCAGCTGAAATTAAGTCAGGGCTTTCCTGGGAACGGCCACAAGTCTGGAACAAGATCAGAATTAGACATCAGTGGGTGCGTTATTCTTGCCATATTTATTTACATCACTACAGCGACTTAGAAACATCTGCAAACAAACAGTTTAAATGCAGTGGACCTCTGAAATGACCAAGCAAAGATATGTAAATGAAAGTTTTTACATGGTTAAAGTCTTATGTAACACCATTTAAAAGTCTTATGGAAAACCATTTATAATACATTATTAAAATGCACCAATCAAGAGCGCTCTCCAAGCTAGTTAGGTGCTAAGTCCTATGTATCAATCCAAAACATTATCAAAATGCAACCAAACCTTTAGTTATTTATCATAACCAAGCCAAAACGATGAATTATCCGTTAGTTTCGTATCTGTTCAAATGCTATACTGTCTATATACATATAACATATGTAATCGTATAAAAAAAGGTTTAAATTAACAATTTTCACTTTTGACAAAAAATATATATATTAGCCTAAATGTGTATATATATATATAAAAATACAAACATGTGTGTGTGTGTGTGTGTGTGTGTGTGTGTGTGTGTGTGTGTGTGTGTGTGTGTTGTGTATTGCTTCATAGTCAAATCACATGGGAATACTGCAATTAGCTTACATTCGGTTTTAATTTAATTTATGTCATTATGTCAAATACAAGTGTAGGTATAGTAAATATTTATGACATGCATTAAGGAAGATTTATGGTTAGATTGGGGCCTTTTTGTTTGGACGTATGGTGCGGAAACTCATGTTTAGTCTGTCTTTAGTCTTTGACAGATATCACTCCTCAAAATGCAAAATGTTAAAATAGAAACAAATGCAATGAGAGCATTGAGGAGAACGTTAATGACAGAAAGCTGCACTACTGAAACACTCAACATGCTCACCAGCATATGTCAGGTTATGGATCCTGGTCCCCGGTGAAGGCCTATATGAATCCAGTGGGACCCTGTCAGATTGAGAGACTGAATTTCTGAGTCAAGAGAGTGAAGGTCTAAGAGTTGAGCTGGCTAGGCTGGGAGTATCCTATGAATAAATTGAAAACTAGAGATGGTTTTGTTATTATTACTATTAACCTTATTGGTAACACTTTATTTGAAGGGGTGTGCATAAGACTGACATGACACTGTCATAAACATGACATAACACCTGTCATGAACATGAAGGAGTCTTTATGAATGTTTATGACTGTTGTCATTAAGTGTCATTCGGTAAATTATGACACTTTTAATGCAAAGTTGACATTGTTTAAAATGTCTTTGTTATGACAACTTGACATTACCCAAGACAAAAATGTCTTGATTATGACAACTTGACATTAACAAAGACAGAAATGTCTTTGTTATGACAACTTGACATTAACCAAGAAATCATAACCTGTCAACCTGTCACAACTTTGGCCATCATGACACCATTATAACTGTGTCATGAATATTACCTGTCCTCAAGTAAAGTGGAACACATTGTACTAGTTATAAAGATGTCATTAAGGGTTATTACACAGCAAAATGGTTTAAGTTTGATAATTAGACATTTCTGTCTTTGTTAATGTCAAGTTGTCATAACAAAGACATTTTAAACAATGTCAACTTTGCATTAAAAGTGTCATAATTTACCGAATGACACTTAATGACAACAGTCATAAACATTCATAAAGACTCCTTCATGTTCATGACAGGTGTTATGTCATGTTTATGACAGTGTCATGTCAGTCTTATGCACACCCCTTCAAATAAAGTGTTACCATATTGGTATTAATAATGAAAATAAAATGTTGTTCTTTGTTCCCAATCCATGAAGTTTCCATGAATCGGTTAAAAAAGACTCAGTGTTTCTTTTATAACACAAAAATAATGGCTTTGCCATCAAAAGTATAAACTACATTTTGGTAATATATTCAAACGGAAACGTTCATTGTGCAACAATATTTCACAATATTACAGTTTTTACTGTATTTAAATCAAATAAATTCACCCTTGGTGAGACATAGATTTATGTACATGGATGACAACTAAACATGCAAAACATAGTCAATAAAATAAAGAATTACAAACAAAGAATTAAATTCTAGCAAAAATACAGTCTACAAAAAAACGGCATATTTTCTTTCTACATTTACGCTTTACGTGTGAATTACAGTAGCTTATATGCTGCAATGAAGGCATTCATATTTTTTATAATTTGGGAATTAAACCCATGAGCTAGCTAGCTTTCTTTCTTTCTTTCTTTCTTTCTTTCTTTCTTTCTTTCTTTTCTTTCTTTCTTTCTTTCTTTCTTTCTTTTTCTTTCTTTCTCCATCAAGAAGAATTAACTGAATTGTGAAACTCAAGAAAAAATTAAAATGCAAAATTGTGGGAACAGGAACAGTCCCACACAAATCTCTAGTCCCTAATATTGGATGTTGGTACTTAACTATAGCTCGCTTAACCTCTAAGACTACCGTGGACAACAAGTTTAGGGTTTCCACACTTTTTGACCAATACATTTCCATTACTTTCCCAATAGTTTGTGAATGCTAACACTTTTTTTTTTTTTAGAGATTGCACTCACGAAAAGCAATTTCTAGATAAAAAAAAGTGTCTGACTTTTCAGGCCAAATTGTAAAATATTTCAGGTTTTACGTGAGCGTTGGAACCCTGCATCTTCACAGGAAGGTTTTGCTGGTCTACAAGCCACTGTAAAACAGCACTAACCTCCATTAACCAGCCTGGAAATTCAATCCTAAGATGGTCTTTTCTGTGGGTCTCGTCAAGTTGCAGCTCTGCAAACCTCAGTAATAAGGATCATTTACACAATTTCCTTTTTCCACAACCTTAAAAAAACATCCAGATGCTTCCAAATCACTCAGACGACACCTACTAAAAACGGTCAGAGTTTCCCACCCCCTGCACAAAGACATTTTTATTATAGTCTAATATTCAAATATCAGTTTACACTGGCACAACTTGGCTATGTTCTTCCATGAAAGCACAGCAGTGCTTACAACTTACGACACTTTCAGGTGTGCTTGTCTTTTTCCATCTATTACTCCATATATCTATCTGACATTATTAGTGTACAGCACCCAAATGTGTAAGTTCACTCTTGGGGAAGTTTCCTGCCAGAAGCAGACACAAGTCTTCAAGAATGCCGGTTGTTTCCACAAACTGAAAGTCTTATTTATGGCTCAGAAGGGCTGAGGAATATTCAAAAACAGACAATATATCTACAGTAGAAGCACAACAGTTCTAATCCTGTCACAAAACACATTTGCACAGAATCATACATCAAGTATAAAATAAATCACATACCGTGTAAATATTATTCAATTTAATTACACAATATGTAATATAATTATATTTAAATGTACTATATGTGTTTTTTAGCCCTCTATGTGTTCAAAAAGCTGTAGCTGAAGACGTATCTTTACCCGTTAAAAGACACGCTATACTTTCTTGAAAATAAATTCCAGCACAGCTACAACCATAATGAAATGAGCCTTTACAATAGATAATACTTCACAATGAACTCTGTTAGAGAGTTACATATGGCAATTTATCTGTTAATTAAAACACCTTCACCTGTTGAGTAATAAACATCCCTCCATTCTCGGCATCTCCGAAAAGCCTAGTCAATGTTGATTCTTGTTTTATTACGAGCTCTGTCGCTTTCTCTTTTTGCCAGCAGACTTTAATAAATCATAAATAATCATAAATGCACGTTTTCAAGGTAAAAAATGGATATGAGCACCCTTTCAAGTCGTATTTACCACTGGGAAGCTCTGGGATCATTTTGACACCCAAGTTCCAGAGTTGGGCGGGGCATAAACTTTAAACATGGCGGAGGGAAGAATGATTTCTGCTTTGACTGCGATTCTTTATTAGTTTTTTCCACAACAGCTACATCGTCTTGATTTGTTGTTAAAGTAGTGCATATTTACATATATGAATAACCATTTGAAGCATGTATTTTATACACAGCGGAAATAGCCTGTACTTGAATGAAATTCCAGAATAGTCAGCAAGCTGATGTCAATAAATGGGATGCTAAATATTATTTTGGCATTAATACGGTTTTCCTAGTATTATAGACAAGAATAAACTCGGTGTCCTGCATGACTTTTATTCTTTCTGACAGCAAAGCACTGGAATGCGACGAACTCGTAATCCCGACTTCAGAATAGGAGGAGGGAAATTTCCGATAGGAACATAAGTGTGCTCCATGTCAATGGCTGTGTCCGAAATCGCACCCTATACACTTTAATAGGGCACTATTTGAGGGGACAGCCATTTGTAGCGGTGTCCGAAACCATTATCGAGTGCACTCATTCAATCCCACAACGCACTGCAATAACGAGTGTACAACTGATGTAGGGATGTAGCCTATGTACGCAATATAAATTTAGTTAATTTTAAACAAAAAAGTTACATTGTGTACCTTCAACAATTATATATTATATTTTAATTTAAAAATAATTAATGTGTTTGGAAGAAGTCTCTAATGCCCAAGGCTAAATTAATTTGATCAACTGTACTCCTGTGGTACATTTTTTAGGATTATTTGATGAATGGAAAGTTCAAAACAACAGTGTTTATTTGAAATATATTTCTTTTTTGTGACAATGTAAAAATCTTTGGTGACACTTATGACTAATTGAACCCTTTCAATCATAGAGGTCACGTGAATTTGCACAGGTTTTGATGGCATAGTTGATCCTGGTGCATCATCCTATACATTGCCAACAAGTTGCAAGCCGTTGTTTGTCGATTGGGTCATATCACAGTTAAATTTTCCAAGTTTTGATTTTAGATTGGGAGAAAATTCTGATTAATCATCTGTCCAGTCAGTGTCCACTATAGTGGACCTCATACCCCAATGGCTATATTTCAGCTACAATTCATTCTTATACTGGGAATGTTGTTTTTGAAAATACTTAATCTGCAGTAACTTAATAATAACAGTATTATTAGAATGTAATTTTCATTGACATCATAAAAGAAATCTGACGTAATGCACGTTACTTGTAATGCGTTTCTTCACTTGTAACATCAAAAGTAATTTGATTACGTGATGTACATTGCTTGTTAGATCAAAAAGTAATCTGATTACGTAATTCATGTTACTTGTAATACATTACTTTACTCGTAACATAAAAAATCTGATTACGTAATGCACGTTACTTGTAATACATTACTTTACTTGTTAGATCAAAAGGTAATCTGATTTTATGCACGTTACTTGTAATGCGTTTCTTCACTCATAACATCAAAAAGTAATTTGATTACGTAATGTACTACTTGTATAATGAACTACTTGTTAGATCAAAAAGTAATCTGATTACGTAATTCATGTTACTTGTAATACATTACTCGTGTAACAAAAAAAAATCTGATTATGTATAATGCACGTTACTTGTAATGCATTACTTTATTCATAACATCAAAAAAGTAATCTGATTGCGTTATGCATGTTACTTGTAATGCGTTACCCCCAACACTGCTCATTTCAGATGAGATTGAAAACTCCTGATCACTAGGTTTTCTTTTTCTATATAAAAAATGTGTCCATCTTGAACATAATAAGAATTATCTAATAAGGGTAAATTGACATACTCTGGTACACTCAAAAAAATGAACTAGGAAGGTTGTGCACTTTACATATTTAGTTTACTTATAATAATTGTGTTTTTTGACTTTAAATGTTTTTTTCTATTAAGGTCTACCTAATTATGTCTCAACTTAACAGTACAAAATCCTAATGTGTTGCCTAAACAGAAACCATTTATGTTAAGTAAAAAATTCTTACATCAGAGGGTGGCAGTATAGTGCGACTTTTTGCCCGAAACTTAATTTGATTGTGTTCAATCTGCTTAAATATGTCAAATTTAAGTTTACTTAATCCGCTTGTGTTGGGTTTACATGATTGATTTGTGTTGCATTAACTGAAACTGGGCGGTGCTTGTTAGTTCCCAGCATGATTTGCATATGGTTGAATTAAGAGAGAATAAATGTTAAAATTAAGTGTTATTTAATGTTTTTTTGAGAAAATGAGAAAAGGGAAAGACTTGATAGTGTGTAATTGTGTTTAATGTTCAATTACATTTGAATTATTAGAACCATTTAAATTACAGTGAGTTACCATTGTGGAGAAGAGTGCAGCATTGTGTTTGGCTGTGGACTAATTTTCTTATTTTAGCTGTTTGGTTTAATGAGCATGTAAATCTTAGCATCTAAGATGTTAATATGTGCTACTACTAGCAAATAGCTAGCTGTAGTCTAACAATTTAATTATGTGTCACTAAAATAAATGAAATATTAATGGATGAATGAATATAAGAAAATATTCAAATCATGTCAGGAAGCCTTTAAAAAATCACTTTGAGACTACTTAAATAAAGTCGCTTAAAATGACTTAATTCCATGATGTTGAAGTTACATGAACAAAATATGTTGAAGTTACATGAAAAATTATGTTTGTTTAACATAACCTATAGTTATGTGGAACCTGTTGACGAAATAAAATTAAGTAAAGCCAACATACTATTTTTTTGAGTGTACACAGGCGGGAGCATCTGAGTGGTTTCCACAGTTGACAGGCTGTAGAGATTTCTGAATCACGTCCTCATGTTCTGATATCAAAGATACGCAAAGTTCAACTTGTATGAAGTTAAATTGTCTTTGCAATATTTCACATTTATATATTTTTTATGCATTTCATAGTTTTCACATGATTTTTTGGTTTGTTAAATACACACAATATTGCTGTGTTATTATTGTATTATGTTTAATACAGTATCGCTTCAGTTTAAACCATAATTGCATGCTGTCCACTCAAGTGGACATCTGAAAATCTCTGAAAAATATGTGTAAAACAAAAAAAGTCACATCTGTTATCATAATTCATGAATGAAAGGGTTAATGTGTCCTTGCTGAATAAACGTATTAATTTCTTGATACCACAACTTATGTTATACAAACAGACCCACTTGTTAGTTGCTGCTTACAAGATGCAGAAAACTCAAGCAAAAGTATTAGACAGTGCCATAGCGAGACAAAGCGATGATTTATGAGGCATGCGCTCATGTGACGGCAAAGCATCCCAATGCACCGTGGTACCCATGAGGCAAAAGCTTTTATCTTCCATGACAAATGCTGGTCAGCACACGGTTTCATAAAGACTTGACGTCGTTCTTGAGTGCCGTAACAACCCTCACGCTTCTCTGGTCGCTGGAATTATTATTTCCAGGTGTCTCAAATGTGAGTCAGATGCTTGTAAAGCGGGCCTGCAGGTAACCGTATCTCATTACACAATAGCAGACAAGCATGTAGTGCCCCTGGAAATCGCAGATTTCAGACCGGTCCGCCTCTTAAACAACTCACCCTGCTAGCATGGGATCTTTTTCTTTTCCATCCACGTGTTTCTAGAGCTACCATTCCATCATGCTGGGATTCATCCGGACATCATCCGTGAATTATGGAGAGGCATGGAATTGCTGCAGTTGACAAGCCATTTGAGGCACTGCAGCAAGAAATGCCCTTGACCAATAGACTCATATTTATCTCCGGTCTTAATCCAGTCTTTTCCTTTTCCTTAGATCCAGAGCAACATGGACAGCGGTGAGACTGTAACACAAATTATTCAATGTCTAAAAAACAGACACATTTTGAAAGTGTCTAAATAAAATATTCTCATACATATTACAATTACATATTACAATTACATATAGTTACATATTTTCAAAATAAAATAAATTATTGTTAAAAAAAACAACTGTTTTGTATAAGCTACTTACAACTGTACTTTACAAATGTGATAAAGGCATTGCACTTTTTCATGAAATTCATCCAATATATGTCTCCTAAAAGTCTAAAAGCTATCAATGATTTAAGAGAAAATAGAGAAATCAAAGTACTCAAATCCATGAATGTTTTCATCTCTAGTGATCTATACGTCCATCATAAATTGTGAGAAATGGTCCAACGAATCTGGGTATGTTTTTAATGGATTATTTTGTAACATTGCAACAATGGAATATTTTTCCAATAAGAGGAGAAGAATCCAGAACTCAAACACGATTAAATTTATGTCTTATCCTTTTGTCAAAACTTGTGTTGCATAAGAGCAGCTTAAGAAAACTTTGTGTGTTAGATGCGTGGACACAAATAATGAAAATGTTTGGTTCACAGAAGTACAGGAATCTATGGAGATTACACAGCAGGAACCCTAAAATAAGCATTATTTATTCCTGAACTCAAGAAATCCTGAAGTACACCAATGTTTAGGTAATGTAGGCCTACATCTGAGAAATGTCTATAATATGTAATAAGTCATGTCATGAGCAGTATAGGACCCAATATATGACATTCATTTTCGAACGGGTTGAGTATTATGATGAGATATTGTTTTGTTTATTTTGTTATATATTTTCTTTTTTTTAGTTGTTTGCATATTTCATTTATTTTTCTTTCTTTTTAATGGTTTGAAATAAAGTTTTTCAAAAATGTAATCTGAAAAAACTAAATAAAACGCACACCTGTGATCTGTTAGTGGAAAGCGGTAGGAATTCTAACATCTGCTAATAACTTGAAAACAGATGAAATCTTAATATATGTTTTAGCCAAGTAAAATTAAACAATGAAAATGGATGTCAGGCCATTGGTGCAGAGAACTTGCAAAAACATTTTTTTTCCTCACATGAATACACATTCCATGCATTTTTCAAATAAATCTTTAAACTTTATGCAATTGTAATACCATTGTATTCCTTTGAATATGTCAAGTTTGTTCTTAATATTTATTGATTTGTAAGGAACAATAAAATCGTTTGTATGGAAAAAAATCTGTTATTTATTTGGTTGAATGTGCTATTGCATGTTGAGAAAATATGTCAAATTAAGTTCAATGAACACATTTTAGTACAGATAACTTGAAAATGTAAGTTATTGTCTTTCAACTAAACTTTGCAAGTCCAGTTTACTTGAAATAAGTGGTTGGGTCAACTATTTTAACTATGTCAACTAAACTTTTTAAGTTAAAAATACTTAGAAGTTTAAGTAAATAAAACTTAAATGAGTCAAAGCAAAAAGATAACAAAAAAAAGGTAAGTTGAGTGAACATTTTTTCTATGCTACCCATAAGATCTCATTTTGCCAGCATCACATCCATAGAAGATATACTCTCATAATGCTTTTCAACAACCTCACTGGATTTTTTGACAATAGAGGGCAACCGTCGGGTTCCAGAAGTAAAAACCATTCAATTTATCCATAGGGATTTTTTTAACAATAACTTATAAACCTTTAATGACAGCCTTACTGTGAACTACAAGGTTGTTAATTTATAGCATTTGCTTATTGAAGTCGTTAGCCCACATTATTTCAACTTAGTTTTAAATTAATCGTGTTTAACATCCAAATTCAAGGTGAAAACTACATTACCCATGATGCTGTACAGAAAATGACACCAGATTACAAATTACAGTATCAAAACAAGCAAAAAGCACCAGAAGATTGTTAGCTCCACCCACTTCCATGAAGAAATATTTGAATATATGTGACCCTGGATCACAAAACCAGTCTTAAGTAGCACGGGTATATTTGTGGGAATAGCCAACAAAACACTGTATGCGTCAAAATTATCGATTTTTCTTTTATGCCAAAAATCATTAGGATATTAAGTAAAGATCATGATTCATGAAGATATTTAATAAATTTCTTACTTTAAACATATCAAAATTGTATTTTTGTAAGTGGATGCAGCACAATAACCAACAGAAATGGAAACCTTTAAAGGCGATTTTCTCAATATTTAGATTTTTTTGCACCCTCAGATTCCAGATTTCAAATAGTTGTATCTCGGCCAAATATTGTCCTATCCTAACATACCATACATCAATGGAAAGCTTATTTATTCAGCCTTCAGATGATGTATAAATCTCAATTTTAAAAAATGGACACATAAGACTGCTTTTGTGGTCCAGGGTCACATATATGCATATTTTGCAATAAACTTTATTGTTTTTATAATCAACATTTTTAAATGAGTAGTTTTATATTGCTCCATGGCTTTTAATTGAGTTGTGCTGTTCACAATCCCTCATGGGATTGTAGTTCTTATATACTTTTATATACTTAAAGGGTACCTATTATGGCATTTAAAATGTTCCTAATATTGTTCTGGGAGTCCCCAACAACAGTTTTACAAGCATGCAATGACAAAAAACACTTTTGTTGTCTTATAATATGCATTTATTTTTACCTGATTTGCTCACCGACTCCCAAATGAATCGTTTAGCGAGTCATTTTTCCAAACCCCGCCTTTGCGTGACGCTAATCTGTGGTGATATGTTAGACACCCAGCCGACGGGGTGTCATTGGTTGTTGCGCTAGATCTTACCCAGATACAACAGTGCTATTTTCTGATTGGCTAACAACACCAGACGAACAACACCAGAGGAGACCAGGGTTGCCAGGTCTGCACAACAAAACCAGCCCAATTGCTCATCAAACTAACCCAATCACGGCCAAAAATATTCAAATAGCGTTCCCGGGTGTTTCCTCAATAACAATCATGTTCCAGTGGATAAAACAATCGCGTCAACCAGCGTGCACTACACAAACAACCCGCGGAAACAGTGCAGGCATACGGACCTGGCAACACTGGAGGAGACGCGCTTGAATCCTGCCGGTTCCACAGTGAGTGAGTTTTGGGCACTGCGGCATATTAAATATATTACAAATAGTTTTTCAGCGTGAGAAATACAATGTGTGGCCGGAGAGCGTGACAAAAGACCGAAATGAGTGACTGTCACGCTCAATGCGTGATGCGTGACACTCGAGAGCCCTGTGACAACTCCATCAACAACGACAAACACTTCACATATTTCAATACAATTGACATTGAAGACCTAAGTTAGCTGCTAGAAGCTGCGCTGTGCCTGTGCGTACACAACACACAAAATAATTATAGAACATGATACAAACATAAAAGCAACAGCCTACTTACAGATTGTGATTCGGAGAAGGAAGCTGATCCAAATAAACTCGGTACTGAACCTCCCTCCTTCAGTATCAGCCGGCTCGCAAATTCATACTTTATAGCATTTAGGTTTGTGAAGCAATCATCTTCAAAATGACGCGAACACAGAACAAGTTCGGGCTACAATACTTCTGTGGTATAGTTATGAACTGTAGCCACTGTCTTCAAATGCTCCTCACTGGGCAGATGAAAAAAGTTTGCTTTTGCGTCGCACTTCAAAACACAGCAGCGTCTCGTCGACATGATGTTTTCCCTGGTGTCTCCTAATGCAATGAGTGGGCGTATCTTATTCAAATAACTTGGACAAGTGACGTACGAAAGTGCATCGTTCGTCTATCGATTCATATCAACGACTCGAGGGTCGACTCTGACTTTTGAGAGATAATAACTTTGTATACGGTGAACTTTCATATTTAAAACTTTGCAGGATGTTTTCGTTCACTTAGATCTATGTTACACACTACATGAAAGGTAATTTTCAAAATTCCATGATAGGTACCCTTTAAATATAGAGTATATACTTTTAGGGCATAGTATAGCAGGGATGGTGTTTCTACAACTGTATCAGCAATTTAAACTTCTTTAAACTGTTGCTTTTGAAACTTTTGGCAGTCCGGGGTCGAGAAAAAAGAAATGTAAAAAATTGTGGCTGATATGGTTTCCAGTTCAGACGTCACACTGGAAATGGAAGGACAAGTTAATTACTATGTTTTGTAAGATACTGTATTTCATGCATTGTTCTTATATTGACATCTCTGCAATCTTCTAGGTCAACATGCATACAGAAAAGTTGCATACTTTGCACATATTGCAGAAATAGCAGATGTGGTGTTTCTAACATAGTGTGCTCGTGATGTATACTGCACTGCACATTTGAACAAATGCAAGATTGCGTACAGAACATTCAAAGTAGATGAAATAGTACAGAACAATGAAAGTATAATTTTTGAAGAGTGATACTGTTCATGCTGTAAAATAGTATGTTATTCTAAACTTTAGTGCACTAAGGTCTTTGTTAAGGCCTGGTCTCTGGTCTCATATCACAGATGGAGACTGTAATCCTCCATGGAATCTTCCATAAATAGACATTTAAAGTGCTGAGGGTCCGTCACATCAATTAACATTTCATTGCTTTTGTTATTTGTTGTATCCCATGAACCTGTAGCCTGGATACTCCGTCCAGAGCGTCTGTCTCTCCGGTTTCAAAAGCAGGAGTTTTGGCGCGTCCAGAAGGAACACTTCGTCCTCTTAGGACGCACATGATTCGCACTGCTTTCCATGCAGCAACACAAACCTTCCAAATGGTGTAAATTATTAAAACATTTGTGGTGCCGTGAAGGAAAAGAGGAACTGACAGCATGCTCGCTCAATACTACAGTGAAAAAGATCAGTTTATATTTCAGAATAAATACATAATTCATGGACTCTATGTAGTGAAATTCCTCTACAGCTAAAGACAATACATATACAATATACAATAGACCCACAACTTATTTTGGACACTTAAAAATGTCTGAATGTCATTGCGTTAGATCATTGCAAAATATCAAAGCAAGAGAGATCTGTGTTCAAATGCTGCACGATCTTTTCACTGACTTCACTCTTTGTACAATGTCTTTTAACAAAAGGGTACCTATTATGAAAATTACCTTTCATGTAGTGTGTAACATAGATCTAAGTGAACAAAAACATCCTGCAAAGTTTTAAATATGAAAGTTCACCGTATACAAAGTTATTGTCTCTCAAAAGTAAGAGTCGACTCTGAGTCGCTGATATGAATCGATAGACGAACGATGCATTTTCTCTAACTTTCGTACGTCACTTGAACAAGTTATTTGAATAAGACACGCCCACTCATTGCGCGCGCCAAGCAGACAGAGAAAACATCATGTCGACGAGACGCTGTTCTGAAGTGCGAATCAAAAGCAAACTTTTTTTTTCACTGGCCAGGGACAAGCATGTGAAGACTCAGTGGCTAGAGTTTATATTTACAACTGTACCCGTCCCGAACCTTGTGTGTGTTCGCGTCATTTTAATGAAGATCGCTTCACAAACACAAATGCTTTCAAGTGTGGATTCGCGAGTTGGCTGCTATAGGAAGGTTCAATACCAAGTTTATTTAGATCAGCTTCCTCCTCCGAATCACAACCTGTAAGTAGCTACTATTAATAATTGTTGATTTTATGTGTGTGTGTGTGTGTGGCTGCAACGCGTTCTCACCCCAAGGCGTCATCTAACTGACAATTTTGACCATGCTTCAATATTCGACGCTAAAGGCACCCTTTAGCGTCAGTTAGTTGACGCGATCACAGGGCGTCATCTAACTGACGCGTTACCTTTAGCGTCAGTTAGATGACGCGGGTAGGTTTAGGTCTGGGTAGGAGGGCGTCATCTAACTGACGCTAAGGGTAACGCGTCAGTTAGATGACGCCCTGGGATCGCGTCAACTAACTGACGCTAAAGGGTGCCTTTAGCGTCGAATATTGAAGCATGGTCAAACTGATTCCCAAGGCGTCAGTTAGATGACGCCTTGGGGTGAGAATGTGTGCGTGTGTGTGTGAGTGAGAGAGTTACGCTCAACAGCTTCTAGGTCTCCAATGTCATTTTTGTTTTGTTTTTTGAAATATCGTTAGCCTCATAGCATAATTGCCTAAGTCCTTTTTTTTTAAAATATGTCTCAGGCAATTATACTATGAGGCTAACGATATGTGAAATTATGTGAAGCGTATTGTAGTACTGCAGTGCTTTATCAATATGTTTAAGCTTTGGGCTAACGCGAAATATAACTGACTGGGTCATCTGACCAATCACCGCCGATTAGCGTCACGCAAAGGAGGGGTTTGGACAAATGAGTCGTCAAACGAATCATTAGGGAGTCGGTGAGCAAATCAGCTAAAAATAAATGCATATTATAAGAAAACAAAAGTGTTTTTTGTCATTGCATGCATGTAAAACTGTTGTTGGGGACTCCCAGAACAATATTAGGAACATTTTAAACGCATAATAGGTGCCCTTTAACAAAGTGTTGTTTTGATGATTTTTAGTGGATGTAAGTCAGTTGTCTTCAAGGTCACACAGGTGTACATCAAATTGACTATTAACATTATATAGTCTTCTAATGCGTCTTTATCACTAAATGTATTTATCACAAACTTTTAAACATTTTGCTTGAAAGGTGTTTTTGTGCTGTTACTTTAAAATAAATGACACATAATTTGTATCGAGTGAATGACATTTTCAGACTTTTTAAATGTGATTTAACTGTTCAAATACTTCTTGGAACCACTGTATTTTTTCTGTTAGTTACTTGTCTCAGAGTCACAGATGATGCTGTTGCGGTTGCTGACAATGACACACTGACACAGAGAATAACTCAACATCTGGACTATACCACCCCCACCTGGTTACTGCAGGCATTCTGTGAGTCTCTCACTGATAACAGACACAGCGGCCACAGCAAACCCTGCACATGACTAACTAAATTACCCATGATCATGGGGTCAGTTCCTTGACAGAGCTCAATGATTTACAATCATTTTAAGCATGATTTTTCCAGTCGCTCTAAATTGCTAGTTAAAGATATAAATGATAACAATAATAATAGGTTAAGTTTCTAGAGAATTTTACACTGAAAAATAAATGCACTGAACATAAAACACAACCCTAATTCGAGAAAAGTTGGAACATTTTGCAAAAGGCTATAAAATCAAAAATCTGTGGTTTGTTCATTCTCTTATTACCTGACAAAAGTAAAAAAAAAAAAAAAAACGACCAACTTAAAGGGTTCAACCAAAAATAAAAAAATAGCCCATGATTTACTCACCCTCAAGCAGGTGTATATGACTATCTTCTTTCAGACGAATACAATCTGAGTTATATTAAAAAATATTATTGCTCTTCCAAGCTTTATAATGGGAGTGAATGGAGGTCCTGAAGTCCAAAAAAGTGCATCCATCCATTATGAAAGTGCTCCACACGGCTCCAGGGGGTTAATAAAGGCCTTCTGAAGCAAAGTGATGGGTTTTTGTAAGAAAAATATCCATATTTAAAAATTTATGGACTAAAATAACTAGTTTCAGGCAGACGGCCTATGCAAGACGCGCGCCAAAAGAGTAACCCCTGACGCGATGTATGACATGATGTAGTGTAAGCTTTGACAGCTTTCACTGTTCAAACAAATAGGGCTGGGCAACAAACTTCTCTTATATCGAAATCCTCCGACATTTCTAATTCGTGACCGGTGTTTTGTTTTGCTCTCTCCTCTGTGCTTCCGGTTCGTCAGGTCAGACGTCATTCTTTCGCTGTAAATCGATGCATATGGCCGTCTGCCGGAAGCTAGTTATTTTAGTTTATAAAGTTATTAAAATGGATATTTTTCTTACACAAACTCATTGCTTCACTTCAGACGGCCTTTATTAACCCCCCGGAGCAGTGCGGAGCAGTTTTATCATGGATGGATACACATTTTTGGGCTTCAAAATCCATCATAAAGCTTAGAAGAGCCAGGAAATGTTTTAATATAACTCCGATTGTGTTTGTCTGATAGAAGAAAGTCATACACACCTAGGATGGCTTCAGGGTGCTAAATCATGGGGTAATTTTCAGTGTAAAAAAGCAGTGTAATCTGACTGAATACACATGCATGCAACATTTTAATTGTTTAAAAAACAACAACAACAATCTATTCTGTTTACTCTTTTTTTTTTGTTGGAAGTGTTTTATAGACTTTGCAATGAGTTCTCAGACACATGGCATTTACAGGTCAGGTGACTGTTTTAAAAGCAAGGACTTGGGACTGTAGCCACCAGCCAAGCGAGTTCCACTGAGATGAATGTGAATGCTAATAGAAAACTACATTCTTGGTTGTTTCTGCATAATAAGACTGAGAAAGTTGAAAATATTTGAACACAGAAAAATTACACTTGTTACATATATGAGATGGAAAGGCTTAATGAATGACAAAACGACAGAAACCCTCTCACTCAGACATGGAAACTTATGAAAACCCACCACATGAGATCTTTAAGAAATAACCTTTTCCCAGCTCTGAAGATTTGAAATGTGCAATATAGACTGACAGAAGAAGTACACAAACACAAGGCAGAAATTGATTCAGTCGTGTAGTTGGAATATAAATGGAGGCTGCATATGGAACATTTCTGAATGCTGAAGGGAAAGTAACTGATTAAATCTTTTTTGCTTCTCCTTTCCACTGGGCTGGTTTTCATATTAAAGCATTCATGCATTAATGTTCTTTAATGGTTTTAGTACAGCAGTGCTACTGCAATGCAACATATTAAAAAAATGTATACTGTAAAGTATAATATATACACTAAAATAAGTAGTACAATATCATGAGTAATATCCCTGAAAAAGAAGTGCACATAATTGTATTGAATGTGCACTTGTAGTGTAGCTTTTTAAAATCTTAAAAAAACGAATTAAAAAAAAACTTTATTTGCAGTTTATAAAATATATATGATATAAAAGGCCACTTAACTCTATCCCTGCCAGCGTTTTTTTTTTGTTTTGTTTTTTTAAGTTGCCAGCCACTGCCAGCATTGTTGATAATTTTCACAAAATATTATGGCCCCCAAAATATTTTTTTGTATGAATACCTGAACATGCAATATATATATATATATATATATAAAGTCTCTCCTTTTTAACAAACAAACATACAAAACGTTTTATTCTAGCTTCAAGCATTCTTTATCAACACTTGAATGTGGGTGTTTCATAACTTAATGAACAAAAAGCCATCTTTTGTCAAAGATTACAACATGCATTTTTTGCCCGTGTTTTAACCCAGAGATTCTGCAATCTTTCAGAACTTGCGCAATAGCGCCACTTCTACCGTATAACATTAAAAGTCGTAAAATTCCACCAATGGCGTGTCAAGTGAAGAGTGTACACTTTCATGACTGTTTCTTAACAGACTTAAGTACGGTTTTAAAAGTGCACATAATGTCAAATTAAAAAGTTTTACTTTAAAGTAGCTACATTTTAAATCATGTTTTAATAAACGTTGAGCTTTGAGGGGGTCATAACATTGCAAAGTACGTGATTATAATTTTAACTAATTATTTAATATAAATTTAAACTAAAACACTGGTCATTTAATTGCAAATAACATGCAGTTAAGTGTCTGAAATTTTTAGGCCAACATTCGGTTCACATTTCACTTAAGTATATTGAAAGCATATTATTTCTTTAATAAACTATTTTTTGTTTATAGAATTGTGCTTCTTTTTCACAAGGGTATATGCTAACAGTTCAGTATAAAATACAATGAGCACATTCTCAAATAAAATTATTTGGTGCAAATCCTAGTAAGCTAGGCATAAATTTAGGCATCATAAGCACATGAACATTAACATTGCACATCAGCTGCAGGTTTTGGAATAGAGCCTTTTATTCTTTCAGAAATATTTGACAATTACAAAAAAACAACATGATTAATTGCAAATCCACTTTATGTGTGTAGCCACAGCAATGTTAATCAAGCCTGTCTGAGTCTTACATAAACCGCATTTCAGTTGCATGTGTACTGCGAGTAATGAATGAATTGTCTTGATTAACTGTCAGGTAGGTTAGATTTGTGGAGGGACATATTGAGGTTTCTCGGTGTTTCGCTGCCATATGTTTAGTGTTAACGCTCTGCATGTGTTCTGTCATAGGGAAAGATCAATGATAACTTAATTAAGCCTAAAAAAAATTGGATGTTTATTGATTTTGTCCTACACCAGCAGTTTGGAGGTACGGAAGTAACAATAATCACAACATGAAGAAGTGTGAATTTATTTATGTGTGGCAAATCCACATCCACTGGGCCAAACAAACACAGACAGGTGTTTCATACTCAACAAAAACAGGCATGCTTTAATATATACACTGTAAAAAATATTTTAGCAATTTAGTTGTTTCAACTTATTTTTTTAACTAGATTGTCCAGACAACAAGAAATTTTAAGTTTTCTTGTCCTCAACTTATCGAAATAAGTTAGTTAAACTAAAAAAAAACCATGCAAAAAGATAACTCAAAATAATGAGTTAACTTTTTTTACAGTGTAGTTATATAACATACACTTCTGGTCATTTAACCCAAGTTTGACAAATTGAGTAATAAATTGCTATTTTTTTAACTCAATATATTTGTGCATTAAAGCCAAAGGAATTTTATGGAATGGCAATAATAAGCATTTTTTTTCTCTCTAATTAAATGCATGTATGCATCAGGGTCGAAAAAATTGTGAATTTAATAAATGGCTCCCATTCAGTTCATGTTCATTTGGATTGAATTGGCCACACCCGCAGGAAGTTGATCTAGAATTTGTATTGGAATAACAGTAACAGGAAATTTAAATTCCTTTCAGGAAAATGAGGTGTCCTTCCACAATGAAACACAATTTTTTATAAATATGATGAAATATGCAAACTAAATACAAATGTATATAGGTGACATTGCAAACATTTATAGGCTATATGGCTATCGTGTGACACTGAAGACTGGAGTAATGATGCTGAAAATTCAGCTTTTCATCACAGGAATACATTGCATTTTAAAATATATTCAAATAGAAAACAGCTATTTTAAATTGTAATAAGATTTCACAATATTACTGTTTTTACTGTATTTTTGATCAAATAAATGCAGATTTGTTGAGCAGAAGAGACGTAGGCTACATTAATAAAGTTATAATTACTCCAAACTTTTAAACAATGTATTTTTCTAATTTTTAAATTCATTATAATTATTTCTCCTTCCTAATGCTGCATCCTGATATACCTCAATTCAAATTCAAATCCAGGAATTAATTTGGAATTTAAAATGCATTCTCAATTCAATTATGAATGGCGCACAGCCCTAAAAGTTAAAGTACTGTACGCGCTAACCCTTTGAGCACACCGTAGACGACCTCAAAAAAACTAAAACAAACTGAACACACACAGAAACTGAGTGTTTTTGGTTGTAAAAGACTCTAGAAGTCCTCTGTGATCAGGTTTTCCTTTAATGAGGACCTGACTTGGACTGATCTCACCCGGAGTGCTGCTGAACTGAGTGCTGCAAGAGAGACTGAGCGCGTGCAGATTGCTGATAGGACAGTAACTACTACCTCTGAGACTACTGAGATACTACCTCCACAAACTTTAACTGGGCATCTTCCTTCTCACACAAAACAACAGACACACTCAATCAATCACACTGCAGCTCAGAGGCTGTTCAGAATGCAATACACTGTGCAGTATAGGATAGGCTTTACTACATACTGCACCTACAGTACTCGTTTTTTAAAGAGTCTTTATTATGCTCTTTTTAAGTCTTGATTTTGTTTTTGGGGTCTACTAGAATGTTTCCATGCTGGGATGTTTATAAAACATTTTTTGTCACATTTTTGACATTACTGCAGTACCTCTCTTCCCAGTCTGTCAGTAACGCTCTGTGCTGCGTTTCCCATACATTGAAATAACTCGCTGCTTAACCACCATAATACGATGCTTCGTTGTAGAAACTAGATAGTCACGACTGTTGTCACGACTGTTGACATGTTTCCCTAAACCGGTGGCACTTTTTAACCACGTTCAACAATATATGACAATCGTTATGCAGGTGGTATAGCAATAACTTCTGCTATGTAATTGTTTCGAGATAGCAATGAATGTATTTAAAATGATTATAGTTAATTTACACAAACAACCGAAAGCTGTTCCTTTCATTAAATCACATTAACATGCAGTATTATCATTAAAGCCCCGTTCACACAGAGATTCCGGAAAATACACGGATAATGTGACCCGGCATTTGTCCCGGGATTGTTTGATTTCGGTTCATTCACACTGCCAGTGATTTGCCGGGATCTGTGAGTGCATTCACACACAACCCGTTAATGTCCCGGAAAGCCGCGTAACGTCAGGATGAGACGTGTAACGTACGCGTCGAAAACATGTGCACGCGCGCACCTTTCCACAGAGCTGGCGAGTGGCGAACGATCGCAGCTTCAGCGCGGATAGTGAGGAGCTCCTGTCTCTGCTTCATTCCAGTTTGCAAACATTTTTTCGTTCTTTCTTTGTTGATGACGAACACAAATTTTCTTCTAAAGAGCAACAGAGTCGCGCGATGGCACATATCATCACGATGACACACCCCTTACGGCATTGGTTCTGGCTTTTGTTCACACAGCGCGCATTCCGGGTTTGAACACGGCAATGTTACTAGGTCCCCAACCCGGGATCGATCCCGGCATCAATCCCGGGTCGTGTTTGCGTTCACACTGAAGGCACTCTGGCAATTTGCCGGCAATTTGCCGGGTTCAAAGTGCTGTGTGAAAGGGGCTTAATTTACCCATTCAGTCAGCAGCTTTCCCTTTCGTAGTCATGTTGTGACGACGAATTGGGTTTCGCTTAGAAAGCCTATCAACTTCAAGTATTACAAAATGAGCCAATGGCAAGGAAATGCCATGGGTCTGCGGAATTTACATAGCGTAACTCCGCCCCACCTCGTGGGTATATAGACCTTATGTAGCCACGCCCCTTTTCAGCGCTGAGCTCGTTATCTTTTGACTTCCGGTGTGTATTTTCACAGCGATCTTGCGTAGTTATGAATGAACGGCTCGTTTAAAAAAAGTTCCCGGTCGACATTTGTTAAGACATCTGCTTTACAATGCTTATGATAAACATTACAATGCGCATGATAACTTCCGTTACCTGTACAGTAAGTAAATCCACTTCACCAGCTAATTACTCCTGGACAGCGATGCCATAGAGATATACAGAGCGACCGCAGAAACGGAAGTTCAAAGACAATTTTCTAAAGATGGCGGCGCCCTCGTTTCTCTCGTGCATAAGGTCTATAAGGAAGTACGCTGGCAACACGCAGTTATGTTTTTGCTTAACTGTTTGTTTTTGCCAAGAGGTCCTCTTCTCTCCTGCAGCCTATTTTCTGATTATCTTCGCGAATCTTCGAGACGAGCAGCGTCCAGTCGTTGTGGGTGTGACGGCGTGTTCCAGCGAGTTTCAAACTCCTGTCTGCTGATCTGTGAAGTGGTCTGCAACAGCGTGTGTGTTTCTCCCTGGGCGCTTCAGCACTGCTGCGAGCTTTCCTCTCACAAAAACAGCTTGCACATGGCACATCTTTTAAAAGATGTTTAGTCCGTGTATTTCTGGGTGCGTTAGTCAGATTGATTCTGACTTGGGCGCAACGTTGGCGCAATTTTTTGAAACTACAAACACAAATACTGTGATAACGTTTGCTACGTACAAACGAAATTACATTTATGCGAGGGACCTGTTGCGTCATGTTTACATTACTTGTCGTACAGGTGCTTATGCGGCAAATGTGAGAAGATGGCTACAGAACATACACAGTTTTTAATACAATATCTTTAAAAATATATTTATAAACGTGGGTTACACACTATACAAACAAGGTTTAAATTATATACCCAGACATCCTACGACGACGAAAATAACTTTAGACGCATTTGTTGTTGAATTGGCTGACATTGACTGAAATGACTGTTTGCTCAAAAATCATAAAATACACTTACTTCTTATGGAGGTGACGTTGGATCGCGAACAGCCAACGATCCACACTTGAGGATTAACTTTGAAGCAAGACCTGCTTTGAATTGACCCTCGTTCACAAAACAGTCAGTCAGAAAATGATTCGCGCAAACATAAACATATTTTGGAAGTTTAAGTGGCGCCTTTCCTTCGTAAATAAAATCCATCCACTGTGTTTTCAGTGGCTCTGATGTCGGAAGTAAGTGAAAACTACTATGTACATTATTACATCCCACAACAGAACACTTATGTTTCTTAGGAGACATTACCGGCTGTCGTTAAAAACAATGGAGGATGTGTACAGATCACCGAGGGCGGGGTCTATGCCAAAACCACACTGTCAATCAAACCACGTCGGTGGGGCTTGCGCAATTCTACGTCACAAAGCGCCGAATCTGAGAACAGCTCGTTCTGAGACAGTGCTTATGATTTATTGAGATGCAAATGCTAACACAGTCTCATCCCCAGAAGTTATATATTGACGTCTTGGGACATCTTTTGACCATACGTCAATATCCGCCTTTTTAGGGTACCCTTAAACGTCGGTAAATGACGATCCTGGGACGTCATACAACTGACGCTTTACCTTTAACGTCAGTAGGTGACGGGGTAGGTTTAGGGGTAGGTTTAGGTCTGGGGTAGAGTTAGGATCCGATAACGTCATCTAACCGACGTTTAAGGGTACCCTAAAAAGGCGGATATTGACGTATGGTCAAAAGACGTCCCAAGACGTCAGTATATGACTTCTTGGGATGAGACTGCGCTGCAAATGCAGTAGATAATCTAGGTGTTCAATACATTTCCATACTACTGTATAAAGAGTAAAAGATTAAAACAAAAGGGTAACACAAAACTGTTCTTTTAAAAGCATTAAAGTAACACCAAGTAAATTTTCCTCTTCGGTCGCCCTACTGGTTGGAAACGAAATTGTCCATTGCCGCTGTCGTAAATATTCTAGCCTACCGTCGCACGCACGCTCGCTGTTTACCCAGCACCAGCTTTAGAATGAATGATGTCCACAGACAAGGTAGAGTATGTTACATGATTTCATGAAAGGATGATGTATTGCGACATCAGAAACGAAGAAAAACTAAATAATGACTATTGTAGCGCTTGACGTAAAGCAGTCGAATTTTGTAGTTCTTTTTGTGCACGGGTTCCTACCCGAAACCCGAAGTTACATAGTGCCAGTAAAAGCGATACAGACCCCGTCAGGCTATGGCAGACGAGTCATTTAACTTATTTTAAGTCGATGTACCATCACAAGGGTCTTGGAAATACATTATGAAGGTTGAAAAGCTTAGTGTTACTTTAAATAGCACAACACAACACCCAAACATGCTGCGATCTGAGGCTTCTGAAATGAAAGGATATTTCCTACACTTGCTGTATATTTAAAAGTTATGTAGTGCTTGAAGCGTTGCTATTTAGCATTCCTGATATATATATATATATATATATATATATATATATATATATATATATATATATATATATATATATATATATATATATATATATATATATATATATATATATATATATATATATATATATATATTTATTTTATTAAAAGATCAACGCACAATCTTGTCATTGCAGTCAGTCATGACTGTGTTAATTAAAACAAGTCTTTAAAATTATTATTTTGACTCTTTATGGCTTTCAAAGCCACAGCTGTAAACCACTTTTCATCTCTAAAAACCACTCAAATACACTTCTGCTTGAAGTCCTCTGGGTGGGAGACATCAGCATTCAGAAATCAACCCACATTCACCAGCAGAATGGAGCGTGATGCATAAAACTAAATAAATAGCTGTAGGTTCAGAGAAGTTCTTGAAACCACCTTAACCAAGGTTAAACTACTGTAACACAACCTCTCATGGCTTATCACTTTTATGAATTGCAAGTAAAAGCTATATCACATAAGACAACAACGTTCAATATGTGATTCAATTGATTTTCACATTTCTGGAGTTCTCATAAGTGGAAGTCGTCATAGATAGGGTAAACTTCTATAGTGGTGAATGGGAGATGACAGCAAATTCACACACACACTCACACACACACACACACACACACACACACACACACACACACACACACACACACACACACACACACACACACACACACACACACACACACACACACACACGTTGGTGCAACAGCATTATGAGGACTCTCCAGAGGCGTAATGGTTTTTATACCGTACAAACTATTCTATCCCCCTACACTGCCCTATCACAGGAGACGTGCTGCATTTTAATTTTTTTAATTAAACATTGTTTTTTAAGCCATTTGATTTATGAGGACTTTTGAAATGTTCTCATAAACCACCCATAAGTTGTAATACCAGTGTAATACACATGTCAGTATACAAATTTGTGTCCTCATAAATCACATAAACCACACACACACACACACACACACACACACACACACACACACACACACACACACACACACACACACACACACACAAACACAAACACACACACACACACACACAACACACACACTTCTATGATTTTCCAACAGAGGGGAAAAAAATAGAGGGAACAGTCAGAGGAGAGAATGATGTAAAAATTGCTTTCACTCCCTCAGCTGTTGTATTAAAAATTATTATATTGTTGTATTATATTGTATAATTATAATTGTATATTCTATAATCTATACTATAATCTATAAATAATATTGTATTATTAAATGTATTATTAATTTGCTGATGACCTTTCAAATGAGCACCCCAATGATTTCCAGAAAATTCACATCATTCAATGGTGCTAAAATCTAAAAAATTGCCAACTTCTTCAGTTTGTTGTGGCAGTGTGAATTGGCATTTAGAAAACATTATGACAACGCTACCATTCGTTTACGATATGTTCAGTTTTCAAAGATATACTCATAGCAACAAATTACAGAGAATGCAATGCTATAGAATTCATTCTGCACATGTACGAATCTCAAGTGTACGTATCAAGGATACTTTACCGTACACCTGTCTCTGCAAACACTTTTATTATTTTTATGTACCGCACGTCAGCTTTCACTATTTTCATAATCACTTCCAGGTTTCTTGCAAGATAGCAACCTTGTAAAATCACCGGTCTGTGGCAACGTTTGTCATGTGGAGGTCAAAGCAGCGCAAGAGTCTCACTGATGCCCTGATGTGAGTCATGAGAAAATGCCTTTACATTGTTGATCATTGGCAGCATATATGTCACAGCATGTTTGCTCGGTTACACTTCATTTCGATAGTCCACTTTAGACACTCTACTAACCATAAGTAACTATGCAACAGCATATCAGATATCTCCCATTAGAGTATTAGTAGACTTATAGGGTTAGATGTTAGAGTTGACATGTAGTTATCAGTAGATCTTCTGTTGGTGAGGCATCAAAATAAAGAAGATATTAACCAGACAGTCACTTCAGAGTTAGTGACAAATGTAGTTACGGTACTAACTTTTGAGAAAGTTACTTATAGTAGTTAGTAGAATGTTTAAAGTGGACCATCGAAATACATTTCCTCTGGAAATTAAGACCACACATAACTAGTGGTCATACAATATGAATGTGTTTTAGGGTGTGTTCACACTCGTAGATTGGTTTGCTTTGTCCAAACGCTTAGCGTTCACATTGGCATTTTAACACCGAACCTGAAGACACAGGGATACGTTCACAACCTGATTGGTCGACTTTTATTACATATATTTCGTGACAGAACTTACAGAACATCCAAAACAATGGCGTGTGCCGGGCTAGATGTGCTTGTTGTATGTGCGTAGCCTACATATGCATTTTGAACGGCTGAGAACTTGTTAAGAGCTTATAAAATGTGTAAAGGAGTCAAAACAGTAACAGGAATCCCTCCGTTACACACACAAATGAAGATCTGCTGTGAGGAGATGCGGTTCTGATGGAAACATTGCGACTAGCTGTGTTTCCATTACAGATTTGCGTAAACATTTTTGTGATATTTTCTAAATGTCGATTAAGAAACCATTGCGAAATGACGGCGTTTCCATTAACCGATGTTATGCGACTAATGCGTAATTGTTTCCTCTCGCGATATGTCATCCAAAAATCATGTTGGTTGGTTTATGTACAGTATATCCCAGCCAACGCACTAGCCATTATTTTTATCCAAGCATTAATGGCAAGGAAAGACCCTTATACTTGTGAGCGGCACATAAGGGGTTTCTCCCCCCATCTGCTTCAAGGTCTTGATAAACTGTGGCATTTCTTTGTTGTTTAGAATCCAGCATTCCCGTCATATTTTGTCTTTCATTAGTTTAATACAGATCTCTGTCTCGTCTTCTGTCCATACATACCACGCCGTCTTTAAAGAGTGATCGACTTTTACGTACGCCCGGTGACCTGGAAATGCGGAAAAGTTTTCCATTGCAGTTTTGCGACATATTCCTTTTTTGAATTGCCTGAAAAACCACCTCATGAGAGTGTAAGAAATGTTTGCGATATATGGGAGTTTTTGCGAAATTCCATAGGTTTCCAAAAAAGTTTCCATAGGGCGTATTTTCAATTCGCAATTTCAATTTGCGCAACTTGAAGGTGCAATGCGGGTTCTGAAGAGAGGGAAAGAATGTATGCTTGAGCATCCTGTTCTTTTATGGTCTCATCTTCCTGTTTTTGGTTCGTTTACACGTCTTGTGTCCGTGTTGCGTTCATATAATTCGAACCGCACCAAAGTTCGTTTGGAAGCGTTTGGAAGACCCATGTTTTCAGCGGTCTCGGTCCGCTTGTTTAGTGGCAGAAGGGTTCGGATGGCAGCGTTCACACTTGTTCAAATGAAACGCAGTGACAGAGCAATCGCACCAGAGTTCGTTTCAATCCAACCAAACATGCCAAGAGTGAACACACACTTTTTTCACTGTTCTTTCTCCCTCAACAGCACCAGTGTTGGGAAACATTAGCTTCTAACATAACTAGCCTGTTCCTTACCATACAATTCAGATGCTTTCATAACAGCCAAGCTTTTCCAGTCAAAAGCTACCCTACTGTTCAAGCGTTCTTGATCAAGAGTGACAGTAAAGTCATTTATAATGTTGATAGTAAAATAGATATATTAAAAAATAGCATCAATGTGGTTAGCTATTTTTGTTGGCAGCTTCGAGGCCTAATAGTCTAACTACTACACGAGCAGCTTTGGAAACTGTTTCCAAGCAATTTCCCAACACTGAATAGCACTATATGTTCTGTCCGCATCTCTAAATGTCTTTGATTTGATAGTTACAGTTCCATTAGCATATTATTCTATCCATCTTGAACCAAGACCGTCGCTTTGGATGCCACACGCGCTTGGCTTCATGAGTCAGAATTGTTTTCGCCTGCCTGGCATATTTCTTGTCTTTGCTGAAACACGACTTAATAATGTATTTTGCAGGTTGTGTAAAATAAATCTATAATGTTGTTGTGCTTTTAGAAGAATTGATTATGACATACTGTTCAGTTCTCTGAAAAAGCAGAGGGAAATACATGCACTAACTAAATAAAAAAGTGAGGAAATGCAAGCCTTTACATATTTATCGCTGAATGTGAATTTTCCCATGCATTTGTGTGCATTTTCATCTTTCAAAGTTATTCAATGACCCTCTGTGAAGTGGAACTATATTAAAGTGAGAATGAGCTGGTGCTCGAGATTCATTCACCCGTCAGTCGAGAATAGTTTAAACGGCCTTCATTCTGCAATACCTGTAATGAAACTACATCTACAATACTGACGTGTCATTGAGAGCTGAAGCGTTCTTTAAGTTCAGGTTGGGTTATGTTGATTTTTACTGTATAAGTAAAAGATTTCAATTTGTTTGATGTATGAAGATCACATTTAATCGTCTCAGGTACATTCACTCACGGGAACTTCAACATTTTGACCAAAACTGGTATGCAAAGTCACACTAGCTTGTGTATAACGATAAGCGTTTGCTTTCTTGTGCTAATGTAAAGTATGTTTTAGGCTTCAGATATTTCTGAGCAGGTTATGCATCTCTTTGGAAATATATTCACTTTATTCTTAACATAAAAGCGTAACTTGAAGTAACTTGATTGTGTTGAGGCTTCCGGTCTCATCTGCTTCCAGTTATTTTAGCTGTACTAAAACTGTCTGTTATGCTGCTTGACATTGCAATCTGTTATTTGTTATCATGCTAAACATTATTTTAACTGTAACTTTTGGCCTTATAGCAGTTGCAATGATAGAGAGCTGCATATGGCAATCTGGTCAATAAAACACTTTACTCACCTGCTGGCAATAAAAACACCTTCTCCGCATTTTTACAACATTTCAAATCACTCAGTTCTCACCATCTACCAAAAGCTAAGCCAATGTTGATTCATGTTTTATTACGAGCTCTGTCTCGTTTGCCAGTAGATTCTCCCCTTCTCTCTTGTTGTTGTTGTTGTTTTTAAAGTGGGCGATTCGAGATTATGCTATTCTCGTTTGTTGTGACAACTAACCATAGCTGGAGTAACTTTTCCCTATTTATGGATATGATGGGACACAAAGGAGCATGTAAGCAATTTCCCGCGAAAACCATCCTGCCCGGTGTACAATATAAACACTTATAATTGGCTTACCATTATGAATCAGGGTAAGACAAAAACATGTTTTGGAAGGATTGATGATGATTTGACTCATTCAAATTTTAAACAACAAAAAGGGTTACATAGTGTACCTTTAAGGGGGTCATATAATGGTACATGCACTTTTACAAGTTGATTGTACTGAAATGTGTGTTGGCAGTGCCTGTACATCCATCATATAATGATAAAACTCCATCCAGTGATTTTGTTTTAATCTCCTTGTACGTTTTCTCCTGCCTTTATTTATTTTATATTTATTTTTTATTCAACAATTGCACAGTTTACAGGAACGTTCATCTCCATTTATAAAAATAATACATTGTGCAGTTTCCAACATTTCGGGTGTTTTAACATAAACAAAACATAAACAAAAGACTCACATCATCAAATTTTGCCAGGGGGAAGTACGGATTTACAAAAAGATATCAAATTGTTTACACACATTCAGTTTTTGTTGCCTTTTGATTAAGAGAATACTTAATCGTGTTGACATATTGCTTGACCTCATTGTTAAAAGCAATAAAAGATGTTTTGGAATGCGCAAACTTATTTTTGTTAATAAATTTAATAATTTTTATAATTTTAATAATTTTTAAAATTAAATTTAATAATTTTTGTCAAACTTATTTTACATTCATTTATGCTCATTATCATTTAAAGGCACATGCACTGAAACAGCGTGCTGAAAACAGCTGTTTTTGACCAGGTAAAATAAGTGTTTTCTTACAATACTAATGAGAATTTTTAATTAAAGTATATTACAAACTTTTAATTTAGACCCTAAAGAGTCATATTAGCTTGTACAAAAATGGCATTATATGACCCCTTTAACTTATTAGCTAGCTTTATCATAAACACACTGTGTTGTAGCACAGATTATTTTATCATTTACTGCATTCGTGATTCTTTCAGTTATTGCACAATCACAGAAAATAGCTTACTTATGAATTTTGCTACATAAAGTAAGTGCAAATCTGTTCTAAACTATAAACTTCACTAAACTGAATGATGCTTATTTTCAGGGCGTTCACTGCCAAGACTCTAGGAGAGCTGTGCCAATAACTGTATAGTGAGAATACATGTTTGTAAAAACACTCTTTAGTTACTTTCCACATGTGCAATTTGGTGTAAAACGATTTGAAACATATTATTTACATCATAATCAAGCATTAAAAGTAGCTAGATTAACTCAATAAATGTATATCCGCAATAAATTATTGCTCAGAGGTTATCAGAGTACATGACATAGATACGACATACACAATGTCATATAAGTTTTACACTATCTATTGCATTGAATTAAATGACTTTAGTTATTTCATTCATTTTTTATTATTTACAGTTGTCATTCATTAATCTGTTCAATTTGCTCACTATAACACAAACAATAGTATTGAGAATAATTTCTGTGGGTATATAAACTGTTATTTGATTTGAGCTGAATAACATCACTATTGTTTTCTGTAAGCGCTTATAGCGAACTGAACTTGTTTCATGACGAATGAACTTACACTATTTTTGAACTTATCACACTGAACTGAGTTGAGCTAAATAATGACAATTATGTCACAGCTGCTTCACAGCAGAATTTGAATTAGTCTCATATATGCGGAAGTTTGCATCATTGATTCTGTTACTTTCCTATTTTGAAGCTGCTTTGAAACAATTTCTATTGTATAAAGTGCTATAAAAATAAATGTGATTTGAGGTGTGCGCGGCTTTTAATGAAGAGAGTGATCGTTATTTGCCAGCAGGGGGCATCAGTCAGCATTCAAATCCAGCTGTGCATGTGTTGAGTTCAATAACTCAGAAGACACACAACACATCACAGTACAATTTGATGAGGCCTATAGTTTGCTAAAATCGGGCACCCAAAAAATACAATTTTGTCATCTATTCACCCTCTTGTCACATAAAAAAAAAATTCTCCCGCTGTGGACAACAAAATGGGTTTCACAGGCTGCTTTTTATTCAAAGTCAATCAGGATTGGACCTGTCAAGCTCAGAAAAAAGCTTGGAAAAAAATGAACATGGTACAATTAGTGCACTATATGGTTTGAAGCCATACAAAGTTATTCACTGATAATCTTTCCTTCTGCCGCAGCTCTTAAAATTAATTTTCATATTCAAACTTGCTTCTGCATCAATGACACCAAACTCTATTTGATCTCCTGTGTTTTTGTGACTGAAAAAAAGATGATAGAGCTTCAATGCATGTTAGAAAACTAGACCCTTGTACGACTTTATACGCTGCATGTGCTACTCAAATTATACAGCAAGCATGATAACAGGCAATGTGATATAGTTGAACAAAACTACAAAAATAAAAGAAAGTGATATAAAATGTGATATCCATATCCTGAATGGGCATACGTATATTCTAACGTTCAAAAGTTTGGAACCATTACGATTTTTTTGTGTTTCTTCTGCTCACCAAGGCTAAAGTAGAAACAGTATTATTGTAAAATGTTATTACAATTTAAAATAACTTAATAAATCTAATTTATTCCTGTGATCAAAGCTGAATTTTCAGCATCATTACTCCAGTCTTCAGTGTCACATGATCCTTCATAAATCATACTAATATGCTGATTTGCTGCTCAACAAACTTCAATTACTATCAATAATAATAATATTAATGTTGCTGCTTAATATTGTTTTATGGAAGCCACGATGCTGCAACGCATCAGCTTTGCCATCAAGGACTATGGTCCAGTATGCACAACACAACCAAATTTAAAAAGCAAACATAAATTTTGTTGTGTTGTGCACTACTGGGCAAACTTAAAAAACAAATGACATAGGCTATGTATGCATGTATATCCATAAGATTTTCTCAAAGCTGACTGTCTATTGACTACTGACCCAAAAAAATCGAGCTTTTTATATGACCCGAGCTATAATTTGTGAGCCAAAACCCATTTCCCCATTGATGAGCATGTTCACGTACGCTGAGGGGAAACTTTCCGCTCACAGAGGGCGAGAGAGACAAAGAGAGAATACAAAATTATATTTTACAAATACTGTCCTGCTGGCAGCACTTTATCTTTAACGTTAGAATAAATGGAAGTGGAGGGCGATTGACGTACAGCTGGAATGCAGATGAACCCGAGCGAGCGAGTGTGCGAGGAGATAGTTGTGATGCATTGAAACTTCCTCGGATTCAATGATTTCCATTCGGTTCCGCAGTGCGAAGAACACAATTCCAGAGGGGGGAGGAGAGCTGGCGAAAGTACAAAGCCAGAGTGGATAGTAGGACAAGAAGTGATCCTGTCAGTCAGTGAGGAGGGAGAGAGCAGAGTTACACAGCTGTGGATGAGGAAGAGGAATTGGAGAAAGAGTGTATGATTGAAATGAAACACTGGCATGCCTACTGCATAGTGAGTGTGCATTGCTGCACATGACCTCTCTAGGTTGACTCTTTATGGATACATGGCGTACAGCAATCAATTCTAAAATAAATAAATAAAATCCTCATTTCGCATTTTTAATCCAATTTAGAGTAAAATACAATTTTCTACAACCATAAGGGTTTCTTGAACTTCTAACTTGTTACTGTTAACAGTCCTTCCAGAAAAACGAGGAGTTTTTTGTGATTGTTGCGAGCAAAAATCCTTGATTATGCGGCACGTTTTCTTAAACAATGCGATGCAATATGCGGGATATTTATATAATTTTATGCAATGAAATTGCGGGAACTTGCAAAAATTGTGGTTTGATGAAAAAGATAAAAAAAAATGATTCCCCAACACCCTGTTCTCACTACCTTAATGTAAAGAGTCATTTCTTTTTACTTCCTAATGATAAGCAACCATAATGCATCACAGAAAGTGCTGGAATATTTCGGTCATCTTGTTTTATTTCAGACCGTAATAAACACATCAAACGTACAAAACATTGATGAGTCAAACAAGTTCTGTAGCTTTACAAAAGGAATAGGCTACAACTTCTGTAAAAATGAATAAATAAAATATAAAAATAAAATGTGTGCTTCCTGTTTTACAGCTTTTTGATGATGTTCACATCGCGTGATTTTTTTTCCCAAACCACTTCAGCGGAAATCCCGCCCTGCAAACGATTTCATTGGTTTAGGTTACAGTGACGGGTAGGTTTAGGGATCAGGGTTGGGTGTAGGCAATCTGTACAGTGATTGACATGACCAATGAAAACTTTAGAATCAGCTGCAGGGCGGGATTTCCGCTGAAGTGGTTTGGGAAAAAAAATCACGCGTTCACATCACGTAATTACGTCACTTCATAACATTCCCATGGCAACAGGGAAATGGCGCTCTTGTGTTAAGTAAACGCAACATTTTTCAACTTTTGATAAGATATATGTGACTTTTTTCCAACGAAAATGCGGGGATTATGAAATCATGCAAGCCCCGCATATTTTGCGCGGAAATCTGCAATTTATGCGGCGAAAGTGCAGCGTATTTGAAAAAAATGCGGCCCCCACATAAATATGCGGACTTTGGCTGATTATGCATTAAATTATGCGATCGCATAATCACATTTTTCTGGAGGGACTGACTAAAACGAATCGGTTACCTAACGTAACCTCGGTTCTCTCTAGATGAGGGAACGAGTATTGCGTAAGCTAGCTTACGCTACGGGAAAGATTCCATCTTTCTGAGAAATTGAAGCCAAAAATTATCCTATAATTTTGTATCCATTGTCAACGCAGTTCAGCTGCAGCAGACCATGAGAAGGCTAGCTAGCCGCTCATTGGTTCGCTCACGGAGAATTGCTTAAGCCTATGAGGGAGCGCGGATGAACCCGCGACCAATGAGAGTCTGACTCGCTCTCATTACGTCACCGCCCCCGAAGCGGGCGTGGACGAGGCTATAAATACCCCGAATAGGCTGAATAAATCTGGTTTTTTCAATTCTGAAGCGAACATCGCCAGTAGCACAAGCACGGCCAGGAACGCAATACTCGTTCCCTCATCTAGAGAGAACCGAGGTTACGTTAGGTAACCGATTCGTTCTCTTACGAGAGGTTCTCTCGTATTGCGTAAGCTAGCTTACGCTACGGGAACCCATGGTCAACGCCGTGCGTGCTAAGCATCCACTATTAGTCCCGCGGGGCATCCCGGGGAACACCGAAAGTGGGAATGAATATATGTATCTGTGACAAACGGCCAGCGGAGCGGGCCGGATTATTGTGTAGTACATAAGCACATAAAAGAGAGGGACAGAGCGAACTCGGTCTGTGTGAATTAACCCCCTATAGTGCAGCTCAACCAGAAGAGCTGAAACATACTAGACTGCTAGTAGTTTAGCCTGCAAGGCGGGTACTTCCAGATTGTAAAATCTGACAAAGGTGGAGGGGGAAGCCCATCCCGCTGCCACGCAAATGTCGTGAATGGGAAACCCACTGGACCATGCCCACGATGAGGCCATGCCTCTAGTGGAATGAGCCCTGATGCCCAAAGGGCATGGCAGGTCTTTCGATGCGTATGCTGCTGCAATGGCATCAACAATCCATCTGGATAGGGACTGTTTCGAGGCGGCCAACCCCCTGGTGCGCCCGCCGAAGGAAAACAAAAAGCTGCTCGGATCGTCTGATCGGAGCTGTGCGAGTGACATATAATCTCAGAGCCCTGACCGGGCATAGGAGATTAGAATCTGATTCGCTATCGGAAGCAGGCAGAGCCGATAGGGATATAACTTGTGCCCTGAACGGGGTGCCAATCGCCTTGGGAACATAGCCATGCCTAGGTTTGAGAACGACTAATGAGTCATTAGGTCCAAACTCAAGACAGGACGCGCTGGTCGACAGCGCGTGCAGGTCTCCCACCCGTTTTACTGACGCGAGCGCGAGTAAAAAAACGGTCTTTAGCGACAGGTACTTTAGGTCCACGGTGCTTAGCGGTTCGAATGGGGGAGCTTTCATAGCATCAAGAACTATGGAAAGGTCCCAAATCGGCACCGAAGGGGGGCGCGGGGGATTCATCCTTCTAGCTCCCCTGAGGAAGCGGACTACCAGCCCGTCTTTGCCCAGTGACTGGCCGCGTCGGGGTTCAGCAAACGCCGCGACGGCTGCCACATATACCTTAAGATCTGCCCTTGTCCAGCATCTCTTGGAGAAAATTTAGTAAGGAGGGAACCTCGCATAACCGCGGGTCCAGACCCCTATCTGTGCACCACTTCGAGAACACAGACCATTTTGACGCATAGAGCCTTCTGGTAGAAGCCGCTCTAGCCTGTATGATCGTGTTTAACACTCCTCTGGCAAAGCAACGGTAGTTGTTGATCACCCACGCGTGAAGCGCCCAGCGCTCTGGGTGGGGATGCCAGATCGAGCCGCGAGCTTGGGAGAGGAGATCTGCTCTGACTGGAATGGGCCACGGCGCTGTCTGTGACAGCTGCGTGAGCTCCGGAAACCAAGTCTGACCCTCCCAGTGCGGGGCTATGAGGAGCACCGAGTGCTGCGCTTCTCTGATTCTCTGAAGCACCTGTGGTAACAGAGAGACCGGAGGGAAGGCATAAAGCGGGCGGCTGGGCCAGGTTTGGGCTAGCGCGTCCTCGCTCCTTGAGAAAAATATTGGGCAGTGGGTGTTCTCCGCCGAGGCAAAGAGGTCCACCTCTGCTCTGCCGAATAGACGCCACAGTTTCTGGACTGTAAGAGGATGCAGGGACCATTCCCCGGGGGGAATGGGGTTCCTGGACAGGCTGTCTGGACCGTCGTTCAGATGTCCCGGCACGTGCGTCGCCCTGAGCGGGAGCAGGTGACACTGAGACCAAACTAAGATGCGTTCTGTCAGCTGGAAAAGATTCCTGGATCTGACTCCGCCCTGACGGTTTATATAAGAGACCACGGCTATATTGTCCGAACGGATCAGCACGTGGTGGCCCTGAATGCGCGGGAGAAAGCGCATGAGCGCGTTCTCGACCGCCAACCTCTCCAAACAGTTTATGTGTAGGAGGCTCTCTTGAGCTGACCGGGGCCGAAGGCCGGTGAGCCCTCGCAGACCGCTCCCCAACCCGTGTTGGAGGCGTCTGTCGAGATGACTTTTCGGCGGGAAACTGTCCCCATGGAAACGCCCCGCTGAAACCATTCTACCACTGACCATGGCTGCAGAGCTGTGATACAGGTCTGCGTTACTTTTATCAGCTGGTGGCCCGTGGTCCACGCTCGGTGAGACACACGGCTCCTCAACCAAAGCTGAAGCGGGCGCATGCGCAGTAACCCCAGCTGGAGCACCGCGGAGGCTGAGGCCATACAGCCCAACGCTCTCTGAAATGTTTTCAAAGGCGTGAGTCTGTTCATCTGAAAAGATGCGGCGAAACGCTGCACACGGTGCGCGCGCTGCGTTGACAGACGCGCCGTCATCGTGACCGAGTCCAGCTCTATTCCCAAGAAGGAGATAGTCTGACTGGGTTGTAGTACGCTCTTTGTCCAGTTGACAGAGAGGCCCAAAACTTTCAGATGGTCGAGGAGAACTGTACGATGAGACAGTAACTCTCTCTGAGATTGTGCCAAAATCAGCCAGTCGTCCAAGTAGTTCAGTATTCGCAGCCCCTGACTCCGCAGGGGGGCGAGCGCCGTATCCATGCACTTCGTGAACGTACGGGGTGCTAGGGATAGGCCGAACGGTAGGGCGGTGTATTGATAAACCTGGCCTTCGAGGCGAAACGTAAGAATGGCCTGTGAAGGGGATTTATCTGGATCTGAAAGTATGCATCTTTCAGATCTAGTGATATGAACCAGTCCCCCTGGCGCACGTGCGCGAGGAGTTTTCTGATAGTGAGCATTTTGAACGGTCTCTTCATGAGAACTTTGTTCAGCGATCTGAGGTCTAATATTGGTCTGAGACCGCCGTCTTTCTTGGGGACAAGAAAATAACGGCCGTAAAACCCCGACTCGCTCATAGCCAGAGGCACCCTCTCTATAGCCTTTTTGCACAACAGAATTGCTATCTCTGAACGGAGCAGCGCGTCACTGCTTCTGGGTTCACAGTAGTTTCTAGCCGCGCTCGGAAGCGAGGAGGGCGGCGGCAAAACTGTAAGCGATAGCCTAGCTTTATTGTGTTTAACACCCACTGCTTCCCACGCTTTGAAGCGTGACGCTAGGGGGTGAATGGCTACATGGTCCCCGTCGCTGCACTTCGCGGGCTGCGTGAGCGCGCTGATAGTGTTTACAACAGCGGGACGTACACTCGGAGGGGAGTTTATGGGCCCTGTAACAGAGTGAACAGAAGTAAGACGCGCACAGGGCTTGTGGGCGCGCTTATACACTCTGAGACTCGAGCGGGCTTGGCCCGCTTTATGAGAGTGGACTCTGTGTGAGACAGGGGAACTGGAGTGTCTTTGTGTATGAGTGAACACAGTGTTGTGGGCACATTCTCTACACAAGTTTATGGACCGTGTAACAGAGGTGGGACGCGCGCACGGGTTCGTGGGCGCGCTTATGTACTCTGAAACTCGAGCGGGTTGGGACCGCTTTATGAGAGTGGACCCTGTGTGAGACACGGGAACAGGAGTGTCTTTGTGTATGAGTGAACACAGTGTTGTGGGCACATTTTCTACACAAGAGGCTTTTACTCTCTTTTGAGATTTCTCTGGGACGCCGTAAACACGGCGTTTTGTGTATGAGTGAACACAGTGTTGTGGGCACATTTTCTACACAAGAGGCTTTTACGCTCTTTTTGAGATTTCTCTGGGACGCCGTAAACACGGCGTTTTGTGTATGAGTGAACACAGTGTTGTGGGCACATTTTCTACACAAGAGGCTTTTACGCTCTTTTTGAGATTTCTCTGGGGTTTGTGCTCATGCAAGCGGGAAGGGATACCGGCTTGGTAATGGCGGGGTACACTGCTGTAGTAGCCGCGTGAGCGGGGACTAACAGAGGGCGAAACTTTGACGGCGATCCGGCCGCGGCGGGAGAGCGCCGTCTTTTTCTCAACCACGCTAGGCAGACTTCGAGTAATCAGTTTTCAGCGCGATCCTCTGCCGAGGCCCCCGGGGAGGCGGCGGTCTGTGGCGGCTGTCAGAGCGAGCGAGGGCGGCCGCCCTGGTGTCGCTGAGAAGTCTGACTGTGTTTAGCTAGGCGCTAGGGTGGGGCTCGTGCAGGAGGCTGGTCACGTGAGCGGCCTGCAGAGGAGCTAGCGCGACATGGCAGAACAAAATTCGCAGGAAATCCTCAATCCGCGACTGAAGGGGGATTTTTTCCCCCGCTCTCGTCCCATTCACGAAGTACCTCACTCTGTAGTAGACATGGGGTGCAGAAGCTGCTTGGCCGGCGGCTGAAAGCTTGAAGTCGGACTGCAGGCTTTAGCGGGTAGCACAGGTGATGAGCGCCATCTCGCGGAGGGCGGCATAGACTTGCGGCGACCAGGTCCTCTACAGGGAAAATGGAGATAAAGCCCTTCTCTGCGGCTCCGTCCACAACGCGACGCCGGGTGGAAGAGTCAGAGCGAGTTCTAGCAGAGAGCGGGGCGTTCCAGGACTTCGTGAGTTCTGCGTGCAGATCAGGCAGAAAGGGCGCAGCCCGTTTAGCGGCGGGAGTCGAGCGCTGGTGGAAGTAGCTGCGCGGGTCCCGGTTGATTCTCGGGCCGAGGAGGCGTGAGAATCGGACCAATCCTCACCGTCTGAAGCGAGAAGCGAACATGTCTCCTTGGTGTCCGCGGCGTCAACGGAGGCAACAGAGCGGCCACTCGGCGGCAGCTGTATGTCCGGAAGCGGCGGAGATGGAGAGCGGGAGCGAGAGGCTCCGGCGGGATGAACGCTTCCGGCTGGGGGTCCGGCGGCCTCTGAGAGCGGCGTTTCTTTCTCCGCGGCGAAGTCAGAGGCGGCACGGAAGCATCTTAGTGGCCGAAGTCGAGCCCGCGGGGTCAACAATGGCATAGTTTCGCAGAGCTCGCAGCCGCCACAGCGGGGGCGAGATCGGCGTGCTCCAATCCGAGGCAGAGAGCGCAGAAGAGGTGGCGGTCCCCAGCCTCGAGGGGAGCGCGGCAAAAGCCGCCAGAAAATTTACGAGACATCTTGAAAAAGACGCTCGCTCTTTTAGATACAACAATAAATAGGAAGCATTTTGTATAAAGGATACAATCCGTCGGATGGCGCTAGCTCACAGGACGGCTGAAGGTGGCGAAGACGGCCGGCTTCCTCAGTCTCCCAAACGCTCGCTAGAAGGTGCCTTTTCGACGACGGCGGCTTCTCTCTCAGGATCAGCAGATGCAGATGCGTCGCTGAAGGATGAAAAAATCAGATTTATTCAGCCTATTCGGGGTATTTATAGCCTCGTCCACGCCCGCTTCGGGGGCGGTGACGTAATGAGAGCGAGTCAGACTCTCATTGGTCGCGGGTTCATCCGCGCTCCCTCATAGGCTTAAGCAGTTCTCCGTGAGCGAACCAATGAGCGGCTAGCTAGCCTTCTCATGGTCTGCTGCAGCTGAACTGCGTTGACAATGGATACAAAATTATAGGATAATTTTTGGCTTCAATTTCTCAGAAAGATGGAATCTTTCCCGTAGCGTAAGCTAGCTTACGCAATACGAGAGAACCTCTCGTAAGAGAACTAACAATATTAAAAACAGTTTTCGTTGAAGGAGTAGTTCACTTTAAAATGAGAATTACCCCATGATTTACTCACCCTCAAGCCATCCTACGTGTGTATGACTTTCTTCTTTCAGACGAATTATACAATCGGAGTTATATTAATAAACACCCTGACGCTTCCGAGCTTTATAATGAATTGCAACCATCAGTTTGAAGTGCATCCATCCATGATAAAACTGCTCCACACGGCTCTGGGGGGTTAATAAAGGCCTTCTGAAGCAAAACAGTGAGTTTGTGTAAGAAAATTATCCATATTTTAAACTTTATAAAGTAAAATAACTAGCTTCCGGCCAAACGAACATACGGATTCGACTTAAAGGGATAGTTCACCCAAAAATGAAAATTAGCCCATTATTTACTCACCCTGAAGCCATAGGTATATATGACATTCTTCTTTCTAAAATCGGAGTTATATTAAAAAATGTCCTGGCTCTTCCAAGTTTTATAATGGCAGTGAATGGCTGTATGTCTTTTTAAGTCTACCAATGAACAGAACAGAAAAAATTGGGTACATTATGGCAATATAGCGGATGAATTATGCATATTATGATGTTATGATGAACTATACTTTCTCCACTGACTTTCTATGTTCAAAGTATTTCTGTGGATGCTGATTTTTAGAAGGCACACTGAAATGTCGAACGGGAACAACTTAATAATAAAACATCTAGAAAATCTGGATACTGTGTACAGTACACATATGTTCTTCTGAGATAGTCTGAATATACCTCCATTTGAAGAAGGACAGGAATGTTGATTTAAAGAGATGAGCTCATATGCAACGTGAGAGGACAAAGCTTTGTTTTCTTCTCTGAAAATGAGTGAATTTCAATCCTCAGTGGCCTTCCTTCAGGGTTTGCTTTCTCACAGCGGCTGTGTTGGTATATACTTGGCTTCCATTGCCATCTCTCCCCTCTTTTGCTCTCTCCTCACGTCAACCCGATACTTTGCAGCTTAATTGAACCCCAGCAAATGACAAGAAGTCTGAATCGCTGAGAGCTTCGGCGGCCCCACTTGCAGTTTCATCCTTTTGAATAAAACATATTATTCCTATCACTGTCACTGTTTCAAACCTTACTCTTTGACTGACCTGCCAACAGCTAACCTGGGTGTAAAGTTCCCCTACACCTTCCCCTCTGTCTATCCCCATATCTCGCTCCTTTAATCTGCCTTCTTCAATCTCTCTCTTTCTCAACGGGCTCCTTTCCATCACTACCACAGTGATTCGGTGAAAAAGCACAGCATGTTTTTGAAATTTATAAGACAAGACTAAGAGGAGGAGTACTGACAGATGAAGTCCATCTTCCAGAAACTTCAGCGCTGACCTCCGTCCCCATGGGATGCCACAACTATAACTCCCATTCATGTTCAGGACGTATGATCTCTGTAACTCTTAAAATATGAATATGTAATTTAGGAAGCATTTACATAAAATGGTATAACAGAAGTTCAGAAACACTGTAAACCCTAATAAGTTAGCAGAACTTTGAGGTAATCATTTGCTTCAATTGTTTTTAAAGTTCAACTCCAAGATTGAGTCAGCAGAACTTAAAATTTAGATAGTTTTTGTACTACACAAATATATTAATTGCAACTGAAAATTTGAATAAGCTAACTGACAATTTCAAAAGCTGTTAGTTAGTGCTAATATAACTAGCAAGGAGAATTTGCATTTTTTTTTTTTTTTTTTTTTGCTTGCCTTATTGGTAAAGAATTCCATAGTTTTGGAGCTAATGAAGAAAAAGCCCATCTCCCATCAATCGTAAGCAAGTTAAAGGAACAGTTAAAAGACCAGTTTCAGATGAACGAAGGTCCCGTGTTGGAGTATAGGGAATTAGAAGTTCGGTCAAGTATTGAGGTGCCAACCCATGTAAAGCCTTGTAAGTGTCATCAGAATTTTAAAGTCTACCCTAAACCTAACAGGGAGCAAATGCAAACTCCAAAATGGGAGTAATGATCTCTTATCCTAGTTCTAGTAAGGATTCTAGCTGCCGAGTTTTGCACTACCTGCAATTTACTCCAGCCAACAAGGCATTACAATAATCAATACGGGAAAACACAAAAGTCTGCTGCACTCTTTCTGTTTAGGTTAAGTCTAATATAATCAGTCAATGGGTTAACTTACTAATATTTAGAAATATTTGAGTGAAATAAACAAATTCCCACTGGTGATTGTCACTGTTCGGGATTACAGTGAATACGATCGGGTGCTTAAAAACAATGATGGCGTACTTTTGTAGGCCAACCTAGAAGTTACATTCACCCTGTTTCCCACAACAATAGCTGCATCCAAAATCGAATATTTCCCTACTATATTATATATAAAAACGGTACGCCAAAGGAGTAGTAATGTCCAAATACATTGTATGCCTATTCGAAAAACAAATGTTGGAATTGTCCTGCATATATTGATGGGAACAAAATCACAATTGGTTGCCAGTGTCAATACAGCCTAGGAAAAATGTCAGCTCCCAAAACACAATCACATCACGTTTGTATCACTGTAACTTACAACAGCAGGTGTCTTCATGACTGAAGGATTTCTAGTCAAATATTGACTGTTTCTGCAGGTGCACAGAGTAATCACACGCCTTTTGCTTCACTGGCTTTTATTTGTCTTACTAAACAACTCAAATGACAGCATTAGCCTATGTACTGCCCCACCAGCACTGGAGCATCAATACAAATGTGGGACATTACCACAGAATGACCACTTTTTGAATCTATATTGGATATTTGAGATGTCTTTTGAATCTTCATTCAGGGGCTTTTCTTGGTAATTATTGAAATATGTGATTAATTGTGATTAAAGGATTAGTTCACTTTTTAAAAAACTCGAAAAAAGATTTGTTCATTTTGATGAACGAGTTCGAACAGGCGAATCACGAACGTGCATCTCAGGACAGAACAAGGCGAGCATTTGTGCTAATAATACTTTAACTGTTTTATTTATTTTCGAAATGGCGCATCGTTTCGCCAGATAAGACCCTTATTCATAGTCTGGTATGGTTTAAAGTCATTTGAAGCTGCATTGAAACTCATTTGGACCTTGAACCGTTTTGGCTACTATTGAAGTCCATTATATGGAGAAAAATCCTGGAATGTTTTCATCAAAATCATTAATTTCTTTTCGACTGAAGAAAGAAAGACATGGACATCTTGGATGACATGGGGGTGAGTAAATTATCAGCAAAAGTTTTTTAAAAAGAGAACTAATCCTTTAATATTATACCAATGCTTTGACAATGTAAAGTCTTTTATCGTGTCAATAAAGTTGATTCTTGAATCTTGATTCATTTCATGAATTATTCAGCATGCAATGTGAATGACTGTATAAAAAATATAATCGATTGACAGACCTAAAGTATTGTAAAGTCTACATTTTCTAAAAATGTTGGAATAAAAGCTGTATGCTGGTAGTATCCGAATAGCTTCTCTTCTAATGAGTCTTTTTTTCTTCTTCTGTTGTTGTTCTGCCTTTTCATTTATTAATGAGATGTGGCTATACATCATGGTGATTAATCTCTGAAGAACATTCAATCCGTTCAAGTGGAAAGACACATGTGGGTGTAAACGCTTGTTTCTCGTCTCACCTCAGGAGTCAGGAGCACAGAATCCACCCTGGATCATTTTCCCCTTGCTTTCATGTGAGCGGTGAAGGCTTGTTCCCGCCTGTGTCCTCTCTGGCCTCTTTCATCCTTTTCTTTTGATGCTGCTCTCTTTTTGGAGTTGTTAAAGTGTTTTTTCCCCCTTCTGGGTATAAGTGGTGTCTTTGTTGTGCATTTTCTCCTGCTGTTTTTTCCCCCGTAACTCGTTCTCTGTGAAGTAGATATACCGAGAGCACGTTATATTGTGGCATGGAAAAATGTTCTCATGCATGTCGGCGCTCGAGGATTTCCATTATCGTGGCAAACTTTGGAAACTAACAGTATTGATATAGGTGGCGGCCTACAAACTATATGTGGTCAAATTCTGCAGTGATTACGCTGTACTAAAGCTATTATTAGAACAAATATGTGACCCTGGATGACAAAACCAGTCACATGGCTTTCCAGTGATGTATGGTTTGTTAGGATAGGACAATATTTGGCCGAGATACAACTATTTGAAAATCTGGGATTTGAGGGTGCAAAAAAAAAATCGAAACATTGAGAAAATCTCCTTCCCACTGCACAATGTGACGTTAGAGTGACGTCTTTTCTATGTAATTTTTGGACGTCCAATTTCGGTCCACTGAAGGGGTTGTTTTGTAACGCCAAGCGACGTCTTTATTCGACGTCTTTTGCACGTCTAGCCTAATATTGACGTCGGTGGGACCAAATGTGGTCGTTTGTGGACGTCTTTTCAACATCAAATTTAGTATCTTCTATAGCGATAACTGTAGTCCCATGTTTCAAAAAGGTAGAGGACATTTTTAAAGGATGTTATCTGTACCATGTATTTACATTTATGCATTTGGCAGATGCTTTTATCCACAGTGACTTACATTGCATTACACATTTACATTCTGGGAATTGAACCCATGATCTAGGCGTTGCACTAGGTGGCCGTTTCACAAGCGCCAACGCTCTACTGTTTGAGCTACAGCATTGTCAATTACCACCTTCTGCTTGAGACTATCAAATGCATAGATAATCTGTATTCAGATGTATTAATCATGTTGATAACAACAATGTTGATATTTGTAAATAAAAAAAATATTGCATATTAATCATGTAAATTTCCTAATAGACGTCCAAATGAGGTCCAAAAAAATTACCCAGCTCAACGGTCAAATGTTGAACGTCAACATGACGTCCAAATTGGGTCATGGTTGGACGTCCAAATAGTGGACCTAGTTTGGACGTTGAATAGATTAGAATTGGTCATGACATGGACCGACGGACCCAATATAGACATGATCTGCACATCTATCCGACGTCCAGTGTTTAGTGGGTTTAAAGTTGTCCATTTATGTTCACGATTGTGCTGCATTCACTCACAAATATAAATGTTTTATACATTTATGGTAGGAAATTTACAAAATATCCTTATGGAACATGATCTTTACTTAATATCCTAATGATTTTTGTCATACAAGAAAAATTGATAATTTTGACCCATACAATGAATGTATTCTTTCTTGTCTATTTCCACAAATATACCTGTGCCACTTAAGACTGGTTTTGTAATCCAGGGTCACATATTCATAAAATCTTAATTCTTAATCCAAGTCGATTAAGATGAGTTTTATTTGAAATTTGTAAAAGCGAACAATAAAGAATGGAAACGATAGCATGACAAATTAACAGCTCAATTGTGTTATATTGCTTTTATACGACACTTAAATACACAAGAATGTAATATCAAGTAACTTAGATAAATAGCTTGACTATTTCAGACAATAAAGAAAGTCACTTGTTTCGTTCCTATAATGTTTCAGTGTTGTTCAATGAATTGGTTCAGTGATCGATTCAATGACCTCAGTCCTTTTGGTTGTTTTTGAACAAATAGCCTAGGTTGTGAATGATCCAGTGACTCATTCATAAAGAAAGTCACCTGTTTCATTGCTGAATGAATTAGTGTCTTTGAACAAATCAGTTGTGAATTTTTGAATGACTCATTCAAAATAAGTACCTTCTCAAAGGCCACTGTCTTTATGAGTAAGTACTTGCTTTGCCAACCTCAAAAAGGTACATTCTATGTAGTATGAAGGTAATCCGGACATACATTTTAACATAAAATAATCCGGACATACATTTGTAATTTTGTCATTATCATGTGACAGTATTCACTGCCATTCACAAATCCTCTCCCATGGCATCATATATACAGTGTCAATCTCGCCTGAATCAGGAGGCCATCCGAGTACTTTTTGCCTAATCGCTTTTATGAGAACTGTGAATTCGACCATACTACTTTTGTCACATACTAGCTATGTTTCCATCCACACGTTTTTATCCGCATTAAGTGATATCGAATGAAAAATGCCTTATGGAAACAGTACAATTCGATTGAATTTCATGAATATCGACTCAAATTAAATACGATCGGTTTTATCGGATTTTATCTTGATCGATATACGGGCTTATGCGATCAACGCGGATGGAAACGTTATTATGGTGCGATCCATTTTGCCTAGTAAAATTTTGTTCGCAAATGTTGGCTTGAATGTTGTGCAATTCGGTGAGAAAATGAATGGAAACACCTTAACATGTCTCAAATCAATTCGATATGCCAATTTGATCGCAAAACAGCATGTGACGTCATTACGCACAGGTTTTTATCCGCTTTAAAGCCGTTTGATGGAAACACACTTTCACCAGCTTTATTCGCATGAGGTTTTTTTTTACCGAACTTCAGATAATTCGATTGACAAGTGGATGGAAACATGGCACTGTCTGTATGTGATTTCAGATGAAGCCACTTGTTCCTGAGTGAATCGTTTTTTAAACAAATCGGTTGCAAATGATTCAATGATTTGCTCATAAAGACATTCTTGATTTGTCGTGTTTTTGAAAAAATGTGTTGTCTCTGTCATTATACAGTTAGGCTCAATCCCAATTCACCCCTTGCCCCTACGACCTTGTTTTAGAGTGTACCCCTTGGCCCTTAAAACAGAGTTACAAGGGCCAAGGGGTTGATATATTCCCCTACAAAATGGAACAACCCTTCATGAACCTGATACGTCATCAGTCGTCTGCGAAAGCGATTTGTTTTTACAGGATTTCTCCATGACAATGACTGACAATGAGTGCCGCTGCTCTTAACTTTGAGGAAAATTTATGAAAAATATATGATTATAACATTCCTTCCTCGAAATGTATGTCCTTTCTGTTTCGGAAAGGTTTTAAATGAATATATTATTATTATAAGTGTAAATAAAAAAAATCTCTGTTTCGAGGGCTATGTAGACCCCTTCGCCCTACCCCTCTTTCGCAACAAGAATCGGGACACGGGGCAAGGAATGAATTAGGATTGAGCCCAAGTCTACTTGTTGCCACCTACTGGCTTACTATGGTATCAACCAGCCTTGATCGCTTCAAATGATGTTGATCGGTCAGTTGAGTTCACTGATCTATAATGCGTAGGCCTATTATAGTCTTATAGATCAATCATTCTTCTGCTATGTCACTCTGAAATAGTCCCAACCACAGTGATTTTTTACCTGCTCTAAATAACAGTATAGAACATCAAATATGTTTTGATTAGCTGTGACACATACTGTCATTTTGTCTTAAGTTTTACTCAATGTGAAGTCCTGACAGGAGAGGGGATGGAAAAATAAAGAAAGGGAAAGAATGATGGACCGTCTGAGATAAAAACCATACCTGATAAAGTGGACAGAGTGGAAGAGTTACTGATGACTTTGTTCCCAGAGAGAAAGAGAGAGAGAGGGTTAGCCAAGAGAGATTTATTGCTGTTCTCTACATCTCTTAATTTTACATGCTGTCTTTTCTGGATGGGAGTTTAGGTTTTACCGGGCTGTCAGCAGTGATTTATGTCGCTATTCATCACAAAGTACAGTTAAAAATATGAGTGTGTGGAGAAAGATAGCCAGGTACACATATCTCTGCATAGGGGACGTTCTCAAAAGTGGCGTTCTTGCATCCATTAAAGTTAATGAGACGACATATAGGTTAGTGGCTCCAAACCACATACTCAAGGCTATGTAAATAATCCTTAGGATCATTACTTTTGAATGTTCTCTAAACATTGGATGGAATCCAACTAAAATGTTTCAGAAGAAAAGCTTCATACACGATGGATGATTGAGCTAATTTCTTGAGAACATTATTAAAGACCAGATACCATTCTATCAATGTCACTGGAAGAACTTTTAGAGAACCTTGTGTAACCCCTAAAATCCCTATGGGAAAAAATTAATGATGTTTGTATGAACTGAATTATTATTAATTGTGTTCTTCTGTAAAACCTGATATCAGGAAATCTGCCTGGCAACTAGGGTGTATTAGAAGATAGAAATTTGCTATGGAAATCGCGAAGCCCCGCCCATTTTTGGGCTGCGCAGATGCAGAGAAATTTTGATTTTATTACTCTAACAAGTTGTTTTTAGAGATTGTAATATTAACTTTTAATATAAAAATATTAAAAGATAATTAAGATCGTCATGAACACTTAACCAATTGGATTTGAAGCTGTATCTCGTCATGTGTGAACTTGAATCTTGGTGAGTGTTAACAAGTTGAAACAATCATATTAACTCCTTAATAGTCAAAAGAGGATATTCATATTGTTGCAATTTGTTTTTAATGTTCTTCATGTTATGATTAAATCAATTCTGTGAGTTTTGAAAGAATTATCAACTCTGTGAGTAAAGCAAATCCTGTAATGTTAAGCAGCCATTTTAATGCATGGTTGAGGACACGTAATGTGATTTCTGATGAGAAATGTGAATATTATCGACTTGATGTAAGAGTTGTATGCATAAGGGAATGTTATTGTTAACTATTTAGAGTGTGGTCACATTGATGATACAAATGATACACATGATTCTAAATGTTTAAGTTATGATTTAAGTTCATTAATTGTTTAAATGGAATTTAATGTACAGTAAGGTCCATATAAATTGTTTGTTGGTTGATTATTGAGTAAAATGAAATGGATATGCCTGTTTTATTGCAGGCCAGGTTTTTTTAAACATTGAAATTGTTCCAGAGGGAAGATGGCGAGCCAACCAATGTCATTATCTGAGATTATCTGATTGGCTTGAGGAAACGGTGGGTAGAGTCCACTTATTTGTGGATTTGTCTGCACGTCGATGCTAGAAGTGTTTCAAAATCCACAGACGTGTGAGGGGATTCATCTGGGAGACTGGACTGAGGAACTTGGAAAAACACTGATGCACATACACTGATTGCGCACCACACTTTATTGATGTTCTTGATGATTACAATTGTGTTGTTTTTGTTACAATTCAATACAGTTCATGTTAAATAGTGATCTGTGTGGTCATCAATAACTTTTGATTGTGCCATTTACCTTACTAGAATTGATTGGCCTTAAGTTGAGTATCTGAACCTAGTGTGTACTTACCCTTTAGAGATGGGTTACACTTGCCAGAACGTTAGCTAAAGCTCTGAAAATGTTCCCTGTTGTTTTGCAGTGTGTAGCGCCCCCTAGGCCTATTTCCTGGTACTAAAGGGCGTGCCTGGGCTCTTAAATTTTTTTTTTTTTTTTTTTTTCTCCTTTGGGTGATCTGATGGAGTTTTAGGACACAATTAGGTCACTTGATGGAGTTTTTCGGTTCCTTGCCACTGTTGCCTTTGGCTTGCTCAGTTGGGGATATTCAAATTAATTAAACAATCATACCATTGATCAGCTCTACCAAACTTGGATGTCCTTTTTGGATGTCCAGTAATAAACAAACATTGTTGAGTTGTTTTGATTGATACTGTAAAGCAGCTTTGATACAATCTGTATTGTGAAAAGCGCTATATAAATATATTTGACTTGACTTGACTTGACTTAAATTAATCCCAATAAACTGTATATAATATATAGAATTCTTGCTGACCTCCTGTTTAAATGTCTGTTTGTGTAACTTTACTTGTGCTTTGAATAACTAATAAACTTTTAAACCACAACCCTGTATACTTACTAATTGAAATGTTAAATAAAAATAGAATTTACTAAATAAATAAAATATTAAATTCACCAAAAGAATGAATTCTCAATATAAACAAAACAACAATAAAAATAAGATACAAAATGACCCCTTCACTCCCTTTGGAGCAAAAGAAACAATTTAAAGATACCTTAATCCCAAGTGGTGGTTCTTCCGTCGAATTACCACACCGTCACAGGCAGTCTCTCACACGTGATGACCAGGGGCTGGCAATCACTCACGCGACAGGCATGCTCTCAGTGACGAGATGTATACTTCAGCAAACCGTCAACAACTACAAAGTCTTCGGCTTCCAAGTTCACAATTCAGTCAGATTTGTGTGCACAAAACCTAAACGTTTGTCACATTCTATTTTACAGTTTAACCACTAAAACATGGAGCAAGTCCTCGACGCAACTTCTCAGCTATTCCGTTTTTTTTTCTCTCTTCCTGGTTGCGACCTTTTACCGCACATGTCACTCCATGCATACAAAACTCATATAGTAATATTTTTTTACCACCAAACATCAAAATATTACATGTTACATTATACATTTCACTTCACCAATGAAATCCTTTAAACAAAAACTCTTAGAATAAATTAAACATACTTGAAACAAATACAATTGTATATCAAACTACAACTCCCACAACCCCTTTTATTTACCTAAAATGAATAGAATGGATATGAACTATAATAAATTTGTTTCTTGAGCTTACTTCTAAAGTCTAATATTGTATAACTTTAAAATAATTTCTTTAGTTCTAATGTGCAATTATGAACTTAATGCAATCTAAGTTATTTAGCACGTAGTTAACTTAAATGCTTTTTAGCACTGCGCTACACCCTCCCTCTTCTGAAAGCTAGCATGTCCTCATGCGCTATCATTTAGACATGAATACGTCCTCTTCTTTCGGGACAAGGATTAGCAAGAGAGCATCTAAAACATTGGGCCATGGGATGACACCAAAGTGTTTTGCACTAGGCTCTTGACTTATATGAACCACAGTAAGGGGCTTATCGACTGGTTTCCCCGGCTCATCATACGTAAAGCGTGTCACAGGTTTTACCTGTCTTTTAGGACGTCTTTCACAGATAAGTTCTTCCACAGGCACTTCATCTTCAACCACTTCACACTCAGCAGGATGTTCTCCCCCTTCAGACTCTGAGGCGTTCACGGTGTCTGGTTGTGGTTGTAGACTACTTCCGGCGTCATCATCCACAGGAGTTTCTCCAGCTTCTCCAACTTCTTGAGCATGGCTTTGCTTTAAGTCATCAGACACTGGGGTACTCTCAGGTAGGATTTCTCTCTCAGGAACAGCAGAAGGTATCATCTGAACAGTTCGCTCACATCATCTCTCAGAGGGAAATACGACCCATTATGTTCCTCATCAGATGAGGACCCTTCAAATCCATCTTCAGCATTCATTTCTCTGACTTCCTCATTCCTTGTTTCCTTTCTTACCCGTTTCTGATTTGTTTGGGTTCTGGTCACAGGACGATGAGGGGTCTTTTTGCTCTCTTCGGGGGTTGGCAACCTCACAGACTCTCCTATGGTTAACAGGTGGTCTCTATGAAGTGTCCGTATACCTCCCATTCCTCTTTCAGGTTTCAATCTGTAAACAGGTAAGTCTGGCAATTTCTTCACAACAATGGCAATGGATTCCACCTATCCTATAACTTGTGTTTTCCTGTCAATCCCAGATTCTTTATCAACACTCTGTCTCCTTGTTCCAGATTATTATGTCTCACTCTTCTGTCAAAGTTTTTCTTGTTTCTATCATGGTTCTTTTGCGAAGCTTCGGATGCAAGTTTGTATGCATTCTGCAGTTCTTTTTTCATGCTCTCCACATACTGCTGGTACTTCACTGCATCCTTCCCATCAGCAGAAGTGTTAAAGCATACATCAATGGGCAAGCGGGCTTCTCTTCCAAACATGAGTAAGTATGGCGAATAGCCAGTAGCCTCATTCTTCGTACTATTGTACGCGTGGACTAGTTGACTGACTAACTAGTTCACTTAGTTATCTTAAATACTTTTTAGCACTGCGCTACAAGTGCAACAGAAAAAGACATTTTGAATGCTTGTAGAAAGTGTGACCTGGATTAAGATTCTTCAACATTTATCATTTTGTTTCAGAAGGAGAAAAAAATAAATTTAAAGGGATAGTTCACTTTGAAATTAACTTTTGATATGTTTTAGCTTACCTCAAGGGCATCCAAGATGTAGGTGTCTTTGTTTCCACAGTATTTTCAATTTTTATATTTTTAGGTCAAACCGTTCTTGTCTGTCAGTCATATAATGCAGGTCTATGGGGTCCACCTCAAAGAGCATACACAGAGAAGTCCAAATTAAACATGATTTAATGACTCGTAAATGTAAGTACACATTGATGGCCTAAGACACGAAACGAGCGGATTGTGTGAGAAAATGAACAGTATTTATATCGTTTTTACCTCTTGTAAACACAGCCACGTCCAAGTGATCTGAGGTCGCGGGCGCTTCGGTCTTTTCCGGAAAGCGCCGGAAGTGATCTCTCGCGCAAATCGCTCGTTTCGTGTCTTAGGAACACGTGCTCAAGGTAAAGGCGGAGTTTATCGGTGTTAGGGAAAGTTATGATCTGAAACAAGATGCACATTTTACTGTTTTATATCGCGCAAAATAATCGCTGCTCGAAATGGAGAATTGCCTGTACTGGTTTATCGAAGATACCAAAGCTCTTCTGAACAGTTGGACAGAAGAAAGTGGTACAACGTCAATTTGACGGCGTGTGAAGAAACGAGGACCTTATAAAATACATAGATGCTGAACTTTCTAAGCTAAGCATTCAGCAAGCAACGCTTCAATTTCGGGAAAAAATAAAAAAGTTGCGGGCGCAGTATTACAGGCGTACAGTACAGGCGATTAAAACGCACAATGGACAAAGCGGAGCTCAGAGAAGGAACTTTCCATGGTTCGACTTGATGGACGGTGTGCTGGGTCACCGTCCCTGTTAGTGGCGACTCGCGAGACAATCGGGACATTATTGCAGCCACGGCCGGTGAGTTAATATACATGCTATCTTCCTAACTTAAAAAATAAATAAATTCATAATACCCGCTGAAATGGGTTGGGTTGTATGACGTTTGATCTAGAAAGGCGTGTTAGGGCCGGGGTTTAGGGCAGCGCTGCGGGGCTACTGGCCCGACAGTGGGAACGCCAGCCCGTTGCTTAAGGCCTGGGCCACTGGCTCGGCTCGCTGTTAGCCCTGGCCCGGCCCTGGCCCGACAGTGGAAACACGGCTATTAACATTGATTTAACATTGTTTCATTGGTTGCTTGCTTTCTGGGTACGGTACAAAGATGTACCTTTTCACTTTTGTACCTTAGTGTTCTGCCCCAGTGACAGCTTTGCACCTTTTTTTTCTGAGAGTGTATAATCATTATAGATCATTTTTGATTCAAAATTCAGCTATCAGAAAACCCTCTTATTTAAAAGAGATATTTGTGCACATCTTTAGTACATCCTCCGTGAATAAGGTGCAGTTAAAAATAAACAGTGCTTGCAGCAGGTGCACTTTATTTGTGCAAACTGTTCCTTTAACTCCATGTCTTTGTTTTTCTTGTTCTCTCTATTTTTATTCTCTGTATGTTTGCTCCTGTGTGTGTACGTTTAAATGTAGGTGACTGCAGTGGTAAAGCCACGGCCCGTTCACCTTGTCAGAACTTATCAGCTTGTTTCTGCTTTGTTATTGCCAGAGGCATGAATTAATTCAGCTACAAATGCAGCATGCTTTGTGTGTTTTTCTTCTTTACCCTACTTCCCTTTCTCAATCGCTCTGCATAGAATCCATCCCGCATTTTTTCATTCTCTTTTGATTTGTCATATCTTTCTTGTTCCTCTTTATTTCTGTCTCTGTGCGGCAGTGAAGAATACGCTACCTGAATTTCACACCATAAGCTGGTTTATTGGCATGCATGAGCGGTAGCTGTGATATTAAAGCAGACTCGTGCCCTCTCGATGGTCTGTTTTTACATGAGTGGATTATATTGTCATTGTTTGGACGTCTTCCACAGCCAATGAGAGATACTATGCAACATGAGCTCCAGGGTTTCTTCTGATTCAGAAACACAAAGAGAGAATGTGTTAATGCAAGCACACATTAAATGGATAGATCACCCAAAAATGAAAATTGTGTCATCTCTTACTCACCTTCAAGTTGTTCAAAACCTGTATGAATTTCATTCTTCTTTTGAACACAAAAGAGTCAATGAGAATCAGAGTAAATGAAAACAACTGAGAAATTAAGGCTATTAAACACATAGTATTTTTCCCTTTACCTGTGCATATTGTCGTTTTGGCTTGAAGTGACAAACTTCAAGTGTGAATCCATGCATATGTGCAAGTGCTGAATGTGTTGAGCTATAGCGTGCAATGCAACAAATAAAAAAGATGGAATATTATGAACATGATTACTATTGATTGTTTTAGATTTTAATATCACGTCCATACCATATCAACTATACATCACACAAACCTTAGTGTTTTGTTTGAAGTCCCCCTGTGGTTAAAATCTAGCTTTTAATGTTGTTTAGGTTATATGATGTGTTTTTAATATGCTTTAAGACAAACCATGTGCAAATTCATAAGTCAACACCCTTGCTGAGTATTATCTCTTTAAAGGGATAGTTCACCCCAAAATGTAAATTCTGTCAGTAATTACTCTCCCTCATGTTGTTCCAACCCCGTAAGACCTTCGTTCATCTTCGGAACACAAATGAAGATATTTGTGATTAAATCTGAGAGCTGGATCACTCCTCCAGGCTTCTAAGGGATTGAAACTGTCCAGCCCAGAAGTTATTAAAGAAATCGTTAAAATAGTCCAAGTGACTACAGTGACTCAATCTTAAGTTTATCAAGCGACGAGAATACTTTTTGTGCGCAAAAATAACGACTTTATTCAAGTATTCATTTCCTTCTGGCTTGGCCTCGAGACGGTTCACGTAGTATTATTGCGTAGCGCGTCTGTGTTGTACGTCACCCGTACTGTAGGCTCACTATTGGCCGACGCTGGTCATGTGTGCGATGCGTGTGGCGTTCAACCAGAAGCTCTACGCAATTATACGTGAACAATCTCGAGGCCAAGAGAGAAGGAATGAATACTTGAATAAAGTCGTTATTTTTAAGGATTTTAATCCTCAATCAGTGTGAGGATTGCGTCATTATGTCTATGACGAGTCACGCAGACTACACCGCAGCGGTGCGACCCGAACCAGTGTAAAATAGTCCCAATATAAACACTTATTATAGGTGTACCATAGTGACTCAGAATAAGACAAAAACGCATGGATGTCGCTCATTTAATAAATTTAGTAAATTTTGAACACAAAAAAAGTTAGGGCCTGCTGCTTTAATGCTCACTGTTCAACACTTTTCAATATGACCTGACCCCCAAAAGAGCTCGCTGAGGCCCCCTTGTGGGCCGAGACCCCCCTGTTGGGAACCGATGATGATTGAGGTGACCAATATGAGTTTTAAAGGATACATTTATTGACTACAGGCGGACTTAAAAAAGTAATTGAGTTGACGGTTGGCTCACTGTGTTTGGTGGCGTCAAAAGGTCATTCGACGTGCGTGGGATAGATTTCAACAGACTGTGGCACGTAAATCACAGCAACTCATTTCTCCTTTACATTGCGCTCCTTGTTACACAAAATTATGATGCAATACAACAGACAAGCATTTTAAAGGCCAATTCACACGCGCTCACAAAACAACATCTACTCTCACGTCAACACAACACGCATGCGTTAGTTAATGATATTTTTACTACTTTTGGGCTTGAAAATGACAGAGAGGTCTCAGGTTTCAATTTAAAGGTTTCATTTGTGTTTCGAAGAGGAACGAAAGTTTAACTGGTTGAGTAATTAATGACAGAATTTTCATTTTTGGGGTGAACTAACCCTTTAAGGCAGCATTTTCTCTGTTCAAACTGAATGCTTCATTTTTTTTTGTAAAGATAAAGTGACTAACTCGCCTCTTAGTTTGGCCCCAATTGCGAAGTTATCCTCTTCGGTCTCTTTGATTCATGGAACCGTTGGATCCGTCGAGTGTGTTCGGGGACAGTAGCTTTTCCCTAGTTGTTTCTGCTTTGGTTTCGGTTCTCAGTGTGATTTCCCGGGAAGCTGAAGGCAATGTTTCTCCTTCCACAGCAGGAAACAGAAGTTGTAGCTGAAACTTGCCTCAGGGTTTGCTAGATCATCCAGCAAATCCACTGCTGTATTTTGGTCCTTTCCTCTGGACTTCATGTCGGACTTGTGTCAGACTATCTGTCTTTCCTTTTGAATGCATATTGTAGAGCACATTTTAAATGCCCGCGGAGTTTCTCTTTGTGACTCACACTACAGACGAGATGGCTTTGAACCTATTTGAAATGACTAGTGCTGGATCTGGAACAAGCAAACAGACACTCATGAGATTTTTATGACAGCAGGGCAGTGGGCATGACAGCACGGCTGTTGAATCAACGAGTGCAACTGATTAACAACGAAGGGGAAGAGGTTCTGACAACCTATTTCAAATGACTTTGCTTTTGGATTCGTCATACAGCCAAACATTTTTTACTTTTCCCATTGCAGGATATTGCGACCAGAGCCGGCTTTATGCATAGGCATTCTAGACACATGCCTATGCTCGGACGTTCATGGGGGCTTTCTTAAGAATGGATATTTTTATTATTATTTCACTCTAATGCTAAAACTCGGTAAGACAAGTACTTTATTTAAAAAAGCTGTCAGTCAGAAACCTTATATCTCCATATTTCGTCTTTATGTCTTTTGTCCATACCAGCAGCCATATCACCCTGTAGCCCAAGACTGGTTGGCCACTGAAGCTAAGCAGGGCTGAGCCTGGTTAGTACCTGGATGGGAGACCTTCTGAGAAAACCAGGTTGCTGCTGGAAGAGGTGTTAGTGTGGCCAGCAGGGGGTGCTATCCCTGTGGTCTGTGTGGGTCCTAACGCCCCAGTATAGTGATGGGGACACCATACTGTCAAAAGAGCACCGTCCTTCGGATGAGACGTTAAACCGAGGCCCTGACTCTCTGTGGTCACAAAAAATCCCAGGATGTCTTTCGAAAGAGTAGGGGTGTAACCCCGGCATCCTGGCCAAATTTGCCCCTTGGCCTCTGTCCATCATGGCCTCCTAATCATCCCTATATACTGATTGGCTTCATCACTGTCTCCTCTCCACCAGTAAGCTGGTGTGTGGTGGGCGTACTGGCGCAATATGGCTGCCGTCGCATCATCCAAGTGGATGCTGCACATTGGTGGTGGCTGAGGAGATTCCCCCTTCTATGTAAAGCGCTTTGAGTGCCTAGAAAAGCGCTATATAAATGTAATGAATTATTATTATTATTATTATTATGTTCCATTAATCAGTACTATTGGTCAACTTTTATGTCTGTCTGTGGGTTTCGCAAATATTTAAATAACTTATAGCTGTTATATTAAAGTCAGCCTGTGAGCTTTCTTTTGCCTAACATGTTTGAATCGAGTATAAATGCTTTAACTATTCAAAGTTTCTGAATGTAGAAAATATTTTTTTCCCCAGTTGTATTTATTTCACCAATTTTTTTTTTTATATAAGCAACGCTATATGAGTGAAATGATTTATTGCAATCAATTGACAGCCATAACGGTTTTCTGTCATTATTGGTGTGAATATACCTTTCAGTGTTTTTCAGTCAGACTTGTTTTAAATGACTGCATTATTAATTTATTTATATGTTGTATCACATTTCTGCAAATCACCATGATACATGAATATGGCTTTAGTGTTTCATATTCTCATTTTAATTTTAATGAGCTCTCAATGAGACAGAGCGAAACGTACCGAAGATATCATTATTTCAAGCCTCATGTTAGTAACACTGATTAGCTCTCTATTTTTGATGATGTTTTGTCAATTGGCCCAATTAAATAAGATTTAATACATTCTAGGGTTTATTAGACTTTTAAATGGATCCTGAAATGCTTGAGTGTGTTTTATGATGAATAATAATCCATTATATTTTCTCTTTGCGATTCATGTTTATGATGCACCATTAGTCATATTTTTGCACTTTGAAGTTGCAAGGTAAAGGATTCAACAAATTGTTCTTTAGTCTTCATATTAGTTATCTCAAGGTGCGCACATCATTCTCTCTATTTGTCCTTTGTTAGGTTTAAGCAAAGAAACAACTGTTTCTTATAATTGCAGGCTAAACTCCATGTCAGCTTTCTTATAATTGTTGGTCCTTTTAAAAACAGCTCATTTTTAATGGGTAAACATTGACAGAGGATGCTGTAGTCAGTGACTCTTAAGGATTTGTATGGAGCTGTAGTGTTATAGTTATTTTTTCTTACAACATATTATACACAAAACACTTCTTTATTCTTTATATACTTCTTTTCAACATTCACTTTCTAGGAGTTCCAGTCAATGCATGCTGTGAGCTGCCTAAGTTAATGCAACTAAATTAATTAATGTAGTCCCAACAACACATTTAAGTTGATGGAAAGCAATGAAATTAAGTATAAATTAGTTGGATTATTTCATTTTAATAAAAAAAATCAGCAGAAATAATTTGTTTGAGGTGTATAAGCCTATACAGTACATGAAAACTATAAAAAGGCCTCCATTCAAGGTTTTATATGCTTTTCTTTAAAAATATGCAGGATTCTTTCAGATACTGGGCTTTTTGGGTGCCAGAGATTTGACTCAAGTGAATTTTAATGGAAACGCAAAAAAATCGATTCCAGCTTCTATAGCAGATTTTTTTAGATGTCTATGCAAAGATTTGACAGGCTGACAAAATATCATACATTGCCTGCGTAATATACATATTCACTTACTGCTGTTGTTTTCCACCAAAATGAGGTCACTTCCTGGAGGATGATGATGTCATTGAGGAACTGGTTTATAGTTAACAGGAGTTTGTAAGACTATTAAAATGAAAAGGTATATTGAGGCCACAGGAAATTATAATCTGGTTTATTAAATGTTTTAAAGTCCTCCTGTGGTCAAAATCCAGCTTTTAATATTCTTTATATGTGGTGTTTTTAATATGCTTTAAGACAAACCATGTGCAAATTCATAAGCCAAAACCATTGCTTAGTATTTTCTCCTTAAAACTGCAGTGAACCAAAGATAGTCTCAAAAACACGGTTTGAAATCGCTGGTGTTTCTGACGTCACAAACCATGTAACCAATCAGATCACCATGTGATTGTCAACGTCATTTGCATATTCATAGATCTGCATATCCTAAATGAGCCAAGGGTGTACATTCAAGCTATTTTAAGGCATCATTAAAGGGGTCATACACTTTTACAAGTTGATTGTACTGAAATGTGTGTTGGCAGTGTCTGTACACAACCATCATATAATGAGAAAAATCTCCTTATATGTTTTCCCCTGCCTCAAATTGAGCCGTTCGTTTGTGTGACGTCAATAAAACGGACGCCCCTCCCACGATTGTTGATTGACAGCAGCGTTTCAACACAGACCCGCCCTTGCTCGTGAGCGAGCTGTCAATCATAATCCGCGCAGACCGGTGGTCGTGCTGCAAAGTACGCTGGAGCACAGTCTATGAGCAGAATGGAGTCTAAGCGAAGTGGTGTTCTATGGGTGCGATAAGGAACACAAAAGTCATTTTTAATGTTCCTAAATCCGAACCGCTGAAGACGCAGTGGCTGAGTTTGTTTTCGAAGGGAATATCCCCACGATCAACGTAAATGCTTTCATGTTTGCGCGAATCATTTCACACACCAGACTGCTTTATAAACGAGGAGTATAAAGCTGGTTTTGCTAAGAAGCTGCTCCTGAAAAAGGAATCGGTACCAACTATCCGTGTTCCTGCACCTCCAGAAGAACTGAAGTGAGTGTTTATATTAATCTTTGCAAATCGCTAGCTTCACGATGAATGTGGCTAAGGTTTACACTCAGGGTTCATTACGGCATGTTTTCTACGACGTTCTCAATATAATTCATAATCCCAGGTTTAGAATGAACAACGCGTTATGGTTATTGTGTTATTGTGTTACAAACGGTGTACGCACAGAACAGAGGGGCGGTGTGAGCAAAGCTCATTATCATTTAAAGGCACATGCACTTAAACGGCGTGCTGACAACAGAGCTGTTTTTGACCAGGTAAAATAAGTGTTTTCTTACAATACTAATAAGAATTTTTAATTAAAGTATATTACAAACTTTTAATTTAGACCCTAAAGAATCATATTAACTTGGCATTATATGACCCCTTTAAATATGTAATTTTGGTGATCAAAGATGAAAGGGGGACTTTAAAGGGTACCTATTATGGCATTTAAAATGTTCCTAATATTGTTCTGGGAGTCCTCAACAACAGTTTTACAAGCATGAAATGACAAAAAACACTTTTGTTGTCTTATAATATGCATTTATTTTTACCTGATTTGCTCACCAACTCCCATATGAATCGTTTAGCAAGTCATTTTTCCAAACCCCGCCTTTGCGTGACGCTAATCTGCGGCTCGCAAATCCATACTTTATAGCATTTAGGTTTGTGAAGCAATCATCTTCAAAATGACACGAACACAGAACAAGGTTCGGCTATACTTGTGTGGTATAGTTGTATATATGAACTGTAGCCACTTAGTCTTCAAATGCTCCTCACTGGGCAGATGAAAAAAGTTTGCTTTTGCGTCCAGGGTTGCCAGGTCTGCACAACAAAACCAGCCCAATTGCTCATCAAAACTAACCCAATCACGGCCAAAAATAGTCAAATAGCGTTCCCGGGTGTTTCCCCAATAACAATCATGTTGCAGTGGGTAAAACAATCGCGTCAACCCGTGCACTACACAAACAACCCGCGGAAACAGTGCAGGCATACGGACCTGGCAACACTGGTTGCGTCGCACTTCAAAACCAAAACACAGCGTCTCGTCGACATGATGTTAGTTTTCCCTGGCGTCTCCGAACGCAATGAGTGGGCGTATCTTATTGAAATAACTTGTCAAGTTGACGTCAACTAGACAAAGGAAAAGCATCGTTCGTCGAACGATTCATATCAGCGACTCAGAGTCGACTCTTACTTTTGAGAGACAATAACTTTGTATACGGTGAACTTTCATGTTTAAAACTTTGCAGGATGTTTTCGTTCACTTAGATCTATGTTACACACTACATGAAAGGCAATTTTCAAAAATCCATAATAGGTGCCCTTTAAACGTTTTTTTTCTTGGTTATATAAACATTAAGGGAACATTCAATTTTATCATTTTGCAAACATTATGGGAACGTTCTCTGAACATTCTGAAACAATTACATAAAAAAGAAATTCCAACTAAAATGTTTTTTAGGAAAAAAGCTCCATGAACAATGTATAAATAACTAAAAAACATTTTTAGAACATCCTACATAACTTTGAGCAAACATTCTATTAATATTACTGGAAGAATGTTTGCTCCTAACCACGCCAGAATGTTGGTTCTAAGTTTTGAGAAAGCCCCCTGTTAGCTGGGATCAGGCCCGGATTGGCCATCTGGCAATTCTGGCACATGCCAGAAGGGCCGGTGTGATTTTCTATTGTTTTGGGCCGAGCTGACCACGTTGCTGCACCTTTATCGCAAAAAAGTTTTTTCCTATCGCAAAGGAGGTTTTTCAGCTCCTATATAGGCTACGCAAATAATATAAGGCTAATAAATATCATCATTATTATAACAGTTATTAGGCTACATATTTAGAAGACGCTTTTATCCAAAAAAGGAACAAAGCAATTCGTCAAATGTCATTCATAATGGTTAGACAATAATAATACAGGGCTAAGATTATCACAAATAAACACAAGATTTTGACGCATATCAGTGTTTGCTGAGCGCGCATGGCAGGGAGGCGCGGGCGTGAACACTTGCTTTTTCCTATCAACAGTAGAAACAACTTAAAATAGGCCTACTGTATAATTTCTGGTCATACAGAAAATAATAATACATTATTCGCAACTATGATTTTATTTGTGTAAACTCACAATAACAAGAAAACGTTGTGCTTTTGTAAAATAAAATAAAACAAGCATGCGCGCTTTCATGATCTCCGTGAACTGGAGCGCGAGAACTGAAATAAAGTATAGCCTATGTAGGCTAAAGCTTGAAATGTCCACTTTAAAACGAACAAATTCGAATCGAAAGCTAATACCTTCTGCTTGTGTAATCCGTAAGAAAGGTGCATTTCTCTCTAGAGGTGCATTCGCGCTAACCTGGCTCCGCCCTCCTACGCACTTCCGCTCAATTTCATTTTCCTTCAGTACTCCAGTACTTCAGTACAAATGAAATGTACGAGAGTCTGGTTGAACCAGGCTACATTCGCGCGGCGCGCCTCAGCGGAGATGGATATATGTTTTTAGCCGACAATTTAGAAAACAATAGTTTATTAATAAACAATTTAAATGCCTCAATATTTTTTTCAGACACATTTATTATCATTAGCCTATAACTCATTGCTCTCATGGCTCTTCTCATTCACTGCGGGAAAAATATAATTTCCAGGTTTTGGCCTTAGAAAACCAGTAAAATCGACTTTTTTTCGTATTAAGTTGGGAATATTTTAAATGAAGGGGCAAAAAGTCATAAACAAACATCTGAAATTTAGTCGATATATTATTATTTTTGCACAGCATTTGTGTACAGTTCAAAAAAAAAAAAAAAATTGGTGTTCAACTTTGCATTTAAAAAAAACAACCACAGTTCATTTTTCGTTTTGCAATACGGGTTAAATAAGGAAAAACGAATGGACACAAATGTACACTGACCGTTTGGACAGAGTTCTTTATTAAATTCATAAAAGAAACAATAATTAGGCTACAGGAATACTGGATTCTAAACCTCAAAAAAATGCCACAATCAAGACCTCGGAGCAGAAATGAGAGAGAAACACCCAGAAACTCCTTATGCCGTTCGCAGTATACGGGTCTTTCCATTAATGCTTGGATAACACATCACGTCTCCTTCATTAATAATAATAATAATGTCTAGTGCGGTGGTGGCTGATAGACTTACCTACCCGTTGCCATGATGTTTAAATGACTTATCGCGACAGGAAAAAAAGGACGTTGTATCGCATAACATCAGTTAATGGAAACGCCGTCATTTCGCAATAGTTTTTTCTACATTTAAAAAAAAAAATCGCAAAAGTTTTGCGCAAATCTGTAATGGAAACGCGACTAAATTGCTGCCTTGTATGGTGTGTCTCAGTGGGAAAAATGTTCAGATTCTGGGGACGTTTTTTAACGTCATCAATTAGTTGGGCCGGTGAAAACCACAAATGCCAGGGCCGAATTTTGGTCCCAGTCCGGCCTTGGCTGGGATACAGCTATAGGTCAAACTCGGCCACATCCACACGAAGCCAGAGTTTTCCCTATCCGATCTTTCTTTTTTCCTCATTCTAATTTTTTTTTCGTAAACACGGCGTCGTCTCAAGAAATATATGTGTACACGTGAAACCACTGAAACCGACTGAAAACGATGTGGTATACATGCCAGACCAGTATGTGGCTCTGTAATTCTGCCACAGAGATACACTAAACAAGGAGAAGATGATTTGGAGCATGCGCATAACCTCGCGCGCTCTATAAGAAACCCATCACGACAGCAAGGTGGTGTGATGACATCATCTTTTCACAAAATGTTCGGATTGGCCGTACACACGAAAAACGAAAGGGTGTTGGTTTCAGATTTATCCACCCTGGGACACGGTTTCAAAAAATAGTGGTTTCAGTGTCCCAAAACGCTGGATCCGTCTGGACGAAACGCCAATACGATACAAAATTTGTACGTATACAGCTAAACGCGTCTCCATGTGGTGTGGATAGGGCCTAAGATGTTTTAGCTTGATACATGACTGAAGCACTTCCACTCCAAACTCCCAGCGGATCTCCCCAGCATGTAGAGTTCAGTGGAAGTGTCTTCCTCAGCCTCGGGCCAGTATTCAACTGAGTTTAGCTGGAGTGGATGAGTGAAGTCGGCTGCGCTCACCTGTGTTCCACCATAGAGCTACTCTGTTAAAGAGCTTCTTTTTCAAGAAGAAACTTAAAATCTTCAAAAGAGAAGAAAGTGGCAAGTTTTAATGTGCCTGTGCCAAAAGTTTTATGTGCATCATTTCAAAATTAAACATTTATATCATTAATTTTCCTTTAATAATATTTGGAATGAACTAGAATATTTTATGAGCAGCCCAATTCGTATGAATTCGTACAAATGACCTACCACTAACCCAGCCCCGTCACTAGGGTTTAGACAAATCGTACGAATTCACACAAGTGAGGTTAATTAATACGAATTAGCCACCTCGTAAAATACAAACGAATTGGTTGTGAGATAGCGTTTGAATAGCAATTATAATGATAGACATCATTGTATTATATGAGTGAACTTTGAATATTACATGTACCTGTTTCTTAAGTTTCATGTTTCAAGTTTAATTTATTTATAAAGCACTTTTAAAACAACCTTGGTTGACCAAAGTTCTGAACAAAATTGCCTAGGTCTAACACCAAAATTAAAATAAACATTCATAAGGTCTTAAAAGCACAAGACTACAAATGGGTTTTCAAAAGACTTTAAAACTCAGACATTGTGGTCGCTATTCTGATAGAAAGTGGCAATTTGTTCCATAACTTGGGGCCAGCTTCTGCAAAGGCTCTGTCACCCCTGCATTGTAGTCTGGATCTGGGTACCCACAGTAGATCTGAGCAATCTGACCGGATTGTGTTCAGTAAACAACTCTGAAAGGTACAGAGGAGCGAGATTGTTTAACGCTTTGCATACTACAAACATTTTAATTCAATACAATAATGAATAGGTAGCCAGTGCAATGAACATAAAATAGGCGTAATGTGGTCCCGTTTGCGACTGCCCGTGAGCCCAGTTTGGACCAGTTAAATGAATAGATGAGACAGTCAGCCCATGGTACAGCAAATTGCAGTAATCAAGCCGTGATGAAATAAAATCATGAATTACAATCTCAAAACTCTTTAGGAAGGGTATAACTTTCACTAATCTTCTAAGGTGGTAAAAGCTGGAACTGTCAACAGCATTGATTTGTTTGTTCAGCTTTAGGCCACTATCTAAAATTAAAACCCAGATCCTTTGCAACAAAAGAACGATATGAAGTGAGAGAACCCAAGTCAACAGTGCTCAGATCCGTTTTTTCAGTAAGCCCAAGCAGAACAATGTGTTTTGTCATCGTTCAGATGCAGAAAATTAATGGTTAGCAATGTTTTCAAATCTTGACATTGATTTATTGCTGAACTGTCTGCTTGCTGAGTATCATCGGTATAGCAGTGATACGACACGCAAAATCTCCTAAATATAGTACCAATGGATAACATGTATAATGAAAACAATAATGGTGCCAGAGTTGAACCCTGAGGGACACCACATGTAACATGTGCTAAAGAAGGAGATTGATACCCTATATTTACTGAGAATCTTCTTTTAGACAGAAAGGACCGAAACCAGTCCAGTTCAGTGCCTCTAATACTAGTGATGTATGTCTCGAGACCGGTCTTGGTCTCGAGACCGGTCTCGAGACCACTTTTACGTGGTCTCGGTCTTGTCACGGCCTTGACGGTCTTGGTCTTGTCTTGGTCTCGGACCTCTCGGTCTTGTCTAGGTCTCGCTGTCTCAGACCGACATAGTGGTCGGGGGATTTAGCAATACAATACTACAATATCCACGACGATATCCGCAACGGATTGAAGCGCGCGTCCGAGTGAAGGCAGTGTGGTGTGTGTGCGCGAGCCACACGAGAAAACACTGTATCCGCGTGGTCATACATTTAAAAAACTTGATTTAAAAAACACACATCATGTACAGTTTTTGATGTATTCATATTTAGTAAAACACATATCAGTGACATGATGGGTTTTAACTTCATTCAGGAGGTTTTGGGTAACTGCACAACTGACAGATGACTTTGAGTGCACCGTGTGTGTGTGTGTGTGTGTGTGTGTGTGTGTGTGTGTGTGTGTGTGTGTGTGTGTGTGTGTGTGTGTGTGTGTGTGTGTGTGTGTGTGTGTGTGTGTGTGTGTGTGTGTGTGTGTGTGTGTGTGTGTGTGTGTAACCATAGCGACAAAACGACCAACTTTCGGATCCTGCATAATATAATATATCCCTATAATTTCGTTTTTAAAAATATAATTATGTATTTAAAAGTTGCAGAATGGATTCATTTGGAGACTTCGAAATTGGCAGAGATGCAGGCAATGCAAAACAAAATCTTACAAGTTATTGCTTAGCTTCAACAACACTAGTCTGTTTTTTCCCCCTCCGGTCTCGACCTGGTCTCGGTCTTGGTCTCGACTTGGTCTGTCTTGGTCTCGATACCCTCTGGTCTTGGTAGTGTCTTGGTCTCGGTTTAGGCGGTCTTGACTACAAGTCTATCTAATACCGATGCAGCGCTCCAAGCAAGACAGCAAGATACCATGGCCAACAAGCCTTTATGAGATAATATTTGCCTCAATACATATGTCACGCTTTGGCTGATGAAGCAGACAGACAAAGCTTGATTCCAAAAATATAACAAAGCTTTAATGTACACGAGCAGGTGAACAGGACGCACCAGCGTGTATAACATAGACACAAACAATAACCGAAAAGTGCCTGAAGTGAACGGGTTGAATATATATAACACATTGAAACTACTGAAATGTTTTATTAAATATATAACTATTCAATGGTATTATTTAGAATTGTATCAAAGAGTGTTTTTGAAAGATTGAACACCCAATTAGGGTGACATCATCAAAGTGTAAAAGAAAAATGTATAATAAATATAACAACAACAAAGATATACTGATAAAAAAGGACCTGAAGTGCCACTGCGATTGTGAATCTTTTTGAAATCTGTTAAGTTACAATAATTGTCCAAACTAACCAACTTTCCAAAATGAAGCTGACTTTTTAAATCTACAGTGTCAGAGAGAGGTCCGTTTAGGATAAACCGATTCGCTAGAATGAAGTAGACATTTAAAAGCTACATGTAAACAAGAACTGTTTAAGTTCACTAGAATGAATAGAACTTTCTGAACCAATTCACTAGAATGAATAGAACTTTCCGAACCAATTCACATGAGTGAATAGAAGTTTCAAAACCGATTCACTAGAATGAATAGAACTTTCCAAAGCTACATATGAGTAAACCGATTCACTAGAATGAATAAAACTTTTCTTAGGCTCACATAAGAGAAAAAAAAAAAGTAGTTTAACTCCTGTCAATTGGCTGTAATACAAATGTGACATTGAAAACAAGCATTGTTGCACTTTGATAATAGTTTGGAAAAGCAGTTTGTTACTGGAAAAGTGCTGTTTTGAAAGCAGCCAATCTTCTGTCCTGTTACTTACTGTAACCTGTGGTTGGAGTGTCACAGTCATAGTGCCACACGCTGTCTGAATCATATATAGCATATAAGTCAATAAATGTCCTTATTCAAAGGCTAGGTGTTAGTGGAAGAAAGGATCGCTGTAAAAGTGAGCTGAAATCACACAACGTGGATGGTGTTGCATTAATAGAAATAGAAGTCACGATTCTGGAGAGCTGTGTGGATCTGTTTACAGGTGCAAAAATAAAATAGCCTACATTATTTTTATAGGTAGTTGTAAATATACACTTCGGTACATGCACAAAAAAGTATTATTTTTATTCCACACCATTAGTACTGGCAGCTTTGACTGGTGGAAAATAAATTCCCCACCTGTGGTGCAGTAGTCAAGTGTATTTATCATGTATGAAAAATATGCCATCTGTGATTGAACACTCAATGATAAAAAGACAAATAAACAGCACATGACACCGTTTTTGAGTAGTAAAATATTTTATAGAGCTTTTAATGGATTTTGAAATTAGGCATTCACAAAGAATGAAACGACACACTTCTTAAATGCACTTTCTCCCCCATTTTCTCTGCCTTAATATCGCCGTGCGTGTATAGTTGTTAGATCGTCTACATAAAAGCATTAAGCATGTGGAATAATTGATTAGTTGAAACGTTTTCATAGTATAAAAGCTGGTGTTTTGACCCTCATTGCTCCAAAATGATGAATCAGTAATCTGGCTTCCATTTCTTACCTGTAATTCCTCTTTTTATCTGTCTCTCTTTCTTTAATGCCGTCTGTCCTTATCGTCCTGTCTCCTGCTGTCACTGTGAATCAATCACTGACTGTTGTGAAGTTCAGGTAGAAAGTACTGGCTCAAAGGGTACATGAACCAACAAAAAGCCCCTTCTCCCCCTCCGTTCTCACCCTTTCATGATTTTGAGACATGAATTACCACCATGAATCTGGAAAATTAAAGCAGAATAAACAGACTTTAAAGGTGCAGTAAGTGATGTTAGCCATTTGGCAAAAAAAAAAAAAAAACACTCAAAATGATTCACAGCAGAGTTTTTCTGATTGGTCACCAGCTGTAATTCACTTAGAAAGGAAATAATAACAGATTTTTTTTTTTAAGGATGTTTTTTTTTTTTTTTTTAGGTGGGAAGTTTTTAATTCTCTCCATGGACTATAAATCTGAAATATCAAAGCGAATAGCATTTAAGCCCACGACATTAATCCTGATTTAAAAACTTGCCTTCTGTGAAAATTACAGAAGATGCTTTAAAAAAAGATAATAAATAAGGACTCCTCGTCAAGGAAAGGATGATGTGCCTCTAAACAGGACCCGGAAGAGAAGAGGCTTGAGGTTGGTTGGAAAACCATCCTTCTTGACTAATGATGTCATGTCCTGCTAATAAAGTGTTCAGAGGAACCAGAAGCATTTCCTGCGGCTCTTCTTGACCGTCTGGAGGGCCTGTGGAGAGTCCTGCTGGCGTGGAGGAGGAAAGACCAGCTGAGGAGAGCTTTGCTCCGATTCCTGCTGCTCCGGAACCTTCCACGCTCGCGTCACCTGACCCTCCTGAAGCCGGAAGTCATGCTCCACGCTGAGAAAAGAGGAGTTTACAGCTATTATTGTGGCACACAAAAAAAAGCATCATAAAAGGATGTTCTTTGAGAATGCATTGAAATTGCATTGATGCTTTCATGAAAAAACTTTAACATCCATGCATAAAAGGTTCTTTACACTGTGAAAAGGTTTTTAGAATGTAAAATAGTTATGTTATAGATCTTTTTGAAAGGTTCTTCTATGGATCACTGCAAAACCTAGCCTGGCATGCCAGACCTACATCAAGATGTTAGGTCTGGGAACTCTCCATTGAAATACCTCAATCCGAGGGGCGGGATAAACGGTTGTCTTTCAAAATCCCTCGGCACGCAATAGGATAGCGCTAACCAACCAGAGCAACGAACAGCTGTGGCTTTGTGAGTCCCATGCGTTTTCCCACTAGCGGAGCTAGTTGATATATTAAACTTTTGCCGTATCCGGTCGTCAAAACTCCGAACACATCTTCCTTTTTTAAGAATGACTTAAGTGACGTTCTCTTAACTCCAAGTCCTCCAGAGTCGCGGCCAAAGCCGATTCGAAAGACCGCTGCATCTTCATTGTTTTCAAGTAGCAGGGAAATCATCTATGGAAATCACGCGGAACGTCATGAACTGTGCCGTCATTGTGTTAAGCCCGCCCGCCGACTCTATACACGATGTGATTGGCCTGACCAGTTTTTGGTTTTTCCAGCTCAAAAGCCTATTGAGAGTTGCTAGACCACACTGGCAGCGAAATGATTTTCGCGGCCGCTAGGGTGCGTCTAGATTTCTAGGCTATGCAAACCCCCTTTTTGGAGCCTTTATTTTTATGGGCATAAAGTGGATTAAAGTTTGATGTTGGCGTTGAAGTTTTTATTTTTAGAATTTTTGTCTTTTGAAAAGTTTATAGTTAAGGCCCTGTTTACACCTGTATTAAGATGTGCTTTGGTTGATCAAATTTCCACTTTCCACCACTTCCAGAGGAAGTCGAAAACACATTTGACCGGATTGCTTTAGTAGTGTAAACGCTCATGTGGTCGAATGTGGTCGAACATATACAAAAGACTGTCTACTCTCCCACGTTTGGTTTGAAGATGAAAAACGTACCAAGCACAATGTTCTCTCACCATTCCTGATTTCTAACACACACTCACAGCGTTCGGCTGGTCTTGTGGCTGTCAGAGCAGAAACTAAACCTGATGTTCTCTGTGTGTTTTTCCGCCGTCTCCAGTCATGTTCACATATAAATTGCACAAGCTTATTTTGTGAACTAGATCGAAAGATCTGAAAAAAAACGTACATTTATAGATGGGCCCATAGACCCTCCCCTTGAAGAAATCAGGACAGAAGTGTTTGAAAGTGGACAAAAGAGACGGATTAAAACACCAGGTTTAAACGGGAATGTGTCTCCCTCGTCTACTTATGATTCGATCGACCAAAACACATCTTAATAAACAAGGCCTAAGGCTACGTTCACACTGCAGGCTGAAACGACCCAATTCCGATTTTTTTGCCCCTGTGCGACCTGTATCTGATCTTTTCAAATGCGACCCAGGCCACTTGGGTATGTGGTCCAAATCCGATATGTATCCGATCTTTTGAAATTGCGACCTCAATCTGAACGGCCAGGTCACATGTATCCAACCTGCACACCATTGATATGCAACAAACATCATAATTCTGCGTTGAAGTAGGCGGGAATGAGAAGATAAACAGTTAGCTATCGTCGATAGCACGCACCTGTAACGTAGACTTACTGTATTCCGGACATCACGGTATTCTGGACACTGGACCGTTTCCCGCAAATTCTATAAATAAACACTTTACGGTCATTTTATCTATATATATCCATGTCATCTTTGCCTCATCCTCGTTCGCTTCCGACCAACCCAGCTTATAGTTGTTAAAATGTATGCGTTATATATTAGAAATGACTCCTTCTACCTGTCCGAAACACAGTGATTTGAAATTTTCAGCCGTCCGGAATACAGTGAGTCTATCTAGCTAGCCAATACACTCCAACATGTTGCACTGTTATGGTCCGCCGCAGACGTGTCTCTTCCCGTGACAGAGTTAATCGAAGTCACTCAAACATAATCGAAGGTGGATCTGGTCATTCGGAAGTTACTGATGAATTCTGTAGTAGTGAAGCCACTCACATCAGTATCCCACCACTCCTGGCTGCGACTCCGCACCCACACAAATAACTTTAATATTGCTAAACGAGCTCCACTCTTGACATTCATGTTTAGCTACTTCCACAAACAAGTGACGTCGTTGACCGTTGAGTACTCTTCTGCTCACGCGGGTCACTTCTGGGTCATTTCATGTTCACACAGGAGATCACAAAAGGTTGCATTTAATTGGAAATGTGAACGCCTTGCAAAAAAATCGAATTTTTTCAAAAAATCGGATTTGAGTATTAAGCCCCTGCAGTTTGAACTAAGACAGGGGTTCCCAAAGTTTTTTGTCAGCCGAACCGCTTAGATGTGAAAAATTTACTTGCAAGTACCTTCTAAGATTTTAAAGGTAATATTTAAAAAAATTAACAACACACATTTTCATGTTCATGGTTGACTGAAGTCAGTTCACATTCACTCTTTACAAATACCGGTAATACAAGACGTTACAATACAAATACGTACATTTGTCTTAAATTGTTCACTTTCAAACATTCAAACTCTCAAGCTTTTAACATGTCAAATCACCAGCTTCTATTTTGGCAGAATATTGGTGAAGTTAGGAAAACTATTCAGGAAAAGGTTGTAAATGATGTGAATGCGAATCACATAAGTAAAGTGCACATTGAGTTCCCAAATGAACATTAAACTCACAGGCCTGGCAGAGATGGAGTTTGTGAGAAGCAGCATTTACTGTGAACCGAGCTGCTCTGAAAACACGCTATTATACCACAGTGCCACTGTTCACTCTGAAACACACAGCGCATCAGCTATGTAGTTCTTAAATCACAACCTTTGATTTAATAATCATGATTTCAGTTTTATTTTGATTAATTGTGCAGCCCCTTATATTTGTTTGAATGTTACATTAAATGCAGCTTTTCATCAAATCACGAACCCCCTTTTCACTGTAAAAAAATGTGTAACCCAAGTGAAACTCTGCAAATTGATAAAAATTAAATTTTCAGAATTTCACTTGGGCCAACTAAAAAATGTAGATGTGACTAGTAACTAGAAAATTTTGAGTTGGGGAGGTTAGACATTTTTTACAGTGTTGGAAACATTAAGAGAACGCACATATGCTGTTACAGCACTGTTTAAAACATTGATGATCTCTGAAAAATGTAAGAGTTTCAAAAGTTTGCCTTCATTAAATTTAAAAGAAGAGCTTTGAGATTCTTTAAAATGTCTGATTTTGTGTCGCAAAGAAACAACGTGAGGGTGAGCAAACAATCACACAATTGTCTTTTCCTTTAGAAATCTAGGGGAAAGATGCCCTCAACAGAAGACATCAAAATAGCTATAGCCTGCGGAAAAATAAAGGCGCATATAAATGCATATGAACGTTTGCCATTGACATTTTGTCAGCAGCACAGAGCCTGACAGCTGGGATTGTTGCTGATGATGCACTGGCCCAGATAGCTGGCAAACGCTGATGTGGACATGAAGCAGCTTTCCCAGAGTACGGAGAGAGTGCCGCTGAACAACACGGCCATAACTCTTCATGCTAAATGTGACTAATGAGATCATTGTTCCTCTTATATATATTTATATGCTCTCAATTTATTGCAGAGAGAGAGAGAGAGAGAGAGAATTACCTTCATCGAGTGGTACCTTAGTTCCCGTGTCAAGGCACTCTTCGCCTACAAAATCCCCCAGAGAACGCCGATGTTAGACAGACAGGGAACACTATGTGCTTTCCGTAACAATAGCACATTTAAACCTCTTCAAAAAATCCCTTTCCTTGCAGTCAGTCTCTCTGCATCGGCTTAAAGACTAAAGGCCTCATGTAGATGTTGTGTTCGCACAAAAAAATCTTCACACACACGTCTGGATTTATAAGAAACAAATGTGACTTGAGAATGTTTGCACACTCTTTTGTCACTGGTGTTGCCGGTTTAACAGCTCAAGTGACAAACTAGGGAATGAAGATAATCACTAGTAAAAAAAAATGCAAAAAGATTCATACTGGAATCAATTAGAATTGGAAAACAATCCTAATAGGAATTTTCTTGTAGGATTCCAACGTAAGAGCAAAAGAACAGCACATTGTCACGATGCTCTCAAAGTAGAAGAAAAATGAAGTTTCGATCCTTTCGGTCTTCACTAGGTGTTCAAAACATTACAACTTTAAAGTCACACACACATGAGTAGGCATGGAAAACTAACAAGACAGCAATTAAAAATGCCGTTTTTGGAGAGTCCTGTGTCTTCATCAGTTAATTGCTGTTGTCCACATCCACCCAGGTGTATGTATTTAAAGATTGTTCAAGAAGTTTTCAAGTAATGTTTTTGAGTACCTGACAAAGGCCGAAAGGGTTGAAATGTTGTTTGTCTACTATTGAAATATAATTTGAGAGACGATTTGCTATTCTTTTGTTCTTTTTTGAAGGATTTCTTGGATGTTTTTGGTCATCCACACTTAAAAAAGTTTCACTGGGTTTCTATTCTTGAGTTTTAAAGAACCCTTTATGCCAAAAAGGTTCTATATAAAGAGAAAAATCTTAAATGATTGCATAATACTTTCAAGTTTAATGAGTTATTTCAATGTATATGAGCTAATCATTTATGCTTCTGAATAGGATCAAATGTTCTTGTAGGGCATGAAATGAATTGAATTTAGCAAAACATTATTCCAATACAATACATGCAGAGTTATGATAAAGATAGACAAAAAAGAATAATTTTAACATATTCTTATTTGACTGGTTCCAAATTATGATCAACATTCCAACTGTCCTGTACACATTCCTTCAGGATCTTCTTGGTAATGGATACTTCAAAAAGCACTTTTCACTAAATTCATCTGTCATATTCAAAAGGCAATTCTACAGTTGCAACTGGTTTTACTAATGAAATCAACTGCACGAGTTTACTTTCACGCACAGAGAGCAATTTCATCTCACCATGTGGATGGAATGAAATTTTCTCAATTTATAAATGAAGGTGACTTACAACTCAGAACGGATGTTTACTGCAATCACACACAGAGAATGACAAGCTTACCCAAGGGTATCAATGACATTGACCAGCTTCAATTCGCGCTAAGGCACCTTAGCGTCAGTTAGTGACGCGATCCAGGGCGTCATCTAACTGAGCGTTACCTTTACGTCAGTTAGATACCGGTAGTTTATCGGGTAGAGGCGTATCTAACTGACGCTAGGAAACGCTCAGTTAGATGACGCCTGGGATGGTCATAATGACCTAAAGGGTGCCTTAGGTCGAATTGAAGCATGGTCAACTGATGGTGAATGGCTGAGAATGATAGAAACGGAGGGATAGATAGATAGACAGATATGGAGACAGTTGGATAAACTGATGGATAATATGGTGAACAAAGCAGAAGTTTGATGGTGCACTATTTATATTTAAATTTATATTTGCATTAATCCCAACCAAAACAATTCCAAAATACCAACAATGCTTTCTGCTTTCATTTTACAGCTTCATGATGAGTCTCATGAATAGAAAACATAAAACACCCATCAGTCAACTTCAAACTGTGATTACTGATAGACTTTTAACACCTGTAATTCACCACTGCATGCATGAGTGCAAGAAAACACATCTGTGATTGGTTAAAATACTGCAAAAAACATTGCAAATAGAAACAGAAGTAGATCTAATCAGCACTTTTAATAATTAATCACAAAATTCTGTAGTCATGATTATGTATTTGATTAATTGTACACCCCTAATAAGCTGCTTTATGTTTCAATGAGAAAAGTTTGAATTTAAGGAGATTTTAGCAGTTTATTTTTTAAATTGTGGTAGTCAAATGTTTACATTTTGTCTGTCATATGCAAATATACGGAAGCGTATTGCATTCACATGAGGAAAAAAAATCGACTCTGTTTTTCTGAATTAACGCAACAATTTTTCATGGAAAAACAGTTTTTTGAAACTCTGTGTTTTTCTGAAATTAACGAGTTTATCTCAGAATTATGAGATACACTTTTCTTGAAAAACATTTTTCACTCTGTTTTTCTGAATTAATGAGTAATTTTGAGATAATTAAGTTATTAATTCAGAAAAACAGAGCAAAAACTTTTTCCATGAAAAATTATCTCGTAATTCTGAGATAATTAACTCGTTAATTCAGAAAAACAGAGTCGATTTTTTTTCCTCAAGTGAAGCAATACGCTTCCGTATAAGCAGTACTTTATTTTATATTAATCAGCTACTTAATTTCAGATTGAGAAAGTGGGTTCTAAAGCACTGTTTAGGTTAGCTTAATAAATATGAAAACATGCCACAGAGAATCCAACAATTTTAGTTATTTTCAAAGTTGCTTAAAGAATTATCAGTATTTTTAAAACAAGGCCCCAGAAAAATAACAGAAACTTCAAAGCATTGGAAACTGATATCAATACTTTTCATCCTATATGCTCCTGTTTCTGCATGCACAAACTTTTGATATGCATGGAAACAAAGTGATTTTTTTATGCATGAGGCTCAGGTCCAGAGAATCAAACCCTCTGTATTTTCACCGACTAGCACTTCCAGCATTTTCTCCTACAAGATAAATCATTTCAGGAAAAAAAAACGACCTGCTGAGAAGGAGAGTAGCACCCTGTCCCTCCCAGCAGTCCTAATTACCTCGCTTCTGGTCCTGAGAATGGATGGACTAGTGTCTGAACTCGATATTACTTCTTCTACCCCGTTCCCTCACCAACGTCTTTCATTCACACAATCTCGCCTCAATATGACGCTCTTAAGCGTGATTCAGAGCCTCTATTTTAAGGTTTTTAAGAAAAGTCTGTCTTTTTCTAAGCAACAAATGATGTGCTTCAGTGTGGGGAGGATGGGTCTAATTATGGGTGGGCTGAATTTGGTAAAGAAGTATTAACGAGATTTGTCCTAATTTAGAGCATCAGTGGGAGAAGCTCAGAGCTTCTCTGGGAATAAAGCATCTCTATAACCGGAAGCCTGTAAAGACATTAGCGGTCTTGAAGGGCGTTAAATAACTTGCCTGCATATTTATGAGCTGGTGGTGTCACACAGGGGTGATTGACATCTAAATTCCCTGGCACAGACATTACAAGCGCATTTAGTATTATGCCACCATCATGTCAGCCTGTCAAATATAGATGTCATGTGTCAGAAATGACTTGTGAAGTGTACATCAAATGCTGAAAAAGATTGCAAACATCGAAAATAAACCCAAAAAGATAAATAAAAAACTTGATGTTCAGAATAGCAGTTGCACACTGTGAAAAGTGTACTTGTTACAAGAGATATTTGTACCTGATTTAATAAAATGTTTTGTATTCAGGTTGATGCCGTCATGTTAAATACTACATTTTCATAAAACTGTATGCATGAGATACATAAATGAAGTACTAATTTCATTGTGTGTGTGTGTGTGTATATATATATATATATATATATATATATATATATATATATATATATATATATATATATATATATATATATATATATATATATAATTGCAGTAGCCTATATAGTTAATGCAAAACTTTATTTTTCAATGTACTTCATATGACAACAGTACAACAATACTGTTTGATACTTTATATTGTATTGTACTTTTTCACAATCTATTAGTAAACAGATTTGAATTCGTTTTTAATGTAAAAATAAGGTGGATGTTACATTAAAAATAAGGTGGATACTGCCTTTTGTTTACTAATAGTATATGTGAAAAAAGTGTGCAACACAATAAAGTATAAAATAGCCATTTGTAACTTGAATATGCGATGCTTCGGTGTAGTTCGGTTCAATTCAGTTATTTTACCTGTCCTGTCATGCTGCTTAATATTGCAAACTGTATTGTATTTGTTATATTTTAATTTATTATCATAATCACAAACACACATAATCACAAACACGAGTTATTTACCCATGGCAGCCAATTAAGATGTCTCACACATTCACAAAATGCAAAAAATGCTTTTCTTATTTAGTATTTTTGTTTCGTTTCCAGTCCAAATATCTAAAAAATTCTTAAATCAAGAAGCATTTACTAGATGACTAAAATTACATAAACTGTTTTCCAGGGGAATTAATCAAAATTAAGTGAGTTGATGCTTTAAAAAAGCCAAATTATCTGCCAATGGGGTCAGAAAAAAAAAATCTTAATTCAAACACGATTATTTTTCTAACCCCATTGGCAGATAATTTAGCTTGTTTTAAGCAAAAACTCACTTAATTGTTATTAATTTCCCCCAAAAAACTAGACTTATTATCTTATGGCATTTTACTACTTTAGTAAATGCATCTTGATTTAAGAAATGTTTGATATTTGCACTGGAAACAAGACAAAAATACTAAGTAAGAAATGCATTTTTTTGCCGTGTATAGCTTCCGTATTCGCAAAATAAAGAGATACAGTGCAGTTTATGCAACATATAGTATTCCATTCTGAACATGGTTATGAGACAATCCTAAAGTTTGTCTAGGCTTGATTACTGCAATGCTCTTATTGCTGGACTTCCATCATGTGCAACTAAACCTCTACAAATGATCCAGAATGCTGCAGCTCGTCTTGTCTTCAACGAGCCCAAAAGGGCCCACGTCACTCCTCTGTTCATCTCTCTGCACTGGCTACCACTCGCTGCTCGCATTAAGTTCAAGGTGTTGACGCTTGCTTACAGATTGACCACAGGTTCAGCTCCCTCCTACTTTCACTCGCTATTACAAGTCTACATCCCTACCAGAAGCCTACGATCGGTCAATGAGCGGCGGCTCGTGGTACCATCACAGCGAGCCACAAAATCACTCTCCAGAACTTTCTCATTCACAGTTCCATGCTGGTGGAATGATCTGCCCAGCCTCATTCGGAATGCAGAATCCCTGACAGCATTCAAAAGACAACTGAAAACTCATCTATTCAGGGAGCACTTAACATAAAAAAAAAAAAAAAAAAAAAAAATACCTTCCCCTTCCCTTAAATCCTCCCTTGCTTGGCTTATACTACTCCGAGCTATGTGTGAACTTTGTACTTTGAGCACTTCTTGCGTTGTTTTTTGCCTTTTCACGATGACTCGCTTGGTTTTGTCCTCAGTTGTAAGTCGCTTTGGATAAAAGCGTCTGCTAAATGACTAAATGTAAATGTAAATGTAAAGTGTAAATGGAGAGCTACAAATAAGGACAGAGGATTTCCGAGAGGATGAGCAGATAATGAAAGACTTTCTTGGGGCCTGATGGAGTGTGGATTAGATTCCGCTGGACTGGGCGGGAAGCTTGGCAGAATCGGCTGATGTCTTGAAGATGGAATGTGGATCACGACTGGAAAGGGTGGAGTGAGACTGTCAGACTGGGAGAGAGATTGGACATTGTAATTATGGTTTAGAAAGACACCTCTGCAAGGACAACCAATAACTCTGATGCATTGTTGGGCGTTATTGAGATTGTGCTTTACATCGCAAAGGTGCTCAAAAAAGTTTGTTTTATTTTATTCAGTCACCTTTAGAGTTTCAGAGGAGATGTCAGTGTACTCATAAACATTTCTCATCAAATCATTCTACACTCTAATAGACCAATTTTTGGTCAAATATGGACAAACCCAGCCATTGGGTTAGATTTTTAAATTACATTTTTAACCCAATGTTTGAGATTGTCCATATTTGAGCCAAAATTGATTAAAACAACCCAGCATTTTTTAGAGTGAATAACTAAATAAATAAATAACCTGCTATCCACATTCACTTTATCGCTCAGTTGTCAAAAACCCTCTCAGGTTACACTTTATTTCCATTGTCCACTTTAGACATTCTACTAACTATACATACCTTTGCAACAACATGCCAACTAACTCGCATTAATCAATAAGTTATGACAACATGTGTTTTTACATTGCTTTAACTCATCAAAATAAGTTGAGTCAAAAAATAAGTTTTGACTTTTTTCAAGTGTGTCCGACTGTGTTTTGCAGTACTACAAACAACTGGCTCTGATACTCCATGTTATTAGAGCCACTCTCTCTGATATCGCTGATGTCGTCTCTAGTACTACTCTTCTTCTACTTCACTTTCCTTGCTTTTTACGCTTAACTACACCTACAGCTTATCATAGTGATGAGGTGTACAGAACATAGATCACCAGATGCCGTCATTCTGTTTGTTTTCATCAGTTTTTTCATTATTTATTTAATTATTATTATTTTTATGGAAGGGGTAGGTTTAGGGCAGGGTTTAGGTTTGGGGGGGGGGGGTAGGTTTTTAGCTATAATTACCACGAGTCTGTATTAATTTGATAGTATTGTTGTAGTAATGAAATCCACGCTTGATTCTTTGCCGGGAGGTGTAACTTGTTGTAGTATAGCTGTGATTTACAAGGGCGTGTAGTACTGCGGGATGCAGACGGTGAACGTGATTTCACCAAGTACCACATGTTCCTGGAACAACTTTCAGATTGTAACACTTTTCTGATTTCAAAGACAAAATGAAACAAAAAAATAAGGGGGGAACCACATCCATTGCCAAACACCAGCTCAAAAGAAATATCAAAATAATATATCACAACAGCATAAAGCAATGATACTCTACAATCACTCAAAACCAAGTCCAAAGAGTCCTTTGATATTAGCTCAGTCCAAAAAAATGTAACACCAAATCATAAAATAATAATTTGGATAATGTGTGTGTAATGGACCTAATGAACCTGTAATCTAGCGATGATCGATCTGATGGCCAGTGCACAACAGTCTCATCATAGCAAAAAACTCACTAAGTCAAAAAATGTAGTCCTTAAGGCAAAGTTGGAAAAGGAAAAATATAATCGAGTTAACCCAACCAAAGAAGATTTGATGCTGGGTTGCGTCCGTGTTGAATACAATAATTCCGGGTAGCACACCAAACAAACACAATTGAGGAAATATATATGGTCTACATTGAGCGTTGCAAACACGCTGTTCCTCAATGAGTAACCATAAGAGGCATAAAAGTTGAGCCTCAACTCAAAACCTCTCTTAATTTACAAGAGTGACCCATCCCCAAGTCGAGCCACCACATGTAAAGCTAGATCACTCATTCTACTTTATATGGGCATTCTAACCCCCTTACCTGAGGGTGTTGCCCCCTGGTGACCAGGAAGAAAATTACAAAACAGCAATAGTCAGCCAGTAATAGTGAAAACACCCTGGAACTGTTACAAGATCAACCAGGATTTGAGGGACAAGTTTACAGTTTATGTCAAGTTTAGGCTTAGATCCAGGGTAAGGTGCTTCAACATCAGTGTTATTTACTATCATTCCCCTCTGATTTTAGGGAAAAGTTATGGGTAGGGTTAGGTTTAGGGATAAGGTAAGGACTCAATTTTGGGACAGGAATGTTATTCCAGGATCAACAAAATATGTTAATCCAGGAACATGTCTTGGCAAAATCATGGTGACCGAATGCAGACACACCTTTCTCACTTTTTTTATAACTTTTTTTTTAAGTCAATTTATTTTGAAATGACTTAAACATCAAAGTCGATTTACTTAAAAATGTAAGGCAGCAACACTCCCGAACTGTTAGGTTAGGGTTCGGGTTAGTAGAACAAGTTGAGATGCAAAGTTACTTATAGTCAGTATGTCTGTTGGGGAGCATCACATTATAAAGTGTTAGTATGCAGACAGTCTACTAATACTCTAATGAGAGATAGTTTACATGTAGTTGCAAAGTTACCTATAGTTAGTAAAATGTCTAGAGTGGACCATCAAAATAAAGTGTTCCCTGAAAAAGCTACAATCGATGCTGCGCTGCTCAGCGCATTGGGAACGTCTTTAAACGTGACCAGCTGTAAATATAGTGTGTAAACACGTCAATAGAATTGACCCGGAGGTATTATAGCCTCGGTCGGTGACGTCATCTCTTTCAGGGAATAAGTTAAGTAGACCTGAGTGTTACTCATATTCTTCTACTGTCTATGATCAAATAAAAAAATAGTTTGAGCTGCTATTCACATATTCTTGAAATATGACTAAAACTATAACTGCAAAGTAAAATAATTGTACTTATATTCTTCCTAAAGTAATAAATAAATTAATTATTTGAGCTACTATACACATTCGCTTTAAATAATGAATGTCAACCATTGTCTCTTCTACTTTAAGTTCTCCTCAGGAACAACAGAGACAACAATTAATTTTTGCCTCAGAACCATACACTACTCATTTAATTTAGGCTAGATCACTCTTGATGGAATTAGACAGATGTGTGCGCAGAGGCTTTGCAGAACCGTCATCCTGTATCTGTATGATTGATACCAGGTGGACCTGAATAACTGATATCAGCACTGAGCGCTTTTGCAAGTCCTGTTTAATCCCATGTAAACAAGTCGTTGTATGTTCAAAACAGCCACTAAATGCATAGCATAAGGATAACGGATGTAATTTTTGAACGACTTACATGTATAATGATCTGCATAATGTGCTTATATCAGCATCTGGTGGATTTAACATTCACCGTATGTTCTACATTACGACAACATTCTTTCCTGAACAGCTCTTTATAATCTCATGTTATTGAATGTGTGGTTATACTCGGAAATGCACACTTTTACTATTTCATACAGTACACTACCAAAAGTTTGCTACATTTTCTGTGCATGGACTTCCCAGATGACCAACTACTGTACATTTTCCGAACTGTGTAATCTACATGGAATACTGTATGTCATTGACTAAACTTGACCTTCCGTCCCCATTGTGATTTATCAGGCTGGAAAGAAGCAAAACAAAGAAGCAAAATAAATGCATGTATTTTCAAGATGATTCAAATGTAAGAAGTATAGAGTATTGCATTCTAAACTAAGACTCTGTGTGTGTGTGTGTGTGTGTGTGTGTGTGTGTGTGTGTGTGTGTGTGTGTGTGTGTGTGTGTGTGTGTGTGTGTGTGTGTGTGTGTGTGTGTGTGTGTGTGTGTGTGTGTGTGTGTGTGTGTGTGCTTGTTTTGTGATATATGAGGACACAAATGTGTATAATGACATGCATATTACACTGGTATTACAACTTACACGTGATATATGAGGACATTGCATGCGTCCTCATATTTCAAATAGCTTAAAAAACATAAAAAACAATGTTTTTTTAAAAATGTAAAAATGCAGAATGTCTCCAGTAATGGGTAGGTTTAGGGACAGGGGCAGTGTAGGGGGATAGAATATATAGTTTGTCCAGTAAAAACCATTACGCCTATGGAGAGTCCTCATTAATCACAAAAACAAACATGTTTTTGTGTGTGTGTGTGTGTGTGTGTGTATGTATGTGTGTGTGTGTGTGTGTGTGTGTGTGTGTGTGTGTGTGTGTGTGTGTGTGTGTGTGTGTGTGTGTGTGTGTGTGTGTGTGGTGTGTGTGTGTGTGTGTGCGCGTTTGCTTTCTTGGCATGAATGCATAGTTTACACGTGTGAGTTACAGCCACAATATCTGATTAGCGGTAATCTCTCATGCTAATCTGTAAGTGAACGTTCACATTTATCTGCAGATTTATGATTGTATTTACAACACAGCTTGAATTCAGAACAAGTGCCTGGCAGACAAGATTTACACTGTTTTCTGCTGATACCGTGAAACGCTCAGGCAAACTACAGCCTGTTTGATCAGCCCGGCTGTGCAGCTCCAGCGACTCCAATGACGCTAAAGTAATGCAAGCAACGCCTCCTGTTTAACCACTCAAATGTTAGTGCATCCACACAGGATTCTGGTAGAGTCATGTCCAGTTTGCATCGGTGGCGGTCACGTTGGCCGCTTATCTGGGCTTTCGGAGATGATTTGTAAACTCTGCAATCAGGCCGGAGAGCTGTTTATCAAGACAAACTCTGCGGCTTTGAAATGGAAATCTGCAAATCTGTTCACGTCACTCTTATCGGATGGAAAGGAGCATTCATTTGTACTTGAAAGGGCTATTTGATTTCAAGGTTGTAAACAGTGTGTATGAGTATGTGTGTATGTGAGGACAGAGGTGTGTGTGTGTGAGTAAAGGCGAAGCCGTAGAGCACGAAAATGCCAAGTGTACCCATGGGGACGCCCCTAAAACAAGCCCTAGAGGAAGAAGCTTTCTTTTAGATGCATCTTTATTTATCGGCACACAACTGAGCACATTTCTGCAACTTGCAGTACAGTGCAGTAGTGGGTTCACATAATCAAACCTAGTCTAATTATCCATCGTTAAAGGGGAAGTGTGTGTTTTTTCTCTTTTAGAATACACATATTCCATCTTAATATTCAGATAAAAGTAATCTTGCTTCAAATTTCTCCCTAAAAAGTGTAAACTCAATTAAGGACTATCTATGTTATATGAATATTATATTATTGCACAGCTCTCTAAAAAAGTTTTACATTTGTAGTATATAGTATACAGATGTAAAGCAATATATACTATATAACAAATACCAAATCTATATAACAAATCTCAACTGCCAGATTTTTTTTTCATCACAAAATGTAACTATATCACCATGCTCTTTGTATTTATATATATGTATGTCAAACTTTATCGCATAGGGTGATATACATGGCATCTTAAAGGTAGTGTAGGCAATTTCAGAGAGGCTAGCAATAGCATGCTAGCTTTGAGAGCATAAGATGCCACCCTCCCTTCAGAGCGTCTTCAAAACACATGAAAGCACACAGCAGAGTCTGCAAAGCGTCACAAGAGATGGGGGTAAATACCCTCATGTCTCAATGCACATGCAATTATTCTAATAATGTACATAAACAACTTACAGAGCTCTTAATTGTACCACCTGACTGCTGCAGTTTCATTTCGGCGTTGATAGTTTGGACCGAATGCAATGATTGTTTTTTGCAACATTTAAGGCCATTGCACACTGAGTCTGAAATTCACATCCGAAAATTTCGCACTTTTAAAAAAAAATTCAACCTCACGTTATATCAATCACGCTTGCACACTGACTCCGAAACTTTCGTCCGTCATAAAAAAAAAAAAACGGGGCCACCGAATCACCAATACGAAAAAAACGCATACGAAAATTTCGGACTGAGTGTGCAATGGCCTTTATTGGTCCTGAGACTTCCACAGAAGATGTATTTAGACCACTTCTGTTATTGATTGCTATCAGGATGTGAAGAGAGTTTCGACCAGTATAACAAAAAGTGTTTATAAAACAAATTGACTTCCCTAACTTTAACTGACTGATTGCTTGTATCATTGCAAAATGTAAACTATATTATCGCCCAAATCTAATCAGCTAAATGCAACTATAAAGCATAAAGATATTAACATATTATAAACACAATTTTGAAACAATGTGTATTGCTGAACAGTGCTATACAAATAAACGTGACTTGACTGTCTGTTTGACCAATGTTATTTTTACAATACATATAGTGGCATTATATGTCACAGAAATTACACGCTTCACCTTTTAAATTTGCATGTCTGCAATTCCACCAATAACAGCAAGCAATGCAGACTACTTTTGTTTTTACTCCATTTTGTCAATAGCTAAATGACAACAATAGTCTGAATAAATGAATTATGCATTACAATAATGTAATAAAAGATGCTCCCTTTCATTCAGTCAGTGGACACATTTTCAGAAAAGGATGTGTTCATTCAGTGCAGTAAGCCTGCATTTTCACACATGTAATGTCATGAGACACTAATTTCATTTTTGGTTGAACTATTCCTTTAAAATATTTGAAAATCAAACCAGTACAGCACTACATGTGCTCGACCACACTGAGGGCTTCCGGTTACCCACCCAGATCTTTAACTGCATTTATTTAGTGGCTACAAATGCTGCACAACAGCACATTAAAGTGCAAGTGTGCGTTCTCTTTAACTCATGTATGTTGTTTGCTGTGAGGATCGTCCCTGCGCGCTCACAGCGCTTTGATCACCACCCATATCATAAGAGCAGTTTATATGATCTCTTTTATGTGAGAAGCTTTGTGCTGAGCGCCGTGAAACTCTGTGAGGTTTAATGAGATATGTATGAAATACGGGAGAACATGTCGTCCCTGCTTGTGTAATGGCTTATAGTGTTATTGCTCACCTTCATGTTTTTATAATGACTGAAGCTCTGAGCACTCAGAGACAACGAGCCCTTGAGAATATTTGAGAAGGAAAATCCCGTCCATGGAAAGGAAGCAAAGATTATGTTTGAGTACAGATGGGGAAAAGTGAAAACAATCAAAATCGAAATCATATTGCATACATAAAAGGGCACAAATGTGGGTAACACTTTATAATAACTACACGTAATCATTAGTAAAGCATTAGTTAACAGTTAATTAATCATTTATAAAGCATTAATGTACATTAAATTATAAATTAAAGCTATAAATGTTTTTTCTTGATTTAAAAGCATATCTATAATGTGTTTAATAATTGTATTTTCATACTTTGTTAATGATTAATTAATAATTTCTAAATGAACTATAGCATTATTTACAAACCAGTCATTTAAGAGTTGTCAGTGGTTCATAAGATTACTTTGAAAGTGAGTCAATGTAGATGTAGATACAGTAAATGTAGTAAATTACAGGTAGTTATAAAGCATTTAATAGTGGTCAATTAACTATATTGTGAGCTCATCTAAAGTGAGGACTATTCATGCCTTGTAAAGCATTTATAAAGGAGATTTAAAGACTTATTTATCTTATAAACAGAAAAATGAAACAAACACAACACTGATACAGAACATAGGAATATTTAACAACCTTTAAATCTCCTTTATAAATGCTTTACAAGCCATAAGTCCTCACTTTAGATGAGCTCACAGTTAACTAAATGCTTTATATCTACCCGAATTAACCCTGAATTACAGTATAAATACATGTTAATAAAGCATTTATTAACACACTAAGTAATTATCACTATATGTCTGAATAATAAGATGTATGAATGTGCATTTAAATAGTTTATTAATGATTTACTTACACTTTCTAAGTAATCTTATGAACCACTGACAACTCTTAAATAACTGGTTTATAAATAATGCAATACTTAATTTAGAAATGATAAATTGATCATTAATAAAGTATGAAAATACAATTATTAAACCCATTATAGATATGCTTTTAAATCAAGAATAAATCATTTATAGCTGTATTTATAAACTGCTTGTTAATAATGCTTTAGAAATGATGAATTAACTGTTTACTTATAATGATTAATAGCGTGCAGTTATTATAAAGTGTTACAAATTTGTCTTTAGTGGTTCTGTGATCTCTCTTCATGTTGCTGTAAACTGTATAGCTATACTTGAGGTGATTTCACTAGTATACAAAACTTTGTTATTTGAAATACTCTTCTCTAGTCAGGAACAGACTCGCTCACAGGCGACATAAAGAGGCAATGTTCGGCATGCAGCTGTCACAGTGCACTTCATTTCTCTCTCATCCAAACGCTCTCAGTTCCTGAGGAATCAGAATAAAGCAGCCAAAAACACCAACGTTACTGTATAGTGACAAACAGACGGCGTTTAAATGCTTAAGTTGTCAGTCGAGCAAGATATAAACCCCTTGGACTACAATATTCTTCCTAGCCAATACATAAATTATATTATATAAATATTATGTTTAAAGACTGGACTCAAAAGGAGTCCCTTTCCCGCTTTAAGTCGCAGCACACTGAAAGATTTCCGCACATCACTGCTCAGCACAAACTCTCTTTACAATTATATTTACCAGCGTGTGCAATCTGAGGTTTGCAGTGGCGTAAGCAAAACTTCAGAAGTTCCCGTTGAAATGTCAGCACTCAAGAGTTTAGACTGAAACTGATGATAACACAACAATAGTCACACAAATACATCTCATTAAAAGTATGACAGCCGTCTCTGTCAAATGTTACAAAACACACTGAATAAGTAATAAGTTATTTCACAGAAAAAAAGTGAGCAGTTCTTCCCAATAATATCTAGTTTACTTAAGTGCCTAAAAGCAAAACTTGAAAATCTCTGAAATTACCAGTAATTTGTCAACTTTGGCAAACCCAGTGATTACCGACTTTGTGAATTTTATAAGTGCTTTCCAGTTTTGATTGCAAAATGCATTAGAAGATCATTTGCAGTCTATGCTTGTGTCTCGTGCATCTGAGATATGGCCAGTTTGACACAATCTCAGTCCATCACAGCTTACACTTTCTATGCACTGACTTACATAAAACTAGCACTCCATCAGTCCCATTTCACCTGTGGATTGATGTTCCTTGGTATTCGTGTGCAATACTGTGACCTTACTAAAAAACATATCAACAGCATGCTTTCGCCCCATCAAGACTTAGATGAAACGCTCTCCGGCACAATAGTTGTGATTGAACAGAGAGTGAGCGTGACTATAGGAGAGCCAGCATCATAATACTCGCCATCACATCGATGTCAATTTCATGCACACGACCTGAACATCACGGCACGGCACTGTGCGTATTGTCACAGCAGACTGAGTCAGGAAATGAGACACTTGTTTCGCAGACGTCCCTCTTGTGTTTGCGGTACAGATTAATGCGTTCTGCTTTGATAGACCTCCACGCAGGTTTATTTAAATATGGCTTTTGCACACCGGATTTTCCCCGGGCTGAGAGTAATGAAGTCTCAGCACTCGTGTTTATACTGGTCATCTTGTTACTGCGAGCTGATTGAATTGTGGAAGTACTCTGCTCAAAGCGACTGCAGTGTTTTATTGTCAATGGACGTTTATGCATGTTTAAGCATTCTGAAATAAATCTGAATTAGCTGAACAAGCTTCTAAAAGGGTGGGTTCATGTGAGGAAAACAACGCTGAAGGGCTCTTTTTTTGCACAAATGATTATAATCTTATGAAATTCTCACCCTAAAGGCTGAAAAAATATTCTTAAAGCAAAGAAATAATCTCTTAATGGCCTTCAATTAGACGGGTGAATCTGTAAAGATATGAATCATATATCACCCAAAAATATAATTATATTTTGTGAAAAGAAAATAAACATCATTTTTTTAAACAAATTTTGCATTATGAGATTATATACATGGTAATTTATCACATTTATCATAATTTACCCTCTACACAGTTCTCAATAGACAACAAAAATGTGAAAAAAAAACATATTCTCATTACTGTAATGCAAAAGAAGATATTTTTCACATTACAATAATGAACATTAGTGAGGAAATGTGATTAGTGGTCTGATTTTTTAAATATAATCTTATTTTAACTTTACATTATATTACAATTTAAATATACATTTTCTTGGGAAAAATGGGCCATTTATAAATATGAAACGCTTATATGAAACTGTGTCAATCACTAGTTGGCCGGTAAAATGTTTATGAATTCTAACACCGCAAAATTGTGAGAACATCAACATGAAAAAATGTGAACGAAGCTCGGGACAGTTGACCGGGTGGCGCTGCATCTTCACGAAAGTTTTAGCCTTTCAAATTTAAATATTCAAGCTCAAGAAAATTCGTTACTAGTCAGTTGTGTCTTAACGTAAACAGCTGAGAAATAAAACATGTGTAACAGTATATTGGATCCGTGCATTCAGTCTTAAAGTGACAACAGCCTAATATTCCTGCTGATGTCTGTGTTTTTAAAGTTAAAGCTACACTGCGTGATTTTTACCCCATCTAGCGGTGAAAAGGTATATGACCATCCAGTGAATATTAGTTTCTGTTCCTCTCAATTCCGATTTCGTTTTAACTCCTACGGTGGCCAATGTAGTCCAAGATTAACATGGCTTCCAGTTCGAGTGTTAGGCAGTTCGAGTGCTGACCCAGGCATGTTAAAACGCGAAAGGCGAAGCTTGAATTAACGGGTATGTCCCTCTTTGGCTAATGTACTTTCAAGATGGAGGGGCAACATGGCGACCGACATTAGAACCCCTTACCCGTATGTATTTTCAATGGCATATTATACACTCACGAGAATACTTTATTACTTGAACGAAGTAAATATACATTAATGAGCACATATATTTTTGAAAGAACTAAGTGTTTTTAGCTAATAAAAACTAAAAAAGTTACACAGTGTAGCTTTAATCAAACAACAAAAGACAAAGAACAATCAGTCATTTATCTTGACTGAAAAACTTTTGTAACTAATATAAGGATTAATCTGTTTCATGGCTGGTTACAAATATTTATGGCCAGTCAATTTTATTAAGACACCGGCCACGGCAGCTGTGGCAAAAGTTTGTTTTTTATATACATATATATCTGAAGGTTTGAGTCCTACTACTTTAAGTGAGTTATTCTTCAAAGTTTTCAGTATCAGACAAACAGGACGTGCACACAGCAACATCTGTGTGAGCAGATGCTTGTCTATCATAGCCGAACATCTTGCTTGTTCTATCAGATTTTTTAATTTGTAACTGAGTATGTGTGCTCATAATTCATCAGCCCAAAGAAATTGTTCAGTGCATGGCTAGCTCAAATGTTTTCCACCATAATGCAACCATAATGCACAATTACAAACCACCACAATGTAGTGTAATTTAACTCTCAACTGAATTATGCTTCATATTCCACTGGATACTTGATTTTCAACTAGGATTCAGGACACATGTTGTACAGTGAATATCAAACTATAATATTATACTGCCAACAGTACAACTTATGAAATAATACATACTGTATATAAAAGTTCTGGTTAGATTATTTAGTTGAATAATGTAGAAAATCTTTTTACTTTTGGAGATTTTTACTGCATGGTTATACTGTGAAGGATTGAGGTTGTGTCTATGAGGAGTGTCCTAATAGCCGATAAAACCATAATAAATAAATCCCCTGGGTCAAATCCTTTATTCTTCCTATAGATTTTCCTCCTTTCAATCTCAATACTGCAATTAAATTGTCAATAGGTCACAAAATGCTCCCAATTAACCTGAATGAGTTTCCATATCATTTTGAAAACTCACTGTATATGAATGTGTAAAACAGGTCAAAGTGTGTGTGTGTGTGTGTGTGTGTGTGTGTGTGTGTGTGTGTGTGTGTGTGTGTGTGTGTGTGTGTGTGTGTGTGTGTGTGTGTGTGTGTGTGTGTGTGTGTGTGTGTGTGTGTGTGTGTGTGTGTGTGTGTGTGTGTGTGTGTGTGTGTGTGTGTGATTTATTGCTTGTGTTATATGTTAGGGTTAGGCTTAGGCTAGGTTAGTATATATATATATATACACTACCGTTAAAAAGTTTGGGGTCGGTAAGATTTTTAATGTGTTTAAAAGAAGTCTCTTCTGCTCACCAAGGCTGTGTTTATTTGATTATAAATACAGAAAAAAACAGTAATATTGTGAAATATTATTCTAATGTAAATCAGCTGTTTTCTATGTGAATATATAGTAAAGTGTAATTTATTCCTGTGATCAAAGCTGAATTTATCATCATTACTCCAGTCTTCAGTGTCACATGATCCTTCAGAAATCACTATAATATGATGATCAAGAAACATTTATGATTATTATCACAGTTGAAAACAGTTTTGCTGCTTCATATTTTTGTGCAAACCGTGATTAATTTTTTTCAGGATTATTTGAAAGTTCAAGAGAAAAGCATTCAATTAAAAAATAAATATTTTGCATTATTATAAATGTCTTTACTGTCACTTTTGATCAATTTAATGAGTCCTTTCTGAAGAAAAGTATTAATTTCTTTAAAAAAAAAAATCGTATTGACCCCAAATTTTTGAACGGTAGTATATATATATATATATATATATATATATATATATATATATATATATATATATATATATATATATATTTGCTGTATACTTGAAATTAATTTTATTTCAGTTTTACTTTGTCATTTTATTACTTTAGTAGCCTAATTTTTATTTCAGTTTGTTGCCAAGGCAACTTTTCTAATTTTCGTTTTTCAAGTTTTTTATTAATCTAATACTTGCATTTTATTTTATTTCAGCTTTTTAAATTAAAAAAAATGTTTTATTTTGAATTATAGTTACCAATAACAACACTTCCTTTGTGTCATGAGCACATGCGCATACACCAGCGAGTTCAGCATTACTGTAGTTTGTGCAGTGATAAGATGACCCTGTATGCTGACGACTTTGACCCCGAGCAAAATGAAGCCCATGCATCTGTAACATCAGAGAAGCTTACACACGCGCACATACACACACATTTGTCCTGCCCTGCTCTATGTACTTTATGGTCCAAAACATCTCTCTCCTCAGACGAATGATCCGCCCTCAAGCGTGAGGAACAGTGGGACCACCATGTATTCATGGGAAGCCATGAAGAGTCAGCCGTATATCTGTCCGTTCTCCGTTTCTTACACTGCAATGTTTTCACACACACACACACACACACACACACACACACCACACACACACACACACACACACACACACACACACACACACACACACGCAGCAGGTGTGGAAGGCCGAGATAGAGGATGTATCCGGCGAAGTGGAAGAGAAGAGCAGACACGTTCACCAGCCGTGTGAAAGATAACAAGAAAGAGAATTACAGTAGACTCCAATAACAGCCTTTACATTAATTGCAGTCCCTTTCTTTGAATTGCGTGAATGTGCCGATGTTTGTTTGTTTGTATATGTATTCGGTTGTGCAGCGGTGCATTCTGACAGCTTAGCTTTTGCATGTTGATGAAACAAACGTGTGCGACTGTGTGTATTGGAGGAAGAAATGTATCAGGCCAGCGGACATTGAGGAGTTATTGAGTGATGGCCGCTGGAGCAGAAGAGGCCAGTTGATGGATTTCTTCTAAAAGAAACTTCTGGAAAAGAGCCAGTTGGTGGTCTGCATGCTCATACAAACACAGACGCAAAACACAAACACACATTACAGGGTTGAATTAAGAATGCACTTGAATTCAGAATAAATTGCTGAATTTGAATTGGGGCACAGTAACACACAGGATGCAGAACTGCAGTGTAAGTAAGAAGAAATAAAATGTATTGAAATTCAAATAATATATAATATTCCAGAAACTGGACATTTTAAAGGGGTGGTTCAGGATTTTGGACATCGGAGCTCATTTCCAAGTGAGCCTGGGTGTTATTTATCAGTGGAGATAGTTTTCAAAAATTTTCATCCAGTCCTTCCAGTTGCATAGTTCGCCGATGCTAGGCTAGCGCGAGTCAACGGTATATGCTAGCCTGCTATTAAAAACAGTTTTACCCACTCCACAGTACACCAAAAGCAAATAAATTAAAACGCCAGACTATCGATGTCAATGTCTGTTGAGAGAATAATATTAGAAAATCAAACTACCCTTTCATCTCATTGCAATAGTTATACTTTGTTCCCTGTATTTATTATCACAGTCTACAGCAGCGGCGGAGTGATATTATAGGCAACCGAGAGAGCCGGACTTTTTGGTGACCATCTATTTGGTTTATTTTTACAATTTCGAAATGCACACCGAATAACCATGTCGCCAATTCCTTCGTTCACAATCGAATGTTTCAATATCGTTGTTCAAGGCTACTACTAGCTAGCTAGACGTCCCGACTGTAGTGCGCTTCTGTTCTGTGTTTACTTTTCGGCTTTTACTTTTACTAAGCGCAGTGAAGTAAAATTCCGCCGCTGCTGAGAAACTAGTTCCTGTAAATGTAATGCAATCCTTGAAATGCAAGAGTAGTTTGATTTCTAACATTATTCTCTCAACAGATATTTACATCGATAGTCTGGCGTTATAATTTATTTGCTTTTGGTGTACTTTGGAGTGGGTAAAACCTGTTTTTTTTTTACTGTTTTTAATGGCAGGCTAGCATATACCGTTGACTCGCGCTAACCTTACGCCGGCAAACTATGCAACTGGAAGGACTGGATGAAATTTTTTTAAAACTGTCTCCACTGATAAATAACACCCAGGCAAACTTGGAAATGAGGTCCGATGTCCAAAATCCTGAACCACCCCTTTAACTAGAGAAGCAAGACTTGTCAACAAAAAACTTTGAATTGTTGAACGTTTTCAGACAGACAGAATTTCTTTCAATTGCACTTAGTTAAACCAACAATTTAAATTCTGTAATTTACTCACCCTAATGTTGTTCCAAACCTGTATGAACTTCCTTCTGCTAAACACAAAAGAAGATATTTTGAAGAATATGTGTAAACTAACAGTTGACGGTAGCCATTGACTTCCAGAGTAGTGAAAAAAAACTGTTTGGTTACTGACATTCTTTAAAATATATTCTTTTGTGTTCAGCAGAAGAAAGAAATTCATACAGGTCTGGAACCACTTGAGGGTGAGTAAATGATGAATATCCCTTTAACCCAACGCGTGACTCACGTGTACTGGCAGATGCTGTAACTACACAATCTGGACCCCCCCAAAAAAACATCTTTCTCCATTGACGGCCATTTAATACATAAAACGTATGCAGAGAAGAATTGTGCAAATGATCACGTTCTTTATAAAAGCGGCTTCCTTCAGCACAGGATCATATTTTTAAGATTTATTTCACATTTATGCTCCTAGCAGACGCTCTCTACCTAAAAGCGACTTGCAAGAAAGTGTGCATATTATGTAAGTGGCAATTACCAGGATAGGTAGCTGAGAGTACAACTCAAGCTAAGCTGAGGTTAAGCCCTCAAGAGCCGAGAAAACACCTCACAGATAATAACAATATACGGCAAAAAGAGCAAGATTACTTCACTATAACGGCAGGCTTGATTATTATTGAGAGATTATTTTTCTGAACGTAAGACTGCGCAAAAGTAGTGTCCTGAGGTTATAATGACTCACAAAATGACTCATGTTGTCTTCAGGTCTCTCTCTCTCTCTCTCTCTCTCTCTCTCTCTCTCTCTCTCTCTCTCTCTCTCTCTCTCTCTCTCTCTCTCTCTCTCACACACATGTACAAAAGATGCTTTTATGGCCTCAGGTAGGGCTGGGCGATAAATCGATTTTATCGATTAACTCGAATGTGTAGCTTACGCGAGTTTACGCCGATTTTTCTGAATGAAAATCGGTTTTCTCTTTAACAACCGCCGACGCGCCCATGGGCTCCCGTAGTTCCGACCGCGCTCAGCGCTTATGATAGAGATACACAAACAACATGGCAAATGAACAAGACCGCGGCAGCAGAAGCACACCCGCCGAAAACATTTACAAACTGAATCTGCAGGGCCGGCAACTCTCACGAGTTCACTGAGAGACACGCAATTGTCACTTTTTACACGCTCTCACACACACATCCATTTCCTCACGCAGAGAAACATCGCGAAGCAAAGAGGACACTGACACCGACATACAAGACAGAGCAGGTTACTGTTGATATGAAACAGATTCTCGGCTCTCAGATTCTGTTAATTTTATTACGAAATTCCAACAATAAACACCGTTTTGGCGCTTGTAAATGTGACGTGAAAGATCGCTGACAGATCTCAGTTCAAGCGGCACATGAACCGATCATCTGTTACTCTTCACTACTAACTTACCCAAATGTAGCTAATAAAATCAATCCATCAGTGTTTTTCAACCGCGGAAAGATGTCCATAAAACAGCTGGAGAACAACATGTGTCACGTAACGTTACATTTACCTCAGGATGCCTTTTAATGACCCATAGCACGCATGTTAGCTGGACTTAAAATAATTGCTATAGAGAGGAGTATTTGGCTAAATATGATAACTATATTACACATTTATTATATTTTACCTATATCATTAAAATATTATAACATTGTTTGTTATTATAAAAAACGCATTATGTTTAATTTGAGTTAGTTTTAACCTTTAATAATACCAGCTGACAGGGCTCTCTGTTTACAGCATTAGGTGATTTATTTTTGGAGAACAATTAACATAACACATTAACATATCTACTGTACCTAATATTTATCCAAAGGAATTGATATTGAATCAATATCAGAATCAAAATCACATGAATTGAATTGAAATTGTGAAATTTGTGTTAAGCAATAATAAAAACAGTACCAGTCTTTATGCATGTAAACATTGTGTTTACATAGTTAATAAACTTGATAAAATGATGTTTAGTTACCAAATAATTTGACAATCACAATAAACTTCTTGTGATGCAAGTTTTTTTTTCTTTACACATCCCCCCCAATCCACCCATTTTATGTTATGTTACATTTACACTAGGCTATTTACAATGACAGGACCCTCTGGTCTTTTTGGCTTGTTTCTGATTGCACTTTAATCCAGATAATATCCCAGAAGGGAATATCAAAACAAAATAAAGTAAAAACTTGTTTTGAACAATTTCTTTGTCATCTGAGGATTGATTTTAAGTAGAGAGAGAAAAAAAAAATCGATTTAAATCGTAAATCGGATTTTTTGTCAAAAAATCGGGGATTTTTTTTTTAGGCCATATCGCCCAGCCCTAGCCTCAGGCTTGGTGTTAGTCGGTTGCGGTATAGAGGGATTAATTGAAGCTTTGCCGCAGCGTGTGTGTGTGTGTATGAGACTCTATCAGGGTGGTTGGGATTTGGTACTGCTGACACCTGTATTGATCAGTCAATGTAATCAGGATCAAAAAGTGATATGCCCATAATCCCCTCACGGAGACACACACACACACACACACACACACACACACACACACACACACACACACACACACACACACACACACACACACACACACACACACACACACACACACACACACACACACACACACACACACACGCTCTCGGTATACCGATGCAGCTCAGTAATGCCATATTGCAAAACTACACTGCATACTCACTAGCTTTGCTGACTGCAGAAATTATTGCAGGTTTTATGATGCATATTTTAAAAAGAAATCACAATAAACCAGGGATCGGCAACCTTTGGCACCTGTGCAACATTGGCATGCAGAGGGATAATCATTGGCACTTGACAACCGCTAAACAGGTGCATGTATTTTATTTAAATAAAGCCCCTTAAAACTGCAGTCCAAAAGCATTCCTTGTGACAAAACTATATTGCAAGCAGGGCTTGACATTAACACACCGCCAACAGTGTAACACAGTCACTCCTACTAGCCACTGTGGCGGGTCGAGTTTTATATACAATATATAAGTGTAGTCTTTTAAAAAGGCATCTGAAATAATAATAATAATTTGTTACATTTATATAGCAATTTTCTCAGCATTCAAAGCAGTTTACATAGAAGAGAGGAATCCACTCAACGGAAACAAATGTGCAGCACCCCTACTCTTTTTCTGAAGGACATCCTGGTATTTTTAATGACACAGAGAGTCAGGACCTCGGTTTTAACGCCTCACCCGGAGGATGGTGCTCTTTGACAGTATAGTGTCCCCATCACTTTACTGGGGCATTAGGACCCCACAGGGTGAACAGGGTGGAATTTCTGCGAGGGATTGAACAAATTGCACATCATTTTACTCATTCCCACATATTTTGTGCTCACAACCAATGTGCAGCACATAAAGCTGCCTCTCAGAACTACATTTAGTTATTTTTTGCTGCTTATTGCGCTTAAACAGTCAAAAACGCAAACATTTCAAAATGCCAGTCTTGGTAAATATTCACGTAAACACAGTCAGTTATGTTTTAAGTGAACGTAAACAGTTGAGAAAGACAATGCATGTGTAACAGTATAATGGATCTGTGCGTTGGATCTTAAAGTGACAGCAGCCTAATATTCCTGCTGCCAAATTATGAGTGTAACGGTCATCAGCTGGAGTGCCCTTGAGAGCCACCAGAGGGCACTCCACATCAGACTATTGTTATTCCCTCACAAACGACATATCCCATAACTCACTGCCCGGACACATCATCACTGATCACACTCACCTGTATGTCATTACCTTGTTTATCTCACCCCATATAAGCCTGGTCGTCACACTCACTCACTCACTCACTGCGAAGTTTTGTATGTTGCTGCATTTCTGAGCATTCTCCCTGGTTTCATTGTCTCTTGGTTCTTGGATTTTTGCCTGTTTCGTGGATTCCCACGAAGTTTGTTTGTTTGGACTGCCTTCCTGTGCTTGACCCTTTGCCTGTGTTTGATTATGATTCTAGCTTACAAAAGTGGCGTTGCGTTTTCACTTTTTATTCTGCGTTTAGACGAGCGTTATGGAGGGGGGAAATCCGTGTGCGTATGGTGACGCAAAAGTGTGTGAAATTCGATGTAGTATGCACTCCAGGCGGCTAGGTGGCAATGTGAAGCACTGCCACACAACAACACCAAAATCTGAGAATATTTTGAACAAATGCTGAAAAGACTCTTGTACGTTTATCAGAGCTGCTAGGGCAAGTTGAAGGTCCGACGTATGGAAATAATCCGACATGTTGGTTGTTATTTTCCTGTACTGGCGCATGCCTGTGACATAAACGCGCACGCGACGAGAGCCGCCGTGAGCAGGTTTTTACCATTTAGACAGGAACGCGACGGTGGAGCGTTTTTAAGATTTCCACTCTGGAAGGTGGTTTCACTTTTTTGCGTTTTTAAGCCAGAAAAAACGCTGTCGCCGTGTAAACGAAAGGCACATCCGATAAAATATTTTTACGTTTTCACCCGGAATCGTTCTCGTGTAAACAGGGCCTAATAAACTGCATTTGGATCCTCAACCTTGTCTCGGAGCAGTTCGTAACAATGAGATAATAATAAAATTATCCATATTGCAATTTATCCCCATTGTGTCAGTGTCAAAATTGTGGCCAGTGAAAATGCTGAATGGCTAGTAACTTTTGAAAACCGTTTTTGAAAAAGTTAATATCAATGTCATTATAATAAACAAAGCTCGAACTTGCAAGTGTGCAACATTGTTTTTAAAATATGTGATAAAGTTGTAACGTTGCATCAATCTAAGTAGATTTAAATCTGGTTTGCCCCACATTCAGGCAAGAAACCACCCGATGCAACAAAATTATTACACTCTCCTATTATAGTCAACAAAGCTGCAAGTGCAGTACATCACAACATCATTTTTTATTACTAGTTTTGCTGAGTTGCTCGTGTTCAAAGTAGACTGGATTTATTTTATTAGTCTGCGACAAATCTAGATTGCTTTAACTCTTTACAACTGCATTGACTGTAATGGGTGAAAGAATAAACTTGTTTTCTCTTTGAATTAAATTTATTTTCCCACACTTGCACCATGAAATCAAAATTGACAATTCTTATTTTTCACAGAATGTTGCAGTGCTTATCATAAAGGATGTATCTGTGGTAATCATTATTTTAGACAAGCACACAAGTGTTTGACTCCACCTTATCCAATCAGACGTATTATGCAAATGATTTTTAGATGCGAGCATAACTTTACACGTAGTGATTAGCCACAGCGGATCCAGAGGAAGTCAAGAGAATGACAGACGGAGATGAGGAGAAGTGAAACACAAGTTCTCACTGCCCTGACGATGCCCTCCAATAAAAAAAGAGTATGTTGCTAAATTGAGCGGCGAGGAAGAACGTTGGTTTTATGACTGTGCTTTATACCTCGGCTAATTTGGAGCGCTCAGATTGCTTGGCTGGAGAACACACTCAGCAATTTGTACAACGTCTCTGTCGTTACCCTACTTGAAAGAGGAGAGAGAAAAGGAGGTGGACATGGGATAATGCATTGGCTGTGATAAATCTAATCTATATTTATGCGTAAAGAGCTGTAATATTTACAGGAAGTCACCATTCTATCTGTAAGGCAACACAAAATGAACACTGACCCTTCTTACTTTCTCGATTCACGTTCTTGTGATCAATCCATCAGTGTAAAGTACTCGTTGTCCTCCTCCAGCAAAAATAATTTGCTCTGCTTCTGATTTGACTTATCTTTCGTCTGGCATCATCTGTGGGTCATGCATTGCAAGCTTGTGTTCTTGCTTTACAAGTAACAGTAGGAGCATTATCTCCCATGCACCACTGCTAATGTAAACACCATTGTTTAAAAAGTCACATTGATGTCAAAATGTCTATTTATATCTTTTTGTTTTTGTTATAGCTAGGATGGCCTAAATTGCAACAAGCAAATGTGTGCTGAGACAAAGCTGGATCACTTCATGTACAGTCAAGCTGTCTACACTGTAAGAATGCACTACACAGTGTTCAGGTTTGTTCAAATACAAATATTACAGTAAAATGGGTTGAAGAGATTATTTCCGTGATGAGTATATTACCCCCACTTATGTTTAATGCATTTGGCAGGTATTTTTATCCAAAGTGACTATGCATTAAAGAACTACCGGTCAGATTTTTAAAAATTATTATTTATTTCTTATTAAGTCTCTTATGCTCACCAACGTGCATTAATTTGATAAAAAAAAATGAAAATGGTGAAAACAGTAACACTGAGTCACATCGTCCTTTAGAAATCATTCTAATATGCTGATTTATACGTTCTTCAATATCAATAATGGTTCTTAATTTTATCAATGTGGAAACAAGCTTTTGCTGCTTCATATTTCTGTGGAAACTGTGATACATTTTTTAGGATTCCTTAATAAATAGAAAGTTCAAAACTAGAACAGCATTTATTTGAAATAGAAATCTTTTGTAACATTATAAATGTCTTTACTTTCACTTTTGATCCATTGAATGTTTAAGTTGAATAGAAGTATTACTTTCTATGTTTTACATTGACAATAATAATGTTTCATGAGCAGCAGATCAGCATATAAGAATGATTTTTGAAGGATCATGTGACACAATTCAGCTTTTGCCATTATAATAATATTTCAAAATATTATTATTTTACTGCATTTTTGATCAAATAAATGCAGTCTTGGTGAGCAAACATTAAAATATCTGAATTATTCCAGACCTTTGACCGTTAGTTGTAGTTCACACATGCCCTGAGAATTAAACCTTGACTAGCAGTGTTTGAGAGGTACAGAACGAACTCAACTGAGCACGACAGCAATGCCAAGGTCACTGTTTAACCAGGGGACACAGAAATGTATAAAACATGTACATTAAAAGTGACTTTGGATAAAAGAGTCTGACAAATGCACTAAGATAATCACTTATACGTCCATACCAGCAGATCTCAGAATCTCAAATCTGAAATTGTTTTACAGGACTGTGCTCTCTCTCTCTCTCTTTATCTTTCCCTTTTCCTTGTGCATCAGGGTCGGAGTTACTGGAGAATAAAGCAACACAGCAGCAGATTTCACACGTGCATCTGTCCTGCTCAGCAAAGCTCTTTAATATGCCACCCGTGTATTAGTCGTCACCTTAAGCTGTGAGGTGGAAGCGACATCAGTTCACTGAATTTAAGCCTCGCTGGCCTCCACCTTCACGCACACATACACACACAAACATCTCATTAGACCGTCACCTGGAACAGCAGAAGAGCTGCACACCTACACACCTATTATCTCTTCCGATCATATTTCGATATCACCGCCATAAGCACCAGATGGGTGTTGGATGCTGATTAAATCTATTTTGGATGAGGATGTATTGTTTGATATCAAAATAATGATGTCACATTAGCTGCAACGCATGATCGAACGAGAGCATCAAATTTGGAACGGTAATGATGCAGGGAAGCAGCGGGGACGTCGTTGAAAGGGAGAATCATCCGAAGGTGACGCTCGCATGCTACCTGGCATAGTAATTCAGCTCTTTTATGCAACACAGAGCCAAAGGTCACAGTTAGGAATTCCGCATTTACATATTCTACATATTTTATTCAGGGAAACACTTTGAAAAATGTCAGCTTGACGCATCGGGATGCTTTCGTTCAGTTTCTGAGGCTCAAGGAGAAACGCTCTCGGAAACGTGAGTCACTTGAAGAAAAAAAAACCCTACAGTGCTCAGGAAAGGAAATCATTAAAAATGAACAAAAACACGTCGAAGCACGCAGAGTGATTATCATCATTACGAATCCGCCTTCGGATGAACCGTGGCTTAACCTGCCGAGAACAAACAGTCCTTATCGACGACTAAGTGAGTTTTGCAACAAAAGTCAGAAAAACAAAGCTAATTTGGTGCAGAGGCGATAAACACTTCAAGGTGAGGTGTGTAGGTTTTTCAAAGTTTAAATACTTTCTCCTGTCCCAGTGAAGTGCGACAATGACAAGCCATTTGCATGTTGATGTTGAAACAATACTGTTTTGGCATGAGTTTGATGCTGTAAAGAAAAAAGAAACACAAGGGTGAATATCAGTAAAAAGAAAAGTGAAGTGAAAGAGAAAAAACAAACATTGATATCAGAAGAGTAAAGCGGAGGTTTTTCGAGATACAGATAAGTTTTGATGCTTTACAGATGCTGAAAGAGTTCATGAGTCTTAAACTCAAAAAATGAGTTCGTATTTTTGCACTTTTTATTTTATTATTTTATTTTGTTCTATTGTCTCGAAGTCAATGTATCTTTGTTTTATTGGTTTTCGAATACCTGAAATAAGCTCTGTGTTGAACACAACCTCAAGATATGTTCACGCTTTATTCTGACATTAAAAACATCAGTGTAATTTTTAAAGAGGTCCCTTTATGCTTTTTTACATGTTTAATTGTCTTTAATGTTGCTGTTTGAGCAGGAAAAAGCTCTGCAAAGCACAAAGTAGCAGTGTCACTGTTTCTGAACTCCTTGAAACGCCTTCATTGCAGTCTTGAGTTTTCTTCCGGGAATAAACACGTCACAATATTCCTCATTTAAATAATTCCCATCCAAGGCATACGCAAAATATAGGGGCGGGACCTGGTTGAGATAGTTAGTGTGTTGAAACTGGCGGTTATGGTGAGGGGCGGGACATTCCAGAAAAACGAAGTTGAAGTTGTTGACCAATCACAGCACACTGGACCAGTCGACCAATCAGAGCACATTGTGCTTTTCAGAACAGAGACAGGAACTAAACAGGGGTGTGTTTCCCGTACAACGATGTAACTCGCTGCTTAACTAGTACATTGCATTGTTGAAGTCCCGGCTGTTTCTCAAATCCGTATTGTCTCAAATTGGTTGTTCAACCATGTTGGTTAATGATGTCACGCAGGTGGTCGAGTAATAACTACTTTTAATTAATCTGTTTGAGATCGAATTAATGCTAGATGTTTGCTATAAATTACGGACATGGCATATGATGACTAGTTCTCATTTTCCCCAGTTATTTCGCTGTTTCTTTGCTTTTTTTGCTTACCAGTCTGCTTTCATAACCTCACTGTTTATAATCATGCTCTTGCAAACTATTCTACCACAAACTTTTAGTTTTTTTGTTAAATTAAATACCGAAAGAGTCGTCAGAAGCTTAATATTGGTGATGTTGAAGTCATGTGACCATAGTGTAGTTTGTTTATTGCCTACTGTAGCTATTTGCTTAAAGGGTAAGTTCGGTATTTTACACTTAAAGCCCTGTTTCAAGATCGTTTCTGATGAAATAGAACGGTTAAGATTAAAATTTGGACACATGCTGCTGTCCCGAGAAATTTCGGTTTCTGTGGTCGCACAACACCTCTACAATGGTTGCATAGGTGCACAGAAACAATTCTTCATAAAACACATTTAACTTTAGTTTACAAAGACGTGAAACTCACCGAGTGGTCAGGGGTGTTCACTGATATGCTCACACACAAAAATCGCTGCAAAAGATGCTTTCCAACAGGTTTTATCGTAGTTTTTGTCCGACTCCATTTGACTTGACTTGGACAAAAACTACGATAAAACCTGTGGGAAAGCATCTTTTGCAGCGATTTTTGTGTGAGCATATCAATGAACACCCCTGACCACTCGGTGAGTTTCACGTCTTTTTATTTTAATCTTAACCGTTCTATTTCATCAGAAACGATCTTGAAACAGGGCTTTGAGTGTAAAATACCGAACTTGTCCTTTAAGGTGATTGAATTTAGGCTTCAAAAGAAGATTATCACGATGAACAAAACGTGTAGTAATCATAAACTTTTGTTGGTCACAGAGCTTATTTTATGCAGTAATCCAAAAGCCAATAGAAAAATCCTTTTGGCTTTTTGTCGAGGGAAGCTGGGTGATGCACGATTTTCAAATAAGTCAAGTCACTGTTCTTTTCACACTGCACGACTATCTGGGGTCTCTGGTTTCACACCGCATGACTTTACAAAAGAAAGCATCGCAGACAACTCCGATATCAGACTCCCAAGTTCTGATTCATTTTAAATAAACAATCTATCTGAGGCACCATAAGCGTTTCGTAGTAAAGGAAGAACTCTGCAACATCTCTGTCTAGTGACCAAAGGCGACAGTGGAGCGGTGAGGTGACAGACTTACTATTTATAGCCTTGGTTCTCCTGTCATCACAATCCACTATTCATTGGACAGATACGATATCACACATGAGATAGCTGAAATTCAAATATCACAAACCCAGTCCCGTAATTCAAATGCTGCCTTTGGGTCAAGTCAGAATGATTGTATTTACGAGATGAGTTCACATGATACCGACACAATGCCATAATTACCAGTGGGGTTTTCTTTTAGCCCAGTTGGGGACGTGTCAATTAAAGAATCACGGCAGAGGCTAATTAGCATGAAGCTTAGTCGGGGGAAATGCATGTTTAATTTGATGAGATTGAAAAACAAAGCAGTGAGGGATAGAAGTACAGCTCGATGAACATTCACCTTTGTTTTCATTCAGTCAAATTCAAAGTCTGCCCTGACTGAGGTTCATTGGTCATAATTAAAATGTCATCATGAAAATTGACTGTACAATTTAGTTCGCACAAATTTGCATGCTGTGTTTGAAATGTAAAACTACTCATTTATCCAGTTTATGAGGCTTGCGAAACAATACTACATTTCCTTCGTGGCGGAAAGAAAATAGTAAGAAGATAATAATATTAGTTTGTTCTGTTATTAAATATTACATAATCCACTGAAGCTAATTAACTAATTATTTGCTATCTAGGCCTTTATCCATCAAGTTCCAAATACTGTATATAGAGAAAATAATCACTTTTTAATATATTTTTAAAGCCATTGCCACTTGCTTATCTAAACATAAATAATCTTTTATAAATTTGTCCAGCAAAAACAAACCCCAAAACATCCGGATTGGAGTTGAAAATCAACAACTAACAACAACAAAAAAGTAATAACTTTAATTTATTCACGATTAAGCGCAACTGTACAAAATTATTTGATTTATCACAACTTTGTATCTTTTGTCAAATCAACTTAGATAAATAATGTGGTACATCTAACATAATATTTTGATTTTCTCCATTGTATTAACTCAAATTTGTAATATCAATGAACTCAAAATTTGAAGGCAACCATGTAACTTTCTTTTTAAAGTTAAACCAACGATAATTTTTTCAGTGTACAATTAAAATTACTATATATAGTATTTATGTATTATAGAAATATGTTTACCAATTGAATCCCCAAATTAGTGGAGAATTAACATAAAGTTTTTTAATTATATATAAATAAATTAAGCTTATTTATTTTGCTGCCATACAAAATGATGAAAACACCAAGTATAAGACAAAATAATAACCAAATATTTATAATATGTGATGACTTTATCGAGAAGATGTGTCAACTGGTTCTGTTTGTGACATTGATTCCTGTAATCTGCAGAAGTGGGTGATTTAGTTCAGAAAGATTGAGCAATCTCGGTTTAATTCTCTCCCTCTCTCTCCCATTCCTTGAATTGAGCCATCAATCTGAGTGTGTTTACTTCACCTCAAACTAATTGTCTATAAGTGTCCTTTTTTTCTCTTTTGGCCCTGGCAGAAGCGATCGATCTCTTAAGGGATTGACTACTGTTTCTCTCGCTCGTCCACACATCCAGTCGGACTCCTCTTCACTCATATTCTCCTTCATGGCATTTCATTCTTCTCCTACTCTGCTGAAAAACACCTGAAAGCTGAGAGGAGACCACGGCCACAGAATGAAAAGGCATAGCGGCTCAGATGAGCGTCGGGAGCAGATGCTTATGGTCTCTCCGGTGAGGAATCAGCCAATAAAACTTAAGCTCAGATGCAAAGACCACTGAATGAATTACAGCTCCTTCCATATGGAATGCTGCAGAATGCCTACAGGAAAGAGGTTGTGAAATGTTATGTAATTTACTTTCACAGTTTATTGGGTTGCAAGCTGAGGGATATTTCACCTCATGGCATATATGAAGCCATTACTCTGGGTGTCCTGGGGTGGAATATTTCGAAACAGTGAAGATACGCAGTTTATTCTGCCTTATTCTGGAAGGGTGTTCTCTCCAAACACAAGTTTAAAAGCTCAAGTATGCTTACTGTAATATCCAGGCACTTGAACTTGTTTTTCCCTGTGTTTGTTATGCACAGCGTGCCATGGAATTTGTTTACAGTTGCCAAGCAATGCTAGCCTGGCAAGCCAGACCCACATCAAGATGTTAGGTCTGGGAACTCACCATTGGCATGCCTCAATCTGAGGGGCGGGAAAAACGGTTGTCTTTCAAATTCCCTCTGAACGCAATAGGATAGCGCTACAACCAACCAGAGCAATGAACGGTTGTGGCTGAGTGAATCCCATGCGTTTTCCCACCAGCGGAGCTAGTTGACATATTGAACTTTTGCCGTATCCGGTCGGCAAAAATCCAAACACATCTTCCTTTTTTACGAATGACATAAATGCCGTTCTTTGTTCTTTTCTCAAAGAAAAGCTTAACTCCAAGTCCTCCAGAGTCGCGGCCAAAGCCGATTCGAAAAACCGTCACAACTGACTAGAGTTTGGTTTTTCCAGATCGAAAGCCAACGGAGAGTTGCTAGACTACCCTGGCTGCAAAATAAATTATGCTGCCGCTAGGGCGCGTCTAGATTTCAAGGCTAAAGCAATGCCACATTATAACGGAACCGTTACAAGGCAGCGAGGATGATAATGGGCTCCTTGCACGTAACTACTTCCTTACCGGAAATGCGGCCTCGTCTTTTCCGGCGCTATTCTACACTATGAGATGAGATGTTTACAAGAGTTGCCGAAACTTACAATAACGGACATACATCGCCTTTGTAAGTCCTCCTCCAAATCGCCTACCAGCAAATTAGAGAGAAGGGCTTTAAAATGTATGCCTCTTCATATATCCACGGATATGAAGGTAAGTCTATATATCTCAAACTTTATGGCTTACGTTAGTTTGCTAGCTAATTAGGCTAATAAACAACCCCAGGCTGACAGAATATGCGTGTTATAATGCTGTACTGTTTTCTAGTATTAGGCGGAAAATGTCTACGTTGTGTATGTACGCCTTCAGACAGGAAGAGAGCGAGCCGTATTTACCTGTTGCGGATATGACGTCAGGTTGCTATGTGCAAGGAGCCCATTATAGACCTTAAGCGCCAGAGAAACAAGCGCGCAGCCATCTTTAGAATATCATCTTTGAACTTCCGTTTTTGCGGTCGCTTTGTAGCCTATATTTCTATGGCATCGCTGTCGAAGAGTAATTAGCTGGTAAAGTGGATTTACTTATTGTAGAGTTAATGAAAGTTATCATGAGCATTGTAATGTTTAAAGCAGATGTCTTAACAAATGTCAGTAGAGTAGACTTGGAAGATTTTAAAACAAGCTGTTCATTCATAAATTCACAAGATCGCTGTGAAAATACAAACCGGAAGACAAAAGAAAACGAGCACAGCGCTGAAAAGTGGCGGGGCTACATAAGTGCAACAGTCGGGTTCCGGAAGTAAAAACTTCATTAATTTACTCCAAAAGGAAATTATTTTTGAACGTTTACTAATAAACCTTTAAAGACAGACCTACTGTGAGCTATGAGGTTCTGTTGAAGCCGTCAGCAATAATATTTCAGCTTATTTTTAAAATAGTTGTGTTTAACAGTGGAATTCCTGGGGGGAAACTACATTACCCATGATGGTGTACAGAAAATAAAAAAGCAAAAAGACAAAATGTCTCTTTAGCCCCGCCCACTCCCATGAAACACTGCGAATGTCATAATCAATTCCCGAATTCCCTACGCTCTCAAAATACTGTATTTATGTATTATATCTAAGTATTTATGCATATTTTGCAATAAACTTAAAATATATTGCTCAGCATTTGTAAATGAGTAGCCTAGTTTTATATTTCTCCATCCTTTTTAATTCAATTATGCCGGATTGTAGTTCTTTCCCTCGCTAAAACTATTAAGTAAACAGTCTTGAACTTTTGTCTTTTTGTCAGATATTTAAAAACTTTTTTTGCTTCAATTCAAAGTTTGTAGTGTTGTGATTCACCTTGTAGCTGATTGGTTTGGTTCATGACTTACAACTGTCAGGACAATGCCTTGTTTCATTGTGTTTGCTCCTGTCTTGATCTGTTTCTAGTCTGTGTCAGTTTCACTCAATACACCTGTTGTCCGTTAATTAGCTCATTAGTTCCTCGTTTGTTCTTGCACTCCCTGTTCGGCTCAGTTCTTTGTCCTGTCTTGTTAATGTAAGTGGTTGAATTTTGCCTTTTTTCCAGGGCTTCCCCTGTGTGGAAGACTTACTCTGAATTCTTCTTTGTCTTTGTGTGCTATTATAAAACAAAACTGATGTACAGCCAAAGTTCAAGTTCTAATTTTGAAACTATAGCATTTTTTTTAAATACAATACAAAAAACTGCACGTATTAGCTATTTTACATTGACTTCAAATGCAGCTCGTTTAATTAGAATATAAAGTCTGCTCTTTTTTGCACAATATTAGTTTACTTTTTGCTTTCCATCCATCAAACACAAAGAAAAATAATCGTTTAATATCCAAATAAACATGCTTATTAAAACAAAAAAAATCTTTTAGATGTTTTTCCATTGACTTTCCCAGTCCTAATCTTGATATACACACTGTTACTGTGATTCAAACACACCAATCTGTTTGAAAGTTCCCAATGAATCCGTTACAGTAACTGAACTTTGGAAAGCCCATCAAGATGTACATTAAAGTTTCATCACTGACAGCACATCCACTCAAAGGCCATTATGTGTTCAGTAGTGATGCGCGCGAGCGATATCAGAACCTACACCGTTGGCGCGGGCTCAAAAGAGATATTGAGAGAGAGAATGAGCTTGCTGACTCAAAGCTTTGTAGGAATGATTAGTGATTCTCTCTGCTTCAGAGCACGGAGAAAAGCTTTGCCAGTCTTTTTTGAAGCTTTCCCTCTCTTTATCGGCCTCTCGCCTCTCAGACACCCAGAAAGTTGCAAAGAAAAACCAATATCAACATGGTTGCAGCGCTCTCGTTTCAATACACCTTCCCTTTTGTGGGTCCACAAGCAAAGCCAGAGATCCAAGCGACGTCTGTCAGAAAAAGGTGTTTTGAGTCCAAAAGCTCCTTGCAAACATCAAAGGGGTTTCGTTACATAAACATTTACTCTAATAATAGAGCGTATAAGCGTATGAAGTGGTGGGAGATGGATGTTTGCGAGATGGCCTGATGAAGCTGGCAGTCCGTATGGAGGATGGAAATGACGCCTGATCAATCTTTGCTTCAACGCGGCTGGTAATTGCAGTGGCAGCTCTCAGCTAATTCCCCATGTCCCGCAGGCAGACGATAGCTCCGCATGGCTCGCACAATTTGTCTTTCTAAAGCCGAGGATGACGGAATGCCACTTTGAGAGAGCTAATGTAGAGTGTGCAGAGGGAACGCACAACCGTTGTGTTTGTTGGTTTGCATCATACGGCTGTAATTTGGTGATTTTGAGATTATCGGATTATTTCGAGTAGGCTACGTGTACGTTTAGCCAATCAACATTAGTGCTCGCTCGCTCGCCCACGCGTCAGCTTCACTATACTGACAGCCTTGGAGATGGATCATTTCTGGTTTAAAAATAAAAGTTTAATAAATTTTTATTAACTTAAAAATAATGAATTAAAAATATGCATATTTATATTTAATTGATTTATTTTTAATTAAACAATTTAGCTTCCTATTTAATTGTTGGTCTGAGCACCTCGTTTGGACAGTTTATAAGGTGTGGTGAGTTCTTGGATATTTTTAATTAAACTATTTAAAATTAAATTAACATATATACAATTAAAACATTTGGGGTCAGTAACTTATTTTAAAGAAATTAATAATAAATTCAGCAAGGATGCATTCAAATTAATTAAGTGAACTTTCTATTCAACAATCCAGAAAAAAAACAGTACAGTTTCCACATGAATATAAAGCAGCACAACTGTTTCAAACATTGCTAATAATCATAAATGTTTCTTGAGCAACAAATCAGCATATTAGAATGATTTCTGAAGGATCATGTGACACTGAAGACTGGAGTAATGATGCTAAAAATACAGCTTGGATCACTGGAATAAATTACATTCTAACATATATTCCATTAGAAAACAGCTATTTTACATTGTAATAATATTTCGCAATATTACTGTTTTATGGTGTTTTTTATCAAATAAATGCAGTCTTGATGAGCAAAAGATACTTGTTTTAAAAACATTTTTTAAATCGACCCCAAACTTTTGATCGGTAGTGTATGTATATCATTTACATTTTTATTTTGTTTTTCTGAATTAATGTTATCAGTGTGAAATGCATTAAAGTTCCGTTAACCGCTAACAAACAAAAGCGTAACTAAGAAAGGTACACTAAAGATTAAAATATACGGTAGAAGTTCGAATACAGAGGTCAGAATACAAGACCTGAAGGAAAGCATGCAGGAGGATGAATTAACTTGCAGTTCAATAGACAAGATCAGTGACATTTTAAGTTCAATGACATTTAACATCACACCTGTAGCAAAATATTGACATTTCATAGAAAGTTTCACAGAGGCTACGAAACATAGAAGAGGGTAATGCCAAATATACAATGCCCGGCCCCAAAAAAAATTTGCTGTTTAGATTTAAATAGGCAAATGCTTAAGTGTCTATTTGATTGGATCATTATTGCTATGATTATTATGTTTCTATTATGTTTGGCAACAGTTCTTCTAACCCTAATTTATGGAGTGTGTAGCTTTTTATTTCTTAAACAACCATGAAGACACATCATGGCCATATTACAGGATGGCAATGTCAAGGATCATCAGGCTTAAATTGTGAAAGAATGGTTGTGAGGTGCATGAAGAATCATTTTCACACATGAATGCGCTTTTCTGAGTCCAGAGCTTAAGTTCATTGAAAGTCTTTGGGATGTGCTGGAGGAGACTTTACAGAACACTGGACTCTTGCATTGACAATACAAATACATCTCGACCAAATATTTATGCTCCTCTTGATGGAAATAAATGTTGTGATGTTTTTCCATCAAGAGGTGAATCCATTTTTGGCATCAACATTTTCATACCAAAACTATTCACAGAAGTCCAATTCTCTGAAAATTATTTAGATAAATGAATTCAAACAAGAATATCTAACAAACAAACAAAAATAATTGTTGTGGACCAATGATCAGCTTATTTTCAGTTATACAAAAGAAATAAAATGGTCAATATATTGACTTCTTTATTTATCTACTGTACCTGCCAATGTGGAGCCTTATATGTGATTAATTGCAATTAGTGTAATGAATTAATCAGCAAATAACATTTAAATCGACTGACAGTCCTATTAAATAATCAGCCTCAGAATAAAATCACCAGTACAATATAGTGCTATACTGATGACTAAACTGTTTCTTATTTTGATTAAACTGCATGTCTGATTCACCTTCTGGTCTGGCTGTACATCTTTATAAATACCTTACATGTGCTTTTCCCCACAAACCTAGGATTTTTTCTGCTAAAATGTAGAGATCTTCCACTCTGGAGGTGGGAAGTTATTTCAAGTAATGTTAACAAAAGAGCTCTGTAGCAGCGCTCTGATCCAGACTGCAGTGTGTCGAGCACTCGGTACATTTAAACTGATTTCAGATTTGGCCCGACGCCTTTTATCAATTGATTGATTGGACCCTGAAGGCGCGTCGTTTGTTGGATTTGGCCTCAGTCAGTTCGGAACCCAGTGATTCAATAGCTAATCAAATATAAGGCTGGAGGCAGTAATTGTGAACTCTGTTAAAACACACACACACGTTAAAATGGGTTGTCTATTAGTCAAACTTAATAACATCTCCCTGGTGAGTGATTAAAAGTGCTGTACCAATTATTTGCTTCACATATACAGTTTTAGAGAGTGTCTAAAGTAACTAGTTAACCCTTGCTTTACCAACTTTAACCCACTTTAATTTTTCAATGCTTTCTCTAAAACAGCAATAAGATTCAAATGAGAGGAAATAAACACTTTTTTTCTCCCGCATGTAGAGCCCAGAAACCTCACGTGTCTGAGTTTAAGATGAGATGAATTTTTTTTTAAATTGTGCTAGATTCGCCAAGGTTTCCATTAACAATGTAGAAATCCCAACAATTCTTAAGTTTAAAAAAAAAAATCTAAAGAATCGGAGCCACTATCCACATTCATTTCATAACTCTGCTAATGTCAGCTATTCACTCATCTGTGTCTTTTTATTTTTTCCTAAGAAATTGTAGAAGAAATATATGAGGCAAAGTCGATATATACACTATTGTTTAAATATTATGAAATATTATTACAAGTTTTCTATTTGATTATAAAATGTAATTTATTCCTGTTATCAAAGCTGTATTTTCAGCATCATTACTCCAGTCTTCAGTGTCACATGATCCTTCACAAATCATTCTAATATGATGATTTGCTGCTCAAGAAACATTTATTAACAGTTGTGCTGATTCATATTTTTGTCGAAACTATGAAACATTTTTTTCAGGATTCTTTGATGAATATAAAGTTTGCCAGCATTTATTAGGAATACAAATCTTTTCTAACATTATTAATGTCTTTACTCTCACTTTGGCTGATATGAGGCGTAGCTGATCTTTAGCAGCATAAACATTTATTAAATAAAAAATAAGGATATCTAACAAGAAAAACAAAGAAAACAAACAAAAGTGATATGACACATTCAACACTAGACAAAGAACTGAGGACAATATATATAATGAACTGAAGAAAAAACAGGTGTGATAATCAATGAACCTATGAATTACCAAGACAACTAATTAAAACATGCATAGTAACCGTAACAAAAAAAAAAGGAAACAGGAAATAATGAAGACAAACTAAAAGTCCTTGAAAATGAAACTAAAACAACAATAGACCATGACATTCACCCAAAAATAAAAATTCTGTCATTAATTACTAAACATTTTTGTTAATCTTCAGAGCACAAATAAAGATCTTTTTGCTACGCAACTAGCACTTTGACGCTTTAAAAAGTTAATGAAGAGACCGTAAAACAAATTGTGAAACTCATTGAGCGGTTTAGTACAAATGTCCTCAAGAAACTCAATTGCTTTCTATGATGAACAGATTTAATTTAATTTATTCACATTTAAACAATGATCAGCGAACATAAACAGAAGCTCAAACGTGATGCGTAACACGAGAATGAACCTCATTGGTTCTTACAGAAGCTCAAACGTGATGCGTAACACGAGAATGAACCTCATTGGTTCTTACAGAAGCTCAAACGTGCTGCGTAACACGAGAATGAACCTCATTGGTTCTTGCTGAACCTCAAACGTGATGCGTAACACGAGAATGAACCTTATTGGTTCTTACAGAAGCTCAAACGTGATGCGTAACACGAGAATGAACCTCATTGGTTCTTACAGAAGCTCAAACGTGATGCGTAACACGAGAATGAACCTCATTGGTTCTTGCAGAATCTCAAACGTGCTGCGTAACACGAGAATGAACCTTATTGGTTCTTACAGAAGCTCAAACGTGCTGCGTAACACGAGAATGAACCTCATTGGTTCTTACAGAAGCTCAAACGTGATGCGTAACACAAGAATGAACCTCATTGGTTCTTGCTGAAGCTCAAACGTGTTGCGTAACTCGAGAATGAACCTCATTGGTTCTTACAGAAGCTCAAACGTGCTGCGTGAACACGAGAATGAACCTCATTGGTTCTTGCTGAAGCTCAAACGTGATGCGTAACTCGAGAATGAACCTCATTGGTTCTTACAGAATCTCAAACGTGATGCGTAACACGAGAATGAACCTCATTGGTTCTTGCTGAAGCTCAAACGTGATGCGTAACTCGAGAATGAACCTCATTGGTTCTTACAGAATCTCAAACGTGATGCGTAACACGAGAATGAACCTCATTGGTTCTTACAGAAGCTCAAACGTGCTGCCTAACACGAGAATGAACCTCATTGGTTCTTGCTGAAGCTCAAACGTGCTGCGTAACACGAGAATGAACCTCATTGGTTCTTGCTGAAGCTCAAACGTGATGCGTAACTCGAGAATGAACCTCATTGGTTCTTACAGAATCTCAAACGTGATGCGTAACACGAGAATGAACCTCATTGGTTCTTGCTGAAGCTCAAACGTGCTGCGTAACTCGAGAATGAACCTCATTGGTTCTTGCAGAAGCTCAAACGTGATGCGTAACACAAGAATGAACCTCATTGGTTCTTGCTGAAGCTCAAACGTGATGCGTAACACAAGAATGAACCTCATTGGTTCTTGCAGAAGCTCAAACGTGATGCGTAACACGAGAATGAACCTCATTGGTTCTTACAGAAGCTCAAACGTGATGCGTAACACAAGAATGAACCTCATTGGTTCTTGCTGAAGCTCAAACGTGTTGCGTAACTCGAGAATGAACCTCATTGGTTCTTACAGAAGCTCAAACGTGCTGCGTAACACGAGAATGAACCTCATTGGTTCTTGCTGAAGCTCAAACGTGATGCGTAACTCGAGAATGAACCTCATTGGTTCTTACAGAATCTCAAACGTGATGCGTAACACGAGAATGAACCTCATTGGTTCTTGCTGAAGCTCAAACGTGCTGCGTAACACGAGAATGAACCTCATTGGTTCTTGCAGAAGCTCAAACGTGATGCGTAACACGAGAATGAACCTCATTGGTTCTTGCTGAAGCTCAAACGTGATGCGTAACACGAGAATGGACCTCATTGGTTCTTGCTGAAGCTCAAACGTGCTGCGTAACTCGAGAATGAACCTCATTGGTTCTTGCAGAATCTCAAACGTGATGCGTAACACGAGAATGAACCTCATTGGTTCTTGCTGAAGCTCAAACGTGATGCGTAACACGAGAATGGACCTCATTGGTTCTTGCTGAAGCTCAAACGTGCTGCGTAACTCGAGAATGAACCTCATTGGTTCTTACAGAAGCTCAAACGTGATGCGTAACTCGAGAATGAACCTCATTGGTTCTTGCAGAAGCTCAAACGTGCTGCGTAACTCGAGAATGAACCTCATTGGTTCTTACAGAAGCTCAAACGTGATGCGTAACTCGAGAATGAACCTCATTGGTTCTTACAGAATCTCAAACGTGATGCGTAACACGAGAATGAACCTCATTGGTTCTTGCAGAAGCTCAAACGTGCTGCGTAACTCGAGAATGAACCTCATTGGTTCTTACAGAAGCTCAAACGTGATGCGTAACTCGAGAATGAACCTCATTGGTTCTTGCTGAAGCTCAAACGTGATGCGTAACACGAGAATGGACCTCATTGGTTCTTGCTGAAGCTCAAACGTGTTGCGTAACTCGAGAATGAACCTCATTGGTTCTTACAGAAGCTCAAACGTGCTAAAGGTCTAAATTCAATCTGTTCATCATATAAAGCAATCAAGTCTCTTCAGAAAATGTTGGACTCAACCGTTAAATTCATATGGGTTGTCTAAAATTACTGATTTATAAATTGTTTTAAATTGTAATGACGCCAGAAATCTCAATATGAAATCAACCTTGTCCTAAGGAATTTAAAGCAAAGCCCTTATATAACATTTAACTCCATTATGAGGATAGGGTCTAGTTCACCCCAAAATTAAAACTGTTTTTAAATAATTTACTCACCATGTCTTCAGAATAATTAACTGGCTATAGGTACTATGTACTTACATTGAAATTAATTGTTTGATACACTTATTGTGTACATACATGTTTTTACATTGTACCCACCCTTAAACCGACCCATACCACACACCTGACCCTAACCTTACCCGTATCACACCTCAATAGCAGCACAAGTGTTTTACAATACAATATCAAAACAATAAGTACCTTGTACTTATTTTTTGATGTAAGTCCATAGTACTTAAAGCCACTTAATATAAAGTGGGACCACTCTGCTAAAATGCACCTAATGTACATGAGGGTGAGCAAATGATGAGAGAATTACATTTTTGGGTGGCCTGTTTCTTTAAGTCTTCTGAGCTATGAAAGATCAACCTCTTGCGTGGTGTGTGTGTGTGTGTGTGTGTGTGTGTGTGTGTGTGTGTGTGTGTGTGTGTGTGTGTGTGTGTGTGTGTGTGTGTGTGTGTGTGTGTGTGTGTGTGTGTGTGTGTGTGTGTGTGTGTGTGTGTCTAAATACCTCCGGCTTCCTTTCTCACTTCAGTACATCCTGTTTCTACCGTCTTCCCCCACAGTCCCTTTACCATCTGAGCTACAGTCTGATGTTGCTTTCCTCGGGTGACAGTGAACATGCGGAGGACTTTTCCTATTTCTCTCATCCCTTTCATTGCTGCTTTCCTCCGCCGGTCTGAAGAGGGAGGATGGATTACGGGATGAGTCGGACACATGGTTCAGTGACCTTTGTGTGCTCAGCTTTGTCCCCTCCATCCACACACACACACACACACACACACACACACACACACACACACACACACACACACACACACACACACACACACACACACACACACACACACACACACACACACACACACACACACACACACACACACACACACACACACACACACACACGTGTAGGTATGGGGCAGGCCAACCAATCAGATTCATTCGCCTTTGGTTAGGAAATCAAAGTGGTGAGGAGACAAGCAAAAGTCCACAAAGCCATGGAATGTACAGAGCTACACTTTCACCTGTATTGATATTTGACAATTATATGTGTCAGGCTTAATGCACAGTCATTCTCACAAAATATATACAGACAGTGTGATTCAGCTGCTGACTGTACACTTATTACCAAATAAGTAAATGGACATTCAATGAAATCATCACTAAAAATGTTATGCCATGCATGCAATGGTCAAAAATTATTTAAGCGGATTTCCAAATATTAGTTTTATTTTATTTTATATTAAAACTGTGTTTGAATTGGACATTATCCCACCCCAGTCCCTGACGTTTGCAATCCCTGGATTGAGGCAAATCTCAGGATAGAACCTTCTTTCCAATGGAAATGT